>CM053791.1:134258247-134593247 GCA_028749045.1 Cupressus sempervirens | reverse complement strand
ACCTGCATAAAATCCATGCATGTACATACACAATATATACTAAGCTAAACAAGAAATGGTAGGAAGTGGTGCATCCTATAGATCTTGACTAGCAAGTGACTATGACTCTCTTCCTTAATCACATCATAAATGCCATACATAAAGAAAACAAACACGCACACCATACACATGTAGTATGGGGTAAGTATCCATAAGAAAACACATATGATAATCCATCTAACTAAACATCATCAATAATTTAATAGCATTGTAATAATCATCATGCACACATGAAGTATAGAGTACCAAGTAATCTCATCATATATCAACTGAGTCTGGAACAATATCTAATAATCTCAACATAATACTACTAATCATCAAACATAAAATTGGCCTAAAAGTGTTTCGCAATAATAGAAAAAATGTAAACTAGGAAAATGTAGACTAGGGGTAGGCACTACAGAAATCATGTAAGTGCCTTATAAAATAGGCCTTTATTATAACTAAATGTAATTAAAAGACTAAATGACATGAAGACAACCTATCAAATATGAATAACATGATCTATCCTAATGCATCATCGATATATATGCATATGGAAGTAGAATTAAAAATAAAATAACTCTTCATGTAGGTGCTCTAGCACTACTACAATATGTCCGCATTAAGTAGATGACTCTGTGGAAATAGAAACCATGAAAAGTAATGACCATTCTCTAAAAAATGAACATTAAAAAAGAAAGGCAATGCTTTTGGTGATGTAAGATTTCCAAAGTACCCAACATGTTCCTACATTAGATACCTAGGGTGCAAAAGAACTAATATCCACATCAGAAAGTCATGATGTTCTAAGAAGTATCATAAAGATCCAACTCTAACTCTTTGATCAAAGAATTATCTTCAACAGACTTATTCTATCACTAAACCAATTAATCCTTGTAGTCCTTTTGGTTGGTGCTCTTACTATCTCTGGTGTCCAAAATCTTTTCAATCCCTTATGTCTTCTTCTTAGGATAATTAGGTTTATCATTTGCCTCTTCATCTAACTCCTGGTAATCAAAGATGTCTAAAATGTTAAAAATGGGTGAAATATCCATATCTTTGGGTAATTCCACTTCAAATGCATTGATATTGTCATGTTTCTTCAAGATGTTACAAAAACCAAATTTCATCTTCATCTTATTCTGTGTGCCAACTGGAAATCTATTTTTATTCAAGTATATCATTATCTCATCACTAACTTCAAAATTCTTATGTATTCTCCTTTTATCTGGTCTATCATTATATCATTAATTATTATCATGTAGATTAATTTTAATCTCTTCATGCAAATTCTTCATGAAACACACAAATTCCTTAGCTTAAACATTGTTCTTTATCATAGCATCCATTTTCCTCAATTTGGTAGTTCCTCTAGGATTCATGTCATTTATAATTTTAAAAGTGTTAATCATACTATTGCTATTCACAAAATTGTTATATCCAAACTTAGCTTGTGCCAAAATCAAATCTCAATTAGAAGTTCTATCTCCAATCAAACATCGCAAAAGGTTACCTAAACTTCTATTCAAAATTTGAGTGTTTCCATCTGTCTATGGATGAAATTTAGAACTAAACTTAAGATTAGTATTCATCTTTCTCCAAAGTGTCCTACAAAAGTAACTAGTAAACTTAGAGTCTATGTCTAAAAAAGTATTCTTAAGCAATCCATGAAGTTTCACAATCTCTCTAAAAAATAATTTTGTTACATGTATTGCATCTAATGTCTTCTTGCAAGGTATAAAATGTGTCATTTTATAAAATATGTCAACCACTACAAAGATAGAATCATTACCTCTTTAACTTCTAGGTAATCCCAAAACAAATTCCATATTGATATATTCTCATGGTTTACAAGGAACCAGTAAAGGTATCTACAAAACCAACATTATGACTACTTCCTTTAGAAACTTGACATATTCTACAACTCTGTATCATCTTATGAACATCCTTATATATCTGTGGCCAAAAGTGCCTTTCTAAAATAATATTTATGATCTTGTGAATCCCAACATGTGTTGTAAGGCCACTACTATGTGTCTCTTTAATAATTTTCTCTTTCATAGATTATCTAGGTATGCATAAGTGGACTCATTAAAAAAAAAATATCTTCTTGAATGAAATAATCAACCCAGTTGTCTCGTTCATTAGTTACATGGCTCTTACAACCTTTTTGATGTTCTACAAAATCAAGGTCAATCTCATACAAGTTCTTTTAATCCTCAAAGCCAAGCACTTCAAATCTCATCTAAGTAAAAAAAATCTTCTCCTATTTAAATAATGTGTCAACTTATTAGATTTTCCACCCTTATGTTTCAACACAAAATAAAAATGATGACTTTAATCAACCCATTTCATGTATCTCTGATTCAACTTATTATGACTTCCCAAATATTGTAAGTCTTTATGATTACTATATAAAATAAACTCCCTAGGAATAAAAAAATGTCTCCATTTCTTAAAAACTTGAATAATTATGTAAAATTATTGATCATAGACCAAATACTCCCTATTTTCATCATTCAATTTCTCACTATAGAAAGTTATAGGCTTTCCTTCTTGAATCAAAACAACACCAATGGCATTACCTATAGCATCACAATCAGCTTGATGATCATTGGTAAAATCATGTAAAGCAAGCAAAATTAATTCTAATACCTTTTCCTTAAATATTTCAAAGATCCTATTTTCTCCAAGTGTCTACTTGAAATCCTTTCTATCTCCCCTCATAATTTTAGTCTTAACATTACAAATACAACTAAATTTTTTGGTAAACTTCTTGTAGAAACTTGCCAATCCATGAAATGACCTAACTTACCCAATATTCTCAAGTGTAAGACAATCAAGAATATTTCTTATCTTCTCTAGATTCATCTTTGAATCATCAGCAAAAATCAAAAATCCAAGATACACAATTTCCTCATTCATAAAAGGAAATTTCTTTAGATTTATCAACACCTTCTCTTCCTTCAATCTTTGTAAAATGTATCTGGCATGCTTAAGGTGTTTTTTAGTCTTACTCTAGATCAATATTCATCAAGGTATATAGTCACAAACATTGCAAATAATTTCTTCAAAACTGTATTCGTCGGCCTCATAAAAGTATTAAGTGCATTATTTAAACTAAAAGGCCACTCATATAAATCCTCATTAGTCTTAAAAGTAGTTTTTCATTCATCACCTTCTCTGATTCTAATCTAGTGATATCCACTTTTCAAATCAATCTTTGTAAAATACTTTTCTCCACTCAATCTATCCATAGTGTCATCCATTCTAGGAAAAGGAAACATATACTTCACTATTATCTTGTTTATAGGTTTAGAAACTATTCACGTCCTCCATTATCCATTTTTATTAGGTGCTAATACAACACTACTACATAAGGACTCAAACTTTCTTTAATCATTCGTTTCTCTAGTGATTCTTGTACTTGTCTATTCAATTATTTATTTTCTTCACATCTGAGTTGATGTAGTGCTTTATTAGGCAAACTAGCTTTAGGTTTCAAATCCATGCAATGACATATACTTCTCACTGTAATACTCCAAAATTGGTACATTGCGATGCTAAACCAATTTTGGTCTATTTGATCAATCCTAAGTCCTAGTTTACTAGGAAATTCTAATTCAAATAATCACTACTTGACCTAGGTGTCAAATGCAGAAAACCCTAATCTGCATTAATCGCACTATTTATTTAATTCCTAAGTATTGACTCAAATTAGCTATAATAAACCTATTGATTTAATTTATTTTGATTATAAGTGTTCATACTTTAATTAAATTAAAATTACCTCTTTAGCTAATACACAAAGGAATTAAATATATTTGATTTAATAAGACATCTCCTCTTTTTAATTATTGAATTTAATTATTCAATTAATTAAAGAATATTCAATTATGAGGTCATATTCTATTTTACTAAAATTAAATATTCTCTTCAGTTTAGAAATGGAAACTTTGGGTGAACTAAAATCAAAAAAGGAATTAAATTACTTAACTCCTTATTCCACTCAAAAGAAAATTAGTTAACTCCTTTTTTCACTCAAAAGCAATCAGTTAACTCCCTTTTTATAAGGAACTTTCCATTATAATTAAGTCTCATCTTCAATCTTGATCGTCCATTCCAATTAGTCTTGATCACCGATCAATTCTGGGGTTCTATTTAAGAAGCCTTCAATACCTCATTATAGAGGTTGAATTGAATTAGCATCAAACTTATGTTGAAATATTGACTCATTTTCTCTTGCATTCTTAGCTTAATATTCTTGCATATCAATCTCATATAGTTTAATAATGCATCTATTTAGATTAATTGTTCTTTATTATTCTTAGAATAATCTTGCATACATTTAGATTGCATATCTCATATAGCTTAAAATCCTTCATTCTAGAGGTCTGGTTGCTCGCTTCTTGTTCTGAGAGCAAAGGAAAAATCCTTCTAGTTAGAAAGCAATAGGTCAAATTGTTGGGTTATTCAAATGAATAATCTCATATTCATTCCAAGATGATCTTTTAGATAATGACCATGTTGAAGTGTGTGTGAGGATCTGAGGCCCACATTTCACATATACATTACTGGCACCCACCATGGGGCTGAGAAATCAAATTTTCTAGCCTCATTTACTATGTTTTTTCTTTTTTTTATGATTCTGTGGCAGTCATTCATACCATTTTTTGGATTTTCATGCAGGAAATCTCATTTTTGTGCTAAGAACTGAGGATTTTTCCTCTTTCATTGCATTTCCTTATGTGATAAAGTGCATAAGTTCACAATTTCTTGCATGGTGCATGTCATTTTCTCACACGATCTTGTGTGTGATTTCACACGAAATCTTGCAACAACATATGCAAATACAATTTCCAAAATTTAGATTAATCATTATGCATTTGAATAACGATGTTTTCTTAAGCATGTTGTTTCTAATTTCTAGTTTTCAAATAGCTTGACAGTGGTTTGTATGATGCATGTTCAAGACACCTTATCAAAACACTTGAAAGAAGTACTAATTGTGTGATTGAAAGATATTTTTCAAAGATATGCATGTCAAAGACTCATTTAAACCCACTTAAACATTGTGTTTTCTTTTATTTCTTTCCACACATAGTATAAATAGGGCTTGTGAACTTTTTAGGGTGTAAGATAGGGGAATCAGGGAGTATGCTCTTTACTACTTGGAAGTGATGCCCAAGAGTAAATCATAAACCTAGAAGCCTTTAAAAGATAGTACCCAAGGGAGGCAAGCAAGTTAGTGGTTCTTCCAAATGAATCCTTTAGTGAAGATATGATGATTTTATGTTAACGAATAAAAGTCCTAGAATAGGATAAAGTGGGATTGATAAGATAACTCGGTGATTAACACATATTGCATATTTTGGTAAGGTGACAAGGTAGAGGAGTATGCTCTTTTCCCTTTTGGGAAAATCAAAAACTTGGACACTTAGATCCAAACCACCAGTCCAAGTCAACCTTTAGAGGGCCTGCCAGAAATCCAACCTCTAGGGATGACCCAAGTGAGCACACTCCTTTTTCAAAAGATTTCAACTCACTATAATAAAAAATCTTTGTAGAGAAAAATATTCCAAAGCCATATTAATTTCCTCTTCATCATTCTTATATTGCATATCAAGAAGAGGCTCCATAAATTGCACTAGCTAGTGCCAACCCTAGTCTTGCTAGTCAAGTGTGTGCACTTAAAAATCTTAGTGTGGACTGCTAACCTTAACTTCACTTGTGAAACCACTGGGGGTTAATATGAATGGAAGCCAAGTAAAAACCTCTTAGTTTCTACTCAGTTCACCTCTGAAAGGGGGCATAATCTTTGTGCAAGGAGGGGGAAGAATCTCTCCTATAGAACTCACCATAAGCATGTATCGAGGTAATGGAAGGTGGTATACATGCTTGACCCCTACCACAAGGGTGTTCATTCAACACATATTTTATTGAACCCTTGGAATACACCAAAAACATGGGTGCCCTCTAGTGGGGCAATAGGATTGTGTGAGGTGAACGCATGCACATAAGTTGTGGGACAAAGGTTTTTCTTCCTCTACCATTTTTGGTTATAGGGATAAACCCTATTTGTGATTGAGTTTTAAAATTGTCCAAACTTGTCAAACAAGCTGAAGGTCAAGACTCCCCCATCCCTCTGAGTTGCTTTGTCCTCAGTTGGATTGTTTGCAACTATTGCTTGATTCCCATGTTTATCTAAAAACAAATTATCTTTTTGAAACCAAAATGCTATTCAAAAACCTGAAACTATCTTCATCTCTATCTAAACTCTGTCAAAGCAACCAAAAATGTACCCAAAACTATTTGAAACCTACAAAATCTCTTCAAAATTATGTCTCAATTATTAGTATGGTCCACAAATTTGCACCCAATTTTATGAAATTTTGTGTGAGAACTTTTTTAGTCAGCACTTCTTCACATGACTCTATGCAAGTCCTCAAGCAGTCCAGTGCAAATCTCTGTACGAGATCTTACAAATCTATCCTTTTATGTCATAATCCTATCTTTTCATTAGTATATCACATCCTCACGCAGCTCTATACAAGTCCTCACATGTGAAAACTATCTTTAAATTATTTTTTTGAATCTTCATGTGGTTCTTTAGGCCTTTTTATATGGTTTGCTAGCAATCCTCACATGAAATCTTGTCTTAAAATTATCAAACTGTCTGTCATAGTTATATGTACCCTAAGTCTAGTCTGTACCTACAATGTCATACCAATTTTCTATCTATAAACAATGTTAGATAGCAGCTTCTTGCTTAGCTAAAAACTTGTGACCTACACACAAACTAGTCTCATCTCTTAGTTATCTTGTCTTTTTCCCCTTGTGATTATCATACTTTCTATAATGATAGTCATAATCTTTGGTTATTCTAGCCATTATTTAGACAACTCATACCCTAGTATACAACACTATTATCTTTCTTTTTTGAGACTATGTTGTAGTGTGGTCCTTGTCTAGGCTTTCACTTTTTGTCCTTGTCTATGACTATGGCAACAAGTAGAAGAAACATGTTTTATCCTTATAGATTTAGACAAGGTAGAGCTAGAGGTCATAATCATGGCAGAGGTTTCTCTTGCTCTTCAACTCATACATGGTCTATATCCAATTCATCTAGTGAGAAGCTTTCATGATCTCCTTCACCTATCAAATCTCCTCATGTTTAGAGAACATTTTGTATAAATGTACAACAAACTAGGAACCCCTTGTACCAAGAGGATCTCAAAACTAGCAAAGGTCATACATCTCCAAACAACACAGTTGAATTCTTATTCAGGCAATCTTTTGAACCAACATACACTAAAACTTATCACATCCCTAAAATTGCTAATCAAGAACCAGAACATGGAGAATATAGTAGAGACCAAGATCAAAATAGGACTAAAAGATATAGGAAACCTTTTACTGATGAGAATGAAGAAGAGGTGGAAGTACTCCTCAAGCATGTTGGAAAATGTCATATAGACAAAAACTTCCAAAAATTCATGGAAATCTTGCTTAACAAAGAGAAAGAGAAATACTTTCTCAAACTTTCTCAAGAGGGAGCCAAGCTACCTCATCGCTTTAATGTTGAAACTATCATTACACTTGAAGAGGAAACTAAAACATCTAAATTGAAAAAATAACTAAAGATCATGCAAGATCAACTAGCCCAAATGATGTGTGATAAAGATAAACCTATAAAAACATACACTCTAGATGCTCTTTGTCCATTTCATTTTGACAAGATTATAAACATGCCTCCTTTTTTTAGAGGAGTTGAGTTACCTAAATAAAATAAATACTTTGGAACTACAAATCCCCAAGATCACTTGTAGGAATTTGGTGCCTTGTCTATGGAATTGATGCATAATTAGACATATCTCATGTGTCTCTTTCCAAGAAGTCTAGGTGGTCAGGCTATGGAGTGGTTTTCACATTTTCCTATGGGCATCAAAACATTCGATGAGATTTCAAACCTATTTTTCCAATAGTACTCTCACAACATACAACACTCAGTTAATATTTGAGACTAGTGTAAATTTAAATAGAGAGTTGGGGAACCTTTCCTCACATTCCTTTAGAGATGGAGACAACTTTACACCAAATATTCATGTAAAATCCTTGAAATGAAAAAACTTGATATCTTTATGGATAATCTTTTACCTAATTTTAGGTATAAAGTTCAACTTCAAGGCCCATGCACCTTCGAAGATATGGTCACACAAGCTATCTGGATAGAGGAATTCATGATAAAAAAGGGTGAGTTAACCTTTCAAAAGGACACTAAACAAGGATCTACCTCTAATAAGGACAAATCCAAATATGTGAACAAAAATTGAGAGGTTGTGCATGATGGAGTTGTTGATAACATAACTCCTAAACTTGCTAAGGTAGATTTCAATCTCACAAACAATCTCAAATCATCCAAGAATGAGGAAAAACCTCCTTCTAACAAAAAGATGTTTGGAAACAAACCAAAGAACTCATCTTGGGTTACATGCCCAAAATGATAATTTAGACCTCTTGGTGAACCTTTGGATGTGGTCTAGAAGACCTTGCTGCAAAACAAGCTCATTTCCCCATTGGATAACTCTCATCCTTACAATCCACAACCACAACCACCATGGTGGAATGAAATCACATTTTGTGAATATCACCAAAACAAAGGTCACAAAACTAGCAATTGCTCATAACAAGTGGTATCCTTACTGGTCTTGTAGAAAGGGATATCACTTGTTAGGTCCTCAACATTCCCTTAGCTTACAATATTCTATTAGGAAGACCACAGATATATGAGATGTGAGTTGTTCCCTCTACTTATCATCAATTCATAAAATTCCCATTTCATGGCTCTGAAGTCACCATACCTACAACTACTAGCTTTAATTGTAACATGCTAAAATTTTCTAAAAACTTTGTACCTACTAACAGGGAATCTACAAACCATCATGATAACAAGATGAAGCAAATTGACTAGTCACTCGAGTTGAAAGAAACTAGAATGGGTAAATATCACATAGAACTAGTTCTATCTTTGACATCTCTTCCTGAGTCTCCTTGTCATTATGGGAGACCATTGAAAGTGAAGAGACCATTTGTGTTGTCTCCTCAAACTAAGTACAATTTTACCTTTATCAAAGCTACTATACCTTTTGAGGAGGAATCTAAAAATAGAGCTATTGCTACATGGATCTACAAAGAAGAAACTCTGATTGACCTCATAGAATAGGCTCATGAAATTACTCCTAAGAAATATGATCCCAATCTTAAACTCATGAAATGTTTTGGCTACAAGGGAACTGGCCCTATTGGATGCAACAAAAATGGTTTGGTTGACCCTATCAAAGCAATAGCTAGAAGGAGTTGAGACACATCCAGTCTAGGCTTCACTAAGATTCCCTTCCATCTAGGGATTAACAAATTCATACCAAAAACTAAGAACTCATCTAAACATGAGTCACAAGCTAAGTTTGATGATAATGAAGACAAGGTTGACAAAAAGTATCCTTATCTTTTTCCAATTCCTAATGATCTTTCTAAATTATTTATAGAACCAAATGACTTTGTACCATGTGTCAGAATAATGGATGGTGATAGTGATTATTTTGAAGATACTATTGATTCACATCATACCCAACAAGAACAAGGAGAATCAAGTCATGCTTTATGCATTGAGTACCTTTGCAAAAAACCAAAGGATGAAGGAGAGTTTGTCCCTATCATTGTTGGGGAATTCTATAGTTTGTCTCCATGTAGCATAGATTCTCAAGAGTATGAACTTGGCTCTCTCTCAAAAGAAACTACACACAAAGACATAGATCAAGTTCATGTCTATGAAAACCTCCTCAAAGTATGTGAATCATCTTGGGTTAAGTTGGATGAGTCCTATCTAGCTAGTGTCCTCAAGTCTTTGATTAATGATAGTAGTGCTTAAAGGAATTCAAAAAAACTTGTGGATGAAGCTGCTCGAGGCCTCAAATTGCTTGTCCAAGAATTTAATGATTATACTATGAACATAATTGAACCCATCAGATCTCTTTCAGTCACCTATCCTAAGCTCGTAGACTAGAATTCCAATGCATCTAGTGAAGTCCCTACATTCTAGAATGACTAAGCTCTTGCCTATTACTTAAACACTATTGAACTAGTAACATCTTCCACTAATGAACAAAGTGTCAAAATGACTAAAGCTAACATCAAATATATCAATCATATAATCAGAAAGAAAATAAATAGAAGGTCAAATAGGGAAAACCACATTGTGGTAGTATCGGCCCCTATAATAGTAAAAATAAAAGATGTATCCAAGGGTGAAAAGCTCTCTGAGGTACCTATGGATGAGATATTTGATGCACTTCCTAGTCATTTTCAAGAAAGATCATCGATGCTAATAGAACCAACACAACTAATCAACTTGGGAGAAGAGGAACAACCTCACATGATACATCTTGCACAGTCACTATCTTCAAAAGAAAAAGAGGAATTTATTGCCTTCTTCCAAGAGAAAAAGATAAAATTTGGGTGGAAATACTCAAACATGCCAGGATTAGATCATGATCTCATAATGCATCACTTACCTATTGCACCTAGAGTTAAATCAATTAAACAAAAACCTAGGAATATGAATCCTCATGTTGCATTATTGGTCAAAGCTGAACTAGAAAAGCTTCTGAAAGTTGGTTTCATCTATGATATTGATTACACTGAGTGTATATCAAACATTGCTTTAGTCTTCAAGCACAACAAATCTATTAGAATCTGTACAAATTTTTGATATCTAAACTTATCATGTTTGAAATATGATTTTCCACTAGCT
Source organism: Cupressus sempervirens (assembly GCA_028749045.1). Taxonomy (NCBI): domain Eukaryota; kingdom Viridiplantae; phylum Streptophyta; class Pinopsida; order Cupressales; family Cupressaceae; genus Cupressus; species Cupressus sempervirens. The sequence continues at coordinate 134,582,416 of CM053791.1, read as the reverse complement.
AACATTGATATGATAGTGTACATGACATAAGGATATGAAATATACTCACTCATGGATGGTTTTTCTAGTTATAATTAAATCAAAATTGTACCAAAAGATTAGGAAAATATTGCCTTCACTTGTGCATGGGGAACTTTCTGTTGGAACGTGATGCCATTTGGCTTGAAAAATGCTAATGCTACATATCAAAGAGTAGTTACTACAATTTTTCATGACATGATGCATAAAAAAATGGAAGACTATGTAGATGACACTCTGGTTAAGAGCACAAAATGCAACACTCACCTTCAAGATTTGGGACCTATCCTAGATTACATGGAGAAATTTAGTCTGAGACTTAATCCCAAGAAATATGTGTTTGGTGTGATATCTAGGAAACTGCTTAGTTAGATTATCTTTGCAAAGGGAATCAAGGTCGATCCCGAGAAATTTCAAGCAATCATGGATATGCCTTTGCCTCATAATATCAGTTAGATGAGAGGCTTACAAGGAAGACTTAAATCCTTTCATAGATTCATCTCACATCTAGTGGATAGGTTGCAACCTTTTATCAAAACTCTACATAAAGATGTGAAATATAACTAGACCCAAGATTGTGAACAGAATCTAACATAGATAAAGAAGTACCTTGCTCATTCACTAATCTTAATGCCTCCTATTCATTGGAAGCCTCTGATTCTATACATCTCAACAACAAAAACATCTTTGGGTATCTTGTTAGCTCAAGAAGACAATGATAATAAGGAAAGAGCTATTTACTATCTAAGTTGCACACTGATCTCCTGTCAAATGAATTATAGTATTATCAAGAAGGCTTGCCTGGCAGTCATCTTCACTTCTCAAAAGCTAAGACACTACATGCTTTCTCATACCACATGACTAGTTGCTAAAATTGATCCACTAAAATACTTACTCAGCAAGGCAACTCTAACAAGAAAGTTGGCTAAGTGAGTCATGATCTTAAGTGAGTTTGATAATTAGTATGTTGAATGGAAGGCTATCAAAGGACAAGAAATTGTCAATTAGTTAGCAGAGGCACCAATGCAAAGTCTTCTTCCACTACACATTGATTTTCCTGATGAATCAATTTTGATGCTTACACACCAAACCTAGGTGATGTCCTTTGATGATTCCTTCATACAATAGGGATCTGGTGTTGAGCTACTATTTATAACACCTTAGAAGTATTCACTACCTAAGGCATACAAGATTTTGTTTCCTTGTATGAATATAACAAAATATGTAGCTCTCATTAATGGCATGAAGATGCTAGTTCAATGGAGAGTAGAAAAATTGAACATCTTTTGTGATTAATAGCTCATAATCAACCAGGCCAATGACATATATCAAAAAAAGGATGAGAATTTGATCCTGTATAAATGTATGCTGGATTACATGAAGAAATACTTTGATCATATCACTTTTCAACAAATTCCTCAGGAAGACAACAAAGTGGTTGATGTCATGGATACCCTTTCTTCCATGTTATAGATGTCAGAGAATGATCTTTGATACAAGTTCCTGGTGGAAATGTTACTCTACACTACCTATGATACCCCTAAATCCCAAATGATCTATTCTATTGTGGGACATGATTCATCCTACTACCACCATATATACTCCTATCTACATGACCAAACCATTCCAGATGGTCTAACCCAAAATGAAAAATGTCACCTTATCCATACTACTTCACATTATGTCATTATTGCTAATGACTTGTTTAGCAGAGGTCTTAATAGAACACTCATTAGATATCTAGAACCAGATAAGTCCAAATACACATTAATTGATGTCCATAAGGGTATTTGAAAATCTCAATCAAATGGCTTAACACTAGCTTGTAAGCTTATTAGAGCTAGTTACTATTGGTCGAATATGGAGCAAGATGAATTCAAATATGCCAAGTCCTATAAAAAATGTTGGCTCCATGGGAATCTTATTCATGCTCCAGCTAGGGAGATAATTCCATCTATCACATTGTTGCCATTCTAACAATGGGCCTTTGATCTGGTGGGTCAAATTCACCTATCATCTTCAAATGGGAAAAGGTTAATTATTATCACTATAGACTACTTCACTATGTAGGTAGAGGTAGTTCCTCTCTCTATAGAAAATGAAAAAATTGTAGCTTTTTTCATCACAAATTACCCCATATGTAGATATGGTGTACCTTCCTCCATTATTACTAATAATGGAGGATAGTTTAAAAACAAGGATCTTAAGGAGTTATGCAAAAAGTTTAGAATTATGCAACATTGGTCTTCTATCTATTATCCTTAGGGTAATGGTCAAACAGAGGCATCCAACAAGGTGATCCTTAAGATCTTGCATCGTATAGTTAGAAAATATGGAAGGGACTAGCACCTTCAAATTAAGCCAGCATTATGGGCTTACAAAACAAGTATCAGATCTCTAATGGATACAATGCCATTTTCTTTAGTAAATGCAGCAGGTGTTGTGCTTCCCATTAAAGTTGAGATTCTTACTTTGAGAATATCCATGAAGGTCCTCATTACTAATGATGACTATAGAATATCTCAGCTTCAAGAGCTAGTATTGTTAGATGAATGTTGGAAAGTGGCATATGACCATCTTCGAGCTTATCAACAGCATATGTCCAAAAGTTATAATAATAAAGTTAAGCCATGTGATGTCCAACTAGATGATCTCATTCTGAGAAAAAACCCTAAGAATCAGCAACAACAAGTACAAAAAGGGAAGTTCAAACCCAACTAGCTTGGTCCCTACATAGTCACTACAATGTTTCAGATTTGATGCTTGCCAAGTTTCTAGAGCTGAGGGATAGGTGCTCAAGGCACCTGTCAACACTCTCCATATAAAGTGGTTCTATAGCTGATCTAGTTTCCAAAGCTCTCTATATATACTTAAATATCCTTAAAAAAATCTAAAAGTTGAAAAAAGTCCTAAAAAATCATTCCCTAGTGAAAACCTAGCAGTGGGCACATAGGTAATACCAAAAACATTTGAAAAATACAAAAAAACAAAAAAAAAAAAAAAAAAAATTCTTGGTAGGAAGGTGAAAACCTAGTAAGCAAGCCCCTCTTGTTCCCAATGATGTATCTTGTAGTTCATCTTCTAGCTCCTGTACAGTTGCCATTTGTGCATACAAACAATACTCCTATAAAATATCTTGTGGTCGATCGTACTATTGTCACACACAAGTCAAAGGGAATCTCTCAATGATTAATTTTGACCAACCAATCAATGGTCGAGAGGCAAACATATATCCAAGCTCTACCTACGCATCATCCCAAACATCTATCTCTCTCCATGGTCTCCACACTATGGACACTAGGTCATCTAATCAAGCCCTCCATTGCTCAGTCTTCTCCAAAGTTGTCTAGGTCAACTGGCCTCTGTAATAGTAGACATAAGGCTCCATGGGATGCCTCTTATTTGATAAAATAGGTCTTGTAACTGGAAAGTGCTCCCATGCCCATATCTAAAGAATATATACACTGGTCACCATGCTCCTCCTCTCGCGGTAGACTATCTCGTGCATCTTGTGGAACATATGGGCAAGAATGCATTGACCCCACCCATATCTCTCTAATGTCTCCAGCATCATCTAGAGCATCTAGTCACATCCACACTCCATTCCATGCTATCCTCTATTTGGCATCAAGAAATAGTTGATGAATATAGCTAATATTGATGACAACCTATAAGTGGGCCCATATGTCTACACTAGCTTCTCCTAGCTAATGGCTCTGCCCATGATGAGGTCCTCCTAGAAGATGGCCCTTAGTGCTTTTGTCTCAGTACTGATACTATGTCATATACCACCCATGGTCCATGGAAGGGTATGCAGAGTATCCTATAGATCTCTTCTAGAGTCACTATCATCTCTCCCTATGGGAAGTGAAACGTGTTCATCTTTGAATGGAAATGCTCCACTAGTGTTGTCAGAAGGCCGCTATTGACCAATACTGGTGGAATTTGGAAAATATACAATAATCCTAATCTATCAATGTGTGCCATGTCAATATCATCAAGCTATCACAATAGAGCTTTGTAAGGAAGGTAATAGGATCAAAATCTAACATCAGGAAATGTAACCTATGCACATAGAAAAATAATACAAATGATAAGTCCCTGCTTAAAAAAATTGATGAAAGAAATCACAACATTACAATGGAAAATCAAATTTCAAATAATAAGACTTAGCTTCAACACTAGAACTTTGCATGAGATTGCACATCTTTGCATGAAGATACACTTTCTTGCATGAGTAGCGATCAAATACTAGGTGAAAAATTAAAAAACAATTAGGGTTTCCTATGTGACACATGGGCATCTCCCGTGCAAGAAACTCCATTACACCTGGCAAAGAAGTACATGCCTAGTACTTCTTCACATGAGAAGAGATTGGCTTCATATGAGGAGAGATATTCTTGTGTGAGAATCAACACAAACAATTAAAGACACCTAAAATGAACCTAAAACACCTTGAAAGGCATGAAAAATTAAATGTGAAGCAAGCTTATCAACTACTCACTAGATGTTTGTACTCTATCAGCTAATTGTGTTGTCAGGAGAGCTCGAATCGATGCAAAGACAAGGGGACCACCATTTTTGCCTCAGAGCTCTATTCTCTACAAAAGACAAAAGTACAAATGATTTAAAAATGACCCTTTGGGCCCTTATATAGGTTTTGACCTAGCTTTTAAAAGTGCTCTGATTAGCATCAAAATAACCCCTAGCTAATTTGACCATTCTAAATCCATTTTTGGGATCAAATTCAAAATCTAACACACTTGAACAGGTCAAAAAGGCATTTTAAAATTTTTGAGACTGACATGATTGAATGCTTGTGTAGTCCAATTTGTGAATCTTGGAATCTTTAACAAATCACAATTTCTTCATATTTTCCAACATTTCCAAAAAAAGTCAACTCAAGTCAATTATAGTCAACTTTGGTCAAACTTGGTCTTTTGGACCTCGAAATCACTCTAGAATGACTCCAAATTTTCTTTTGATCATTCTAATCTCTTCTATATTCTGTTGAATATCATATTTCTTTAGTATTTCTTCATATATTACTCTACATCATATTTTTGGTGTGTCATCTTCCAATTTCAGTCCTAAGAGGGCAGGATGATTACATCATTGAATCTCAATTTCAACTCATTTTGAATCTTATGTCCTCATCTCTTAAGGAATCTCATCACTTGGGGCATCCTATTCCCTTTTATCTAGCATCCTTTTTGTCTATCTCATCTTTCAATCATTTGATCAAAATCTTATAATAGTCTTGTCAAAATTCAAAGGACAAGTATCGAGATAGTTTAAACCCCGAATCCTAAGGATCAAGCCTCATTTTGGGGATAATTATATGATTCTTGATAGGTCTTGTTATTGTGATGTGAATATCAGGATTTAACTGTGTGATAGGTCTTGTTATCTTTTATGGATCAGTATTTAGGTGTTCTTTTTGGACTATGGGGAATTAAACTCTATGTAATGCCCCACCCGGAGATCCTTGGAAACAAGGATTCAAATCAAGGCAAGATATTTTTTTTTTACAAGTATGAATGCACAAGAAAACATCATACAGTGATCACAAAGATCGCAACGGAAGACTTCAACACAATCCCAGCAACCAACGAATCTCCAAACGCCACTACCAAACTGACACACACAACCAAAGCCAACAAAAACAACACACATGATGAGGGCACAAGAAATAACCACTCATCAACAAAACACCAAGCTGGGGTAATATGCAGAATCCCAAAATTTGGCTAAGCCTGAAATCCTGAAGCCCTGAAAATTGGCTAAGTCTGGATTTTTGAAGCCCTGAAATTTCCTAGAATCCATAACTTATCTCCAAGAGGTCTGAAACCTATCTCAAACGATTTGTCGCATATATTAAAATATATCTTAAGTATACGTCAACTTATACTTAAACGATATATTTTATACCCCGAAGGACTACAACAAAAACCTAAAAATTGAATTTCAAAAGAAACCTCTCGAATTCAATATGCAACAACATAGGCTTGAAGAACGCCCAAAAGGGTATCCAAAACCACTCTCAAAAAGATCGGATCACCAACAAAAGTGCATGTTGATGGCACGCGCAAGTTTTAACCAAAAGGCGTGCGACACTTTTCACTAAGGGAGGGCGACACTTCTCCCTTACTGCGTTCGACACTTCTCAAGAAGGCGTGCGATACTGGAAAAGTATCACGCGACATTTCTCATAAAGCCGTGCGACACTCTTCCAATGTCGTACGACACTTCTCCAGTAATGCATGCGACACTTTATCAGTGTCGTACGACATTCTTTGTATGGGCGTGCGATACTTTATCAGTGTCGCACTATGCTGAACAAATGTCGCCCATAAAAAATCAAAAACACTTCCAGAACTCAAAAACGGGTAAAAACTAACAAAAGAACCTCTACACCGGGGAGTACCAGATCCAAAAAGGCTCGAGGAATGAACACTCGAGTGCAAGAACAACACAGAAAGGAGACCATCTATCCATCTAAGCCATAACAGCAAAGAACTTACTAAAATAAACATCGAAGAGAACAATAGCAACATCGCAATGCATAGAAATGCATCTCAGGAACAAAACAACCAAACTAAGTACGCGGTTCCTCCCAACCGTCAATAGCATCATAAGACCATCGTGGGTCCTAGCCATCCCCCGCGCGTAGCATCCCAAGCCACCAACTAGATCGTCGCTACTGTCGTAATAGGGACGTCACTACTAAAACATGCATAATAACAGCATAAGAAAATATAACATGCTAGTGATAACGCATAAGATAATCCTGCAGTAGATAACATCACCTATCACATGCTAAACAGCAGTAAGCAATAGATATACTACTAAAGCAAATCACATCATCTAATCATATGCTAAACATCATAATAAGGGAATGCGCCAAATAAAATAACATCATCTAAACATGAAATACAAGCATCCCAATGAAAGCATAAATCACAAGAAAGCATACTCCGGAACCCAAAGTACTAAGTGAAGACATCCAACAACGGTCACACTAGGACAAAAGATCGTCTCTGTACACCGATCCCTAGAAGTGGTGAAGGTAGCTATGCCTCCCAACCACGTGGCACCCATAGGTCCACACCCGCCGTGCTGATGGAGATAATGATCCAACCAAAAACACACATAAAACACAACATCCATGGCTAACACTCACGCCAGATAGTATGATGGATGAACCAAGAACCTAAGACAATGCAAGGAGTACAGGTCCTGGTCAAACACTCAAAAGGCTACTAAGTAGGGACTAACATCATGGAGAGTCACTTGGCATCAAAAGGCCCAAGCTTGGATCATGCGGATTCAGCATCCCTCAATAGAATGGCTCAGCACAGCATTTTATTATCTTAAATTTTATTACCAATCACACATTTTCTTTAATTATCACTTATTTAAAACTTCATATCCTCCACTAACCCTCTGGGCACAATGATCACCAGGCTACGAGATAGAAGCCCCCTCCATATGCTACCCTACCCTACCCATGCTCATCCTACAACAAGTGCCCGTGGGCATGCATACTCCCATCCTAACCCCAATGATCATAACTTCTGGCAAATCCATGGAAGATCGAGCCTCGCAAGTCACCCAACAAATGTACGCGTATGTACTCGTGTGTGGCACACCACCATCACGAAGATCATAACACAAGGACAGGAATGAGAACACAATGCAAAGAAAACACCCAACTAAAAGCAACACGAGAAGGATGGATTCTACACGAATCCCAAAGCCAATAAAATCGTACATCATAAAATCACTCAATCGGCCTCAATTCGAGAGTATGGATTCTACACAAATCCCAATGATGTAACAAGACCAAACATCATGAACTTACTCAACCGGCCTCAATCCGAGAGTACGGATTCTACACGAATCCTAGCGTTCATGAAACAAAAGAAAAAGGGTCTAAGAGAAACAATAACACCAGGTACAAATCACTCAACCAAACACAACTTCGAGAGTACGAATGCAACATGCATCCCAATGCAACCTAAAAGTGCAAAAGTGGTCTGACTAATATCCAAACGGATCATCAAGGTCCATGACCCACATTGTGCCAAGAAAACCCAAGAAAATAGGGTGGCATGCAAAACAAGGTAAAACCCCCAAAAATTTGGAAAACTTCAAAATTAAAAACCCATTTGGCCTTTGGGTTCAAAAATCCAAAAATAAATGAAATCGGACATTGTATGCAAAAAAGGCCAGCATAACGGCGTAAAATCCCAAACCCTCATCTCAAAAAATAGAGAAACGTTCATACCCGCCCAACTAATTAGAACTAGCATACAGAAACGGAGGGGAACACTAGTTCTCAGCCTCCAAACAAACGGCTACCAAAAATAGAAGCAAAAATGGAGCAGAACCAATAAAACAGGAAAGCCCTACCTCACAGCCAAAAGGGCAAAATGGGAATCTGAACCATAACATAAATATCTCGCAGAAGTAGCTGAAAATCGCGGCAATCCAAGGTTTCTCCGAGCTGGATCCAACGAGCCCAACCTCGCGACAATCCCACGCTCATAGCTCCCACAAAGAAAAAAATAGTAAATCCTCATGAAGAGGATTTTGGGTTTTACTCTCCAACTTTCCAATTTGAAAGTGAGAAGTGAGGAATTAAATTCCTCTTTGGATATTTATTCACTTTCTAGGTGAATAATCGATTAGGGCATTTAACCAGCCAATCCAGTTAAACCCCAAATCGACCCAAACGAAAATAGGCTATTCCTATAAATAGGAATTCATCTATGGCAAAGCTGCCAGAAATTAAAATAAATCAATTTAAAAAGCCCAAAAATCCAAAAACACATAAACCTCCTTAATAACTTTTCGCGACAATGCGAACCTCTAAATGCACAGACACGCTTACTAGTCTAATCACATAATGCAAATGAGTTCGGATTTAATAATCACCGAAAGGTTTAAATTAAACATTTTAATAAAGGATACGTCGACCATACAAGGACAACATTGGTAAAATATGAAAGGCTGAATCACTAACTCCATGTGCCACTGCCAAGGATATAAATCTTGCACACTAAACAACATGATCAAGTGCAATTGCATATAATAACATAGCCAAAGCAATAAATGTATTAAATCACCTAATTTAACCATTTATTTAATTATATTAAAATAATCTATTTACATCACTCACATTCGCAAAAGGCATAGCAACGCAGGAATGAAGTAAATAACCATAGCATTAAATCCATCACATAACAAAATCAAAAGTATGTCCAAATACCAGATAACTAGATAACCATATATCATCATAAAATACACTGTCATCTCAAAATGGCATCATCATGCAATATGATTAACTGAACAACATAGTAGTATAACATCTATGATACTGGAATTAAAGTGTAACATCTGACCCTCGGGTCCTTTCAAATGTAAACATAACATGAGTAACAAATATCTCTCTAATCAGAAATGTAACAAGGTAAATGTTCGCAGCACATAATTCAAAGAATCCAAAAAGAATAATCCATTCTAATTACTTAAGAATTTAATAATGATTGATTACTCTGCATAAAAAGAGCATTTAAAACACATAAGCAAACTCAGTCATAAACATGACTAACCACTGCTACAGGAACCTAGTCCAATGTAGCATGGTAAAAGAACATAGTGCAATCTCTGTACACATCTCAGGGTAATCACGGAACAACCTCATGATACCACATTGATCCTGGTAACCACTGGCACAAACCTTAGTGAACCAAAAATCACATCATAATCTCAAAGATCAGTCAAAAGCATAATCAAAGCAACTGATATAGAAACATAAATCCAAACACCTCAATGGTGTAGACCACTCAGGGTCACAATCATGATCCCATCACAAAAAAAGATCAACAAGGTTGCATCCATCAGGATGACTTACAAAAGTCAAATGGGAGAGGCACTACACTCTATTTTGGAGATAATTCCAAATTCTTGCTAAGGATTAAGCTTCATTTTGAAAATAATCCTAACTCTTGGTAAGGATCAAGCCTCATTCTGGGGATGATTCTATGATTCTTGATAGGTCTTGTTATCTTTTATGGACCAATATTCAAGTGTTCTATCTAGACTCTAAGGAATTAAGCTCCATTCTAGAGATAATTCCAAATTATTACTAAGGATTAAGCTTCATTCTAGAGATAATCCTAACTCTTCTTAAGGATTAAGCCTCATTCTAGGGACAATTCTAAGCTATTGATTTCAATCACTATTCAATGGACAAGTATCGTGACAATCTAAACCCTGACTTCTAAGGATCAAGCCTCATTTTGGGGATAATTCTATGAAGCATGATTAACTTGATCATCTTTTAATAGATAGGTATCATGATAGTCTAAACCCTGACTCTTGAGGATTAAGTCTTGTTTTGGGAACAATTCTATGAAATTTGATTAAAAAAATTCTATTAGCTTTGGTATCTAAGTGTTCTATCTGGATCCCCTAAGGTTAAGCTTTGTTCTAGAGATAACCTTTAAAAACTTATCAATTTCAATATCTAGGTGTTCTATCTACATGCCCTAAGGTTAAGCTTTGTTCTGGAGATAACCTTCTAAAAAAAAACTTATCAATTGGTCTTTGTGTTATCAATTTCAAAACCAATCTCATTTCTTGATCTATGCTTCATACTTTTGATTTCCTTGAATCGAATGTCCTTCTTGCACATTCATTCAAAGAGGGGAAAATGTAATATCTCAAAATTTGCACATTGCCAAGCTAAACCAATTATGGTCTATTCGATCAATCTTAAGTCCTATTTCACTAGGCAATTCTAATTCTGATAATTGCTACTTGACCTAGGTGTCACATGCAGAAAATCCTAATCTACACTAATCACACCATTTATTTAATTCCTAAGTATTGACTCAATTTAGCTATAATAAACCTATTTATTTAATTTAATTTAATTATAAGTGTTCATACTTCAATCAAATTGAAATTACCTCTTTAGCTAATATACAAAGGAATTAAATATATTTGATTTAATAAGATATCTCCTCTTTTTAATTATTGAATTTAATTATTCAATTAATTAAAGAATATTCATTTATGAGGTCATATTCTATTTTATTAAATTAAATATTCTCTCCAAATCTTCTCTTTAGTTCAGAAATGGAAACTCTGGGTGAACTAAAATCAAAAAAGGAATTAAATTAGTTAACTCCTTATTCCACTCAAAATCAAATCAGTTAACTCCTCATTCCACTCAAAATCAAATTAGTTAACCCCTTTTTCACTCAAAAGCAATTAGTTAACTCCATTTTTATAAGGAATTTTCCATTACGACTAAGTATCATCTTCAATCTTGATTGTCCATTCTAATTAATCTTGAACATCAATCGATTTTGGTGTTCTGTATAGGAAGCCTGTGATTGCTCATTACAGAGGTTGAGTTGAATTGGCATCAAACTTATGCTGGAATATCAACTCATTTGCACTTGCATTCTTAGCTTAATATTCTTGCATATCAATCTCATATAGTTTAATAATGCATCCATTTAGATTAATTGTTCTTTCTTATTCTTAGAATAATCTTGCATACATTTAGATTTATCTTGCATATCTCATATAGCTTAAAATCTATCATTCTAGAGGTTTGGTTTCCCACTTCTCATTTTGATAGCAAATGAAAAATCCTTCTAGGTATCTAAGGAAACAAGTTGAATTGTTGGGTTACTTGGATGAATAATTTCATATTCATTTCGAGATGATCTTTTAGATAATGACCATGTTGAAGTATGTGTGAGGATCTGAGGCCTGCATTTCATATATACACTCACAAAAAAGAATCTATTAGGAATATATTTAGAAATAATATCTTGAATTTCAGCCAAGATAGATATAACTTCAAGTGCATACTCAAGTCTATCTTATTTTTTAGTCTTTCTAAGAATCAAAGAAAAGAAAACATTTTCTTTCTTCATGTCTTTCACAAACTTATTTCCATTAACCAAACAAACTCTCACAAAAGTACACTAACTTTCCTTGGATTTTTCAACCAAAGGCAACAATATTTTTTAATTTCCATTAACCCATATAATATATTGATTAATCTACCATCATGGAAATATTTTCTATCATACTACCAAGGTCTTCCCAAAAGTATATGACAACAATCCATACACATGATATCACACAAAACTTCATCAAAGTAATTCCCAACTTTAAATTTCACAAGGAATTTTTCACTTACCAACAATTTATGTTCATCCCTAATCAAAGAAATGTGATAAGGGTTAGGGTGTTCCAACCTCTAAAAATTCAATTTTGTTACCAATTCTTTAGATGCCAATGTTAGAAATTAAAGTCGAACAAGATAACTAAGATGGGGGCTGAGGTGAATTAGTTATGCATTTAAAACAACTTGCAATATCTATATCAATTCCAAAAATGTAAAATATATATATATATATATATATATATATATATATATATATATATATATATATATATATATATATATATATATATATATATATATATATAAACCATAGAAAGATAACCATTACATAATAACACCAAAAATCTTAACTAGGGAAACCCTTGATTAGAGGAAAAACCCTAGTGGCAATGATGCCCCCGAGATGCACTAATATAAAATTTCCTTATGAAAAGATGGAATTTGTTAAGAGACTGTTGGTGTTTTATTTTGATGTTAACAGTACTAAAACTACTAGGCGACAAAAGGCTTAATACCTAGATATCAGTACATACACAACCTAAAGAATAGCCAATTCTCATTATCACTTGCATATGCAAAGTATTAGGGCCCAACTTCAACAAAACCTTAGACGGTTTTCTACTCTTTTGGCTCTGTAAAACCAGGACGGGTGCACCCGGGGATGGTTCAAAGATGGAATAATTGTATGAGAATTATCCTTAGTTTCATTTTGATTCTCATCTCTAAATCCTCAAACATATAGGTAAATAACTGATAAACACATCCCTTGAACAGATATGGCCAAGAAATCTTCTATAGCTCTGCAGATGTTTCCAACAACAATGGCTAAATGAAGCTAAAACAATCCAGGCAGGCAAGTGCTGGCCAACTTTGAAAATCTTATAGGAAAGATAAATGAAAATTGATTTTATGATGTATTTTGAAAAAGCTAGTTATAATATACTTCTCTTTTGGCTGAAAAACTTTCGATCAGTGCCTAATCCATTGGGAATTCAGAGTCAAGTAAATTCTTAGATCTAATTTGTTGCCTTGCAACAAATTTTCATCAGCAATTCTTACCAAAATTTATCATTCAAAAATCCTTATTAACACCCGAGCAACCTCATCACATTCATCAAAGCCTTTACTTAATCCATTGAATTAACAGCAATAACAAATGGATGTACAGTCTTACTAAATTGCAATCAATTGCATAAGCTTTTACTCACACAACATCAAGGTAGTTCAGTATTAAAAAAGGAGACAAAATTCAGAGAAGAACAAATATGGGGACAGTTCATAACTTGTATTCATTTCCTTTGAAAATGATATATCCTTTACAAAAGACCCAGAAAACCTTCCTAGAAGAAGCACAGTTCTTTCTACATTCATCCATATATCAGAAATTTTGACAGGAAAAAGTATACTATAAATTTCTTTCCCAAAATGTTTGGACCAAAAAAGAACTAAGCACAACACTTAGTGAAAACCAAATTCGGACCCATATTTAGCCTTGGGATCTCACTTAAATAATGTGAGATGCAACAAGCTTCAGGCTACAGAAGGTGACAGGTGTCCTTCTTTTGACAAACAAAAACAAGAATAACAGAAAAGTTGATTACAACAGCACTTCTTGGCGGGTCCCTTTCTGTTATGCTTCTTGGTTGTTATGATTTGCTCTCGCAATCATTCCTCATCTTCAGAGTACATACCCATAAGGTCTGTAAGTGATGTATCATCTTCTGTTACATGCAAAATCACTTTAACCTGGGGATTTTCTATGTCATCATTGCTGACTACAAGAGTAACTATTACTCTTACATCTTCCTCGTCATCGTCCCTTGACATCTGTTCACTAAACTGATCTTTCCATCTGTTAAAGGTATCATCATCTGGCCAATCAAAACTTAGGGTTTCTCTTTGTATTTTTATTAAAGAATTGGCATTTTCTTCTAAATCATCGAATTCTTTTCTTATATCAGCATAATACAATTGTATTTTTACCAGCTCTTCATTTGTCTTTGCCCAAAACCAATAGCCAGTCTCACTAATGATGTTTGTTATTCTGTTATCGAATAATTCATCCATTTCCTTTTTCCATTTGTCCTTTTCCTTTACTGTATCAACAGATTCTAAGGCACAAGGAAATAGGGTGAATTTTTTAGCAAGATATCTTGAAAAACAGAGTGTCAATTTCCTCTGTAAAGAATCTCTTTTATTTTCAAAATTATCTAATTGATTCAATAAATCAAAAATTCTCTCAACCTGATGATAAGGCATTTGAACTGTAGATATACAAATAATTGTAACATCATTATTCCTCTGTCTCCACTTCTGTGCAAGAGAATCTAGTCCATTCTTTTCTTTATTTAACTCATCTATGAGGGTTACAATCCTTGTCAACTGGTCATAAAAATTTGACCATTGTATTTTATCCCTCAAGTATGTCACACCCTGCCTCCATTTCTCTTCCTGCTGATTTCTAAATTCTATCTGCCACTCATGTAATTTGGTTTTTTCTGCTTCAAATTCCTCTGCAGTATAGAATTGGGGTCTTTCAGGGGTGTCAGGTATCTCAATAATAGGGGTTAATCCCACAGATGACTGTGGGGGATATGCAATTCTTAGTGTACTGGATTCTCCCACTTTTCTTTTTCCAAGTACCTTTTCTAATTGAGATACCCTGTTTTCTAACTCAATTCTCCTTTTTACCTCTTGATTATAGGCTTCCACCACTACTTCATATTTATTATGCATATCAATCATTTCCCTCTCTTCTCTTTCCGCAGTAGCCAGGGCAAATTTAGAATAATCCACATTCATGTGGGCTGCCTGTACATTTGAAGTGTCAGCAACTCTTCTTACAATGATACTCCCTGTCAATCCTGAATCATCAGGCTGTGATGAAGTAACTTTGGATCCTCTTCTCAGGGACCACATAACAAGGGAAACTTGATCATTGCTGAATGCTGTACCCAAGAATTCCTCTTTATTTGGATCCTGGAGTCCTAAATTATTTGAAACAGAATTAAAAATTAATGCGTCAGCAATGTCCCAATTGGGCAATAATAAAACATTAGCATTTTTTACCATCTGTCTTCCCTCATCAGGGGTTATATTCTAGAACTCTTGAACCATTTGTTCCTTTATTAGATTTTGAATGGAGGTCTCATCCATTTCTGGATGTTCTGCTCTCATATTATTGCACCTTTGCTCAAAAATGTGCATGTTTACTCTCCACGCAAACTAATGGAAAGCCCTAGATCTTACAAAATTGTTATCAGACAAAAAATGCTGACTGGCTTGTTCCAAAACAGGGTCCAATTCCCTTCCTCTGAAATCTGCTGTAGTTAATTCAAAACTTGGTACAGGGGGTTCCTGAGGGTTCCCTTCATCAATCTCTGCTTGTGTAACAAAAATTTCTCCTTGTGACCCCATTTGTTCGAATTGCTCATTGGTGAGCTGTTCTTCCTCAACTCTTATTGGGGTTTGAGAAAGTGAGCCACTTTCATCAGGGGATTCTTCCTCCCTTATTATTCTCCTTCTTTTGGGGGAAGGTTCAGGGGGTCTTTCTTCTAGGACAGTGCTGGTGGATCCAACTATCTGTTTTTCTTTATGCACAACGGGCACCTGCTGTCGGACAATAGTATATCCTGTTTTCTTCCGTACCACCAGTGGACCTATTCCAATGTTGGGAGTGAAACCCAATTTCCTCATAATTTCTCTGGCTTTATCTGGAAAAGAATTAATAAAATGATGTTTCTTCTCATTCATTACTTCCATTATCTCAGAGAAATTACTCATGAGCTTATGTATTTTATCTGCATTGTTTGCAGCATTACTAAGAGGACTGAAATTTTTATCAAAACAATTAATGAATTCCAAAACTTTTGAATAGACTCTCCATTTTTCTTTCTTTATTTCTTTCTCATGGAGAGAATATTCATTTCTTATTATATCTTCAGGAAAATAGAATTCATGCTGAACTGGACGAAGCTTGATTCTCAATCTAAGAGCAGAGTTAAAGAAACCTTCTGTATCACAAAAATGAGAGTGAGACACTGCCATTTTGTATTGATCCAAAAATTTATGGAGAAAGACCCACCCTTCTTTAGTTATCACAAACTGGTGGGCTATAGTACAAGTAGGAAAAATTGATCCTGTCCCCCTTTTGTGCAAAAAGGCCTCCTCCACTCCTCCCAACTGCCACAAAAATTCAGCTATCCCTACCTTTAAAGGTACCTAATAGGGTAACACATGGGGTGTTCCTTTGAAACCATAGACCCTGATGACCGTTGAGACTGAATATGGGATAATATCTCCCCAATTATGTGAAACTTTTAGATTATGGGTTTTGTCCATAGGCCTGATAAGGTGCATTAATGACTTAGGGATTCTGGGATTGTCACTCAATATGAGGCACCTTAGTTTGGAGGAAAAGTGCCTATCAAATCTAACGAAACTAGCATTTTCTGCTTCCCAGGTCATGTCTGCACTCCATAATTGGACTGGCAATGCTTCCCCTTCTTGTTCTCTATTTAAGACCATTTCTTTACCAAAATAAGTGGCCCCTTTAAAAAGAAACATATGCATCAGTAAGGAATACTGACCCCAAACCTTTTCCACCTTGCCCTGTGCAATCCCCACCAATCCATGATGGATCTCATTTGCCAAGTAAGATGCAAAATCAAAAATTATTTCCACACCAAAAGAAGAGATTTGGGTGATCATATACATGAAGCTCACCGGAATAAAATCTTCTTCGCCCTCTCCGAAGACTCTGCACAGGGTCCTATATATCTCCACTGCCCTGGCATTAAAACATGATTTCTTGAAGGGCTCTTTAGAAGATGATGTTATGGTTGGGAGGCCTCCAATTCGGCCTATGTGGGCTTTCAATGCACCCTGTCTAACTACATCCCTCTTGGATATATATTCTTTTTCTAAATCTATCAGATTAATGGGCACATGATACATGGTGAGGGGTCCCAGACTGAAAACCTTCCTAATCTCCTCGGGATTGATGGTAACTAAAGCCTCACCATCTATTCTCCTCACTACCTTAGTGGCTTGGTCATAGTTTTTTGCTATGGCTTCAAGCAAGTCAAAATCCATAAACACACTGGGGACAACAAGCTTCCCAAGATCAAAATTCCAAATGTTGGCATGAGGGGCATATAACTTTCTCTCTGCAAACCATTTCTTGAATAAACTCAAACCAGTTTGAGCAGTTTGAGCATCCCGGACCCAATTACCCTTATCATACAATCCATTAGCTACCCTAAGCCGAGGATTGAGTGAGGTTAACCTCTTAACTTGCACCGTTTCTACAGTGGACTCAGGAAGTAACTCAAGCAAATCATCATGCACATTTCTATCTAGGTAGTTTACTGCTCCTGTAAATCCCTTCTTAGGAGGCATCTTGGGCTATCCTTTTTAAAACTTAAAAGCTCACAAAGATGATGGCAGTTTTACTTACTTGAATTCTGTCTCAATTCTCCTCTGTATTCCTGCAAAATTTCAGCGAACATATAACTTGACAATTTTTTATCAACCTTGGCACGCTTTTCTTTCAGTAATAGCTTCTGCACAAGAATGGCTTCAAATCTTTTCTTGCGTGAAATGAAACTGATGCAATCTCTCTGTATTATACTCTATTTTTTTCTCACGGATGAAGCTTTCTTGTCTAATTAATACAGAGAGAGGCACTACATTTTTTATTTAAAACTGCGTCGTTGATCTTCAAAGATCCTACGATCATGCGGTACAAAGAGAACAACTAGGAGTTATACTTGCCATGTCAGTTATATTACCCAATGAGAGCTTGCCACGTACATAATTCTTTATTTTGATGTCGCTTACCTTTAGACCCACTGACGACGGAGAACACGTGTCAGCATGTCGCTACTTCATTATGCATAAAGAACAAGCACCTTGCCATAACGAGGCGGTGACAACCGTTGATCGGATCAAGAAATGATCGAAAGATACGCTACAGGATTTCTTAAGAAAGAAGGCGGTGGGCCCATCTCGCTATGTCGCTGTAATTATCTTCCTTGCAACTCTTCATAACGAGATAGCGAGCTCCGTTGATTCACTTCAAGCTGATGTTCCAAATTTCTTGTACATTTAGTCAGGTAGGTATTAATGAGAATCGGATCTCTGCATAGCTGGCACATGTCAAAATTTATCATAGTCATCTGTCATTACACGTCATCATAGATCTTGTCGATCTTTTACCATTTTACGGGGCCTCGCTAACTCGCTAACGGTGAAGCACCTCAATTTTCTGATAGCGAGGTAGCGAGCTTCGGCACTTTAAAGGATTTCGTGCCAGAAAATGCAAGGGGTACCCAGTAATTACTTCTGTTAATTAAAACTGATTCTGACAACGGTATTTATGACTGGTCATGCCACCTGGTGTAATTATGATATAAGCAAGATGCAATGTCATCATTTTTAGATTTTCACGTGGCCTCGCTACTTCGCTAACGGTGAAGTGCCTGAATTTTCCGATAGCGAGGTGGCGGAACTTTCGGAAAAATCAACATTCCGGCTCTGATGTCAGATATTCTAGTGGGTCCTTCTCCCCCTTTTTATGGTGAATTGCAAAGTGTACCTGCACAATAAAGCAATTAATAAGCAAATCTCCGATCGCCGCACCTTCACTTCATGGTCCCACCGCTTAAAAACTCAACACTCGCTATCTCGCTATACTTAATGAGCATGCAACTCTCAATAGCGAGGTAATGCCAGTGGTAGATCTAATCGGATCTGACGGTTGGGACAAATAGGAAAAAGGTAACCCGGGAGAAAAGAAAAGGAATACGGAAGCATATTCGCTTCTTTTGAAATTTGAAAATTTCGTGCCCGACCATTTATGAATAGGGATGAATATAGGGCTTATATGGTGAATATTTCTTATAGATGGTTTATCCAAAACCTTATACTTCACTTAGACATAGAACATCTGACTTTTCTATGGTTTAACTGAAAAAAATTTTACTGCAGAAAAAGTCAGACCAACAGAGACAATGAAATACATTAAATTTATATGAGTTCCTATTAGGAGACTCTTAATCCATGTTAGAATATTCCAACTCTCTTAGGAGATGTGTCAAACTTGTTAAGAGTTGAAAGGATGACAATTGAACCCATTGTTCAAATAGCCTTAGACTGTCTTCACCAAACAATCTTTGAGATAATCTTATCCAAGTTTTGAACTGACTAAACAATAACTTCTTTTCCAATATTGTTCCTTTGAAGCTCAAAATAAATCTTAAACATAAATATATGCTCTGATCAAATACAATTCGCATAACCAACACAAATGATCTTGATGATCAATACCACAATCTACCACAAGGAAATGACATTTCCTTCATACTAAGTTGTAAAACAAGTATTTAGTTGCTCTTGAGGCTTTCTAATTTATAGTGAATGGTATAGGACACTATTTAGATATTAGAATACACAATACATTATAATTTATAAATCTCATAATGATTTTAGCAATAGTCATCTCATAAAAATTAACACGCTAAATAATTTTCATAGTCAACTCAAGTGGTGTATCTGATTTTTCTATCTAGAATATGGAATCCTAAACATGTCTTTGACCTTCCTCTAATCTCACTTAACCAAATTTGATCTCATCTAAAAGATACAATTGATTTATGAGTACCCACTTTCTAGAAACTCTCTATGAAAGATACCTCCAAAAAACATCACATAATTTTGTCATATCTTCATATTTCCTTTAGAGAAATTAATTGTAGCATCTATACACATATTTGAATATATGTTCATGAGCCAAAAAAAAAAGTCATTGATAGTTGACTGCTCCAAATAATTTTTCCTCTATGCCTTTGGTAATATTCATAGAATAGTGTATATATTGGCATTAATGATAAACACTATCATAAATGAAACACATAACCACTTAATCATATCCCTAGCAATGCTAACATACTCCTCTATAAGAAAACCATTAGCATTCATGCTAACAATCTTCCTCTTTGACATTGATGACAACTTAGATGAAAAATATCTAAGTATTATAAATACCAAATATATATCTTTCTCATCTTCCTTAACTCCCTCATTCATGCTTCCCATGAATGTAAATATCCATCCCAATCTCAAATAGGTTGTAAAGAGTTTTTGATATTATAATAACAACCATACAATACATCAAATAACTATTATACATGAAGAAAGTGTTAATCTCCCCCATATATAAACATCAATATATTCTCCCTCATTGATAATATTAATCAATGTGTAACTCTCCTCCATAAATAAATTTTTTCATGTGTACTTCTCTCTCCCGTTGACATAAATGACAAAGGATTGTTATGTAAATCTTCTAAGTTCAATCATTTCCAGAAAAATATGTAAAATCTTAGCAAAAAGTGTAAAAAAATTTTAAATACTAGTACCAAGAGTCCCTAATGACTCCACTCAAACATGGATACTCTCCCTATTGATCTCAAATTGGTTTTGACAAGTGAGTGTCAACACACTTAAAACATTTACTTAGTTCATGCCAAAATAGTAATATAGGTCAAGCACAACATGTGAATATTAGACCATGCCAAGTTGCAATGAGTGTCAAGTCACTCATATGCTGAGTCACTCGAGTGCTGAGTAGATAGACCATGCTAAGTGATTCAAGTGTTGAGTAAATAGTGGATGTCGAGTAGTTTAGGTACTAAATCAAAAGAAAAAATACATTGTATGTTGACCATCAGAGACTTCATATGCCGAGTGACATAGTTTGGACTTTTTTTTTAATGGCACAAAAAATTATGTAAATAAATTTTCAAGCTAACGTAAGGATAGATTTTGATCTTTTGGAGATAAGGACAAATCTACATGCAGATTTGTTATGCAATTACATGCCACCAATTAGAAAATGGGAAAGTTTAAGTGGAAAAATTAATGAATCTCAGCCATAGATTCATGCCTAACCCTAAGCCACTAGAGTCTTCTTAAGGAGGACAAAGCCCTAAACTCTTTATGATGATGAGCACAGTGTACAAGGGGTGAATGATCAAATTGGAAGAGAAAACAAGATAGTTTGCAGAGCATTCAAGGTGACTTAAAAGTAAGAGTGAATTGTAGAATCAATTATCAAAGAATAGAGGATAGAGAAGGATACAACATTGGAGACATCAGATCATGAAAGATCAATCAGAGATTTTATAGAGGTGATATATTATCAAGCAAGCAAGTGCCAACCATAGGATCTATGTTGAGACATTTTAACAGGCGATTTTAGTGAAATCTCTTAACAGAGTAGTCCTAATAGGCTATATGAAATCCTTTAACATGGTGCTTACTTAATTATAAGTTGAAGTCCTCTAACAAGGCACACTTCTAAAAAAGTGTTGAAATCCTCTAATAAGGTGGGACTTAATAGTCTTTGTAAGCCTTTAACAGGTCAGGCCTTTCACAAGGGAGATCATGATTCATGGTCAAACCATCACAACCTTAATTGGATACACTTTATTACTATAGTAGTGAAGATTTATGGGTGTCATCCCCACCCCAATTTTTCATTCTCACTTAGAGGGTTTATGGGTAATCATATCTGGTGTTATGTGTGTGTTTGATTAAATATTTACATGATTGATGCATATGCTTTATATGTTATTTCTATATATGAATGCATGTGATGTATGAATAGTGAAATTTTTATGGGTCCAAGCTTAAAATCCTTATTCACCCCACTACCCCCCCCCCCCCAACCCAAAAGTTTACTTTCTTCCCACTTGTAATTCCAACAATTGGAATTAGAGCCAAGTTCTTTGAAAGAGAAGCTTTGTATCTTAGAGGAAAGATCTTGAAATGGAAGTCTACAAGCTAGGAAAGACTATTGAGAACCAAGAGATTGAAATACATCTCATACTACATCAACTAATTGAGGCAAGAGAGGAACAAAATAAATCCTTGAAGAGAAGGAAAGAGATTGCTATTATAGAAAATGACACATTGTACAAAGAGATAGACACCACCAAGCTATTTGTAGATGGTAACTTCAATGAATTTGATGTAGTAGTTGTAGACCTTATAGAAAATAATAGAATCCAAGCTAAGGAAATTAGAAATCTCAAACTAAAGCAAGAATCACAAGCAATACTACTATGTGAGGTGACTAAACAAAAGAAGAAAGCCATGGAAGATAAAGCCATGATTGAAGAAGACAAAAGAATTATAGAAAATAGATTAGAAGAGAAGTCAACAAAGCTAACCAAGATCTCCAACATGCAATTTGATACTCCAAGTTAAATGATGAAATCCATCTATGAACTAAATGTTAAAGACATTGAGATAACCACATTGAAGTTGCAAAATGAGCAATTGTAGAATGACCTAAAAAGAGAAAAGGAATTTGTTGAAAGTCTCAACAAGCCAAATGAAGCCATCAAATACTTTGAGAAATTATTGAGATCCCCTAGATCTAACAAAGAGACATCAGGATTGGGCTACACAAGCACTAATGAAGGAGAATCATCCAAAGTTGATGAAGAAAGGAACATCAAATTTAAGAACTCCAAACCTACTTGTCATAATTGTGGTAAGAAAGGACATAATGCTAATATGTATAGGAGAAACAATACAAATTAAAATGTCAATTCTAAGAACATGACTCATTATCATAAGTGCAACAATCAAGGTCATCAGGCACATGAATGCAGAACTAGGACCATGCATAAACAAATATTTGAAGGATATTGCTACAACTATCAAAAGTATGGACATAAAGCTTTGAATATAGATCCAAATCCATGTGTTCATCAAATAAGCTAGCAAAACTAAGAAGCTATGAAAACCTTTATAATTAGGATTACAATACAAGATATAGTTGTCACTATTGTCAAGGATATGGACATGTTCCTAAGAATTGTATTCGGACACACTTCAGTGGTAACTACAAAAGATGGTTGAGTCAAACTACATGTTTTAGCTATTTGAAGACTGGTCACATTAGTGACCATTATCCAACTAGGTCAAAGGCACCAAGTTGTGAATTTGATAAAGACAAAGGAAAGGTATATGTTGGAACACATCAAAGATGAGATGAACAAGACATGGAAAAAGAAGAATGATTGCATCACATCAAATGGAGAAGGGGTCACTTTACCCAATGGGTCAAGTGATCACACCTCATCAAACTAAACAAAAAAAAGGTATGTCAGATTGATATTCAAGTGTAATATCATACTTCAGTTCCAAGGGAGATAGTACTAAAAATATTACATTAGCATGAATAAAGATGCAAGATATTGTTGTAAATTCAAGTTAAATCTTTAAAAGATTTCATGTTGTTCCCAAGCATGAAATGATTTCTTTGTATGTCAAGTGGAATGATAGTTGATGTTGAACTACCAAACCAGATAGTTGATACCAAGTCTATAGTAGCTACCAAGTGGTGGTAATATCAATGGATGTTGAATGATTCTAAAATTGAGTTGATGCTGAGTTTATAGTTGTACAAGCACTAAGCATTAAATCCAAAGTTTTCAAAGGATTTATGATTGATTTCACTCATTATCCATGATTTCAAATTTGAGAAAAGAGTGAGTAGAGTGAAAGGAAATTCAAAAACATTTTCATGGCATTTGTAGAGAATTTGACAATGATCTCACACTAGTTCTCTAGATTTCACAGGGTATTTATCACAAGCCAAGCTACACGGTTTTACTTTGCATAAACCCTAGTTTGAAAAATGGCATCTAGCTCATAGAAGGGAAAGAGGTTTTGAATGTTTATCTTGTCAGTACTAAAGTTAAACAACCTATATTTAAGGTCTTTCCTAACATAACTTACAAACAAGATCCTTTTGGCACTTTATCCATGATCCCGCCAAATGTCATAATGGTGCAAGATGTAAGGAGATGTAATAATTATGAAATTGGTAGCATTGGGGACCTATAAATTAGAGAAGCATATGATATGTTATGTGAAAATGGTGTTCTAAAGGAAGAGTATAAAATAGTTGAGAAGAAGGGTTTGATGGGTGCCCTAGATTTTCCTAGTGTATTTAAAATTGAATGGATTAGAATTGTGTTGAGTTGAATACATGATGGATCTTTATTGCTAGAGGGTGGACCAATTAAGATTACCAAGAGAATAATTCATAGGGCTACTGGCTACTCAACCCTAGATTGACCCAAGACTCTAATGAATGATTCCAAGTAATAGAGAAAAAAATGGAGCAAAATGGAATAAAAGAGGCATGACAATTAATATTGTTACTAATCCATTGTTGAACTTTTTTGTTAGGGTAATTTATCATAAATTCTATCAATCTAGTAGATTGAATAGTGTATCATGTATCAAAGTAGATGTTGGCTACAAGATTGTGAAGAAAGATCATACTTATGATCTAGCTAAGCTTTAACTACAACAACTGATGGAAAATCTTGGAGCAATTAGAAAGACCAAGAGTGCTTAATGTAAATTTGGTTCAATACTTGTTCTTCTATGTCCAAAATAAATTTCCTTCCTTTGGTACTATAAGTTGGAAAACAAACAGGTCAATAGCAGTGTAGATAAATGAGTTTATTGAATAGATGGAAGAAAATTTTGAATCATTGATGACTAGTTATTTTGAATATTTTAAGAAATCAATGAAGGAAAGAATGAAGATACCTATTTCATTGGTTTGGAAACATTAAAATGATATTTTTTTTTTATTCAATGTTGATTATACCTTTGTATAGGCTACCACACCAAGGGTTAGATGGTTAAGGCCACTTGGGTATGAGATTAATGTTGATGAAGCTTCAGTAGCCATCATAGCATTCCTAGCAAAGGAGATTGAGAAAAGTGAAAAGATATTTGGCAACTGTGAAATGGAAAAATAAAATATTACCATGGAGAAAACTACCTCTACACTTAAGAAGAACAATAAGCTAGTAAAGAAGCTAAAGGCTAAATTTGGTGAGGGTGCAGATGATGAAGAAGAGGAAGGAGATGGAGAGGATAAAGAGGAAGAATAAAAACAAACTCAAGAACCTCTTGCATTGACTCAAGGCATGGGAGAGGATAAGGAAGAGGAAGAAATAAAAGGTTCCGATATGCTGAGCCAAAGAAGAGAAAGGCTAAGACACAGCTAGTGGCTAAGGAAAAGAAAAATTTTAAACCAAGCCCAGCCAAGCCTACAACACCTACCACTAGAGCAAGCACATGAACCACAACACAAAAGGCCAAGGAGAAATCTAAGAAAATAGAGCAAGGTGGCCAAGTACAAAAGAAACAAAGAAGAAAATATGTTGCACAACTTGATTTAGACAAAGAAAAGACTGAATTAGATGATATAAGCCATTTCAAATTGGTAAGTCACAAACTACTCTTTGATATTGAAAATTTGTGTGAAAATGTCAAGAATAATGTAGATTTATCTAGTTTTAGATATGAAAATTTTGATGATTTAGGAAAAGAGGAGAAAAATCTAGTGGAAGAAGCCCTATGTGCAATGATGTCTAAGTTTGAGACAACACCATTCGAATTTTCCAACTCAGTACCCAAGAAACTAAATGACTTAGTTGAGAAAAAATGCCATTATTGTTTAAATTTGGAAAAACAAATAAGGGGAACCACTTTATCCCAAGTAATGCCAGAATTGGAAAAAGGAAATATTTCTAAGGCAACTAAGAAATATGGAGTTAATTTACACCTAAATATAGAGCCTTCAACATACTTCAAAACAATATTGAAGATGTGTTCAAGAAATCTACCCAAATATGGAAACTTCTCTATGGGTTGACCACTATAAAACAAGGAGAAGCTAACCCTTTTAAGGGTAAAGATGATGACAAGGATGAAAATGAAAAAGATGATGAAAAATAAAATGATGATAAGGAAGATGATATAGTATGGAAGGAAACAAAAAAAGACAAGGCAACAACTGAACAGTAGCAAGATGAATAGAGTGTGCAAGACACACAAGTGTCGAGTATCAGTTCCCCACATGAAATAGTCAAGTCTACTAAAACTATTATTGTTAAGAATGTCTCTAATCTTTCATCCCAAAAAATCAATCCCTTGACTATAGAAGACTTGAAGCAATTTATGAGAGAATCTAGTTTTGATTAGTATAGATGAGCTCCAAAAGGTAGTAACTAATGTCACAAAGGATAGGGTGAATCCATAAGAACCACCTTCTATCATCCTTTTACTTACTCAAGTACAACCTTTGACCAAAAAAATAAGAGATACATCCACTAAGGTTGATACATTTGTTAAAATTGACATAGTCGAGTAGAAGGAGACTGCAGAAGAAAAAGATATTACTATTGGACAAGAGGAAATAGGATAGTTATATTCTTCTATAGCTAAAGCACAAGGACAATGTGTTATTCATGTTATTGTGATAGACAAGAGAAAATCTAAAGAGAATGAGTAAAAACCTAAATTAAAGGAGCAAGAAGCCATCCAAGCATTGGTAACTCTACCAACATCTAGCACTTCTCCTGTAAAAGTTCTTCAGGAGCTAAGCACAGAATCTATACCATTGCAAATCTCAGTACTAGGCTCTAACTCTTCAAAAGTTGAAAAGGTAATTCACTATGGAGATATCACTCTAGATGAAGATATTTTTATTCCAAAATTTGATTATGATACAATGACACTAGACCAAATAGGTATTTTGCAACAAGCCTTAGAGAAGAAAAAGCATCAAAAAATGCTTAGGAGAGAATACAAGAAAAAGAAAGCACTTCAAGACATATTTTTGGATGAATTTAATCTACCAACACCTGAAGAGACGAAGCCACTACTAGAACAACTATCAAATATAGTGGAAAAAATCAATAATGAAGACATTGATACTAATGCTAAAATCTTAGAATGGTCTAAAAAGAAATTCCAGAGCAAGGTAAATGAAAAGATATCTAGTGATATAGAACTCACTCAAGTTGCATTAGCAACAAAGGTTGAGGATGTGGAGAAGGTACTTGATAATATATTCTCAATGTACACCAAATTTCTTGACCCTACACTCTTCACCTGAGAGACTAGACACCATATTCTGAGCCTGGAGAGAAATCTCAACATATCAAGTACAAGGTTACCTCAAAACCCTACTCAAAGTGACAAGCATTTTCATACATTGCTTCAATGACAATGTTAATTAGTTGTGTTAATAGCAAGAGGCTAGCATAAGAGCCAAAATGACATGTATACAGGCATCATTCACCCCAAGGAACTAGGTTATGTAGAAACTCTATTGAAGAAAGATCCCAATCTTTCTACCTTAGATGGCCTAGTACACCTTGTTGTTAATTTTTCTATCTAGATCAAATCATTGGATGTTGCATGTGAGAACTGGGATGTAGCTCTCAAAATCATAATGGAAGTCCATAAATCATTTTTGGATAAACACGTTATATGTGTATAGCTCATTTGACATAAGTGTCAAAAAAGGGGGAGAGATAAACCATGGGGGAGAGATAAAGCAAGAAGGAGAAATATAACACAGGGGGAGAATAAAGAAAGGGGGAGCCAAAAATAGAGAAATATAGAAAGGGAGTATGAACAAAGGGGGAGCAGTGAATAAAAGAAAGAAAGAAAATAAAATAAAGTTATATCATTGGGGTGATATACATATACATTTTTGGAGACACATTTTTTTGAGGAAAATAGTAAAAAAATACAGATATCAACTATGACAGAGTATCAGATCAGTTGAAAGAGTATTAGATACAACACATTGAAGTCAAAGAGAAGCATAGATTATGGATACAAAACAAACACATTAACTCAGGGGGGTTATCAATTTTAAAGTATATAGGCTATTGCAAAATTTTGAAATTATAAAGTTTTTGTATATAAGTTGAGTTATGGATATGTTATGCTTGAGAAGTTAAGTAGAATTTTTTTTATTTAAGTATTTTTGACACTCATGTAAAAGTGGGAGATTTTCAATCTCAAATTGGTTTTGACAAGTGAGTTTCAACACACTTAAAACATTTACTTAGTTCATGTCAAATTAGTAATACATGTCGAGCACAACATGTAAATATTAGACCATGCCGAGTTGCAATGAGTGTCCAGTCACTCATGTGCTGAGTTACTTGAGTGTTGAGTAGATAAACCATGCCGAGTGATTCAAGTGCCAAGTAAATAGTGGATGCCAAGAAATTCAGGTACCAAGTCAGAAGTAGAAATACAATGTATGTCGAGCATCAAAGACTTCATATGCCAAGTGATGCAATTTGGACATATTTGTTTGTAATGGAACAAACAACTATTTTCAAGCTGACTTAAGGATAGATTTTGATCTTTAGGAGATAAGGAAAAATCTACATGTAGATTCCCTATGCAATTTCATGTAGCCAATCAAAAAATGGGAAGGTTTAAGTGGAAAAATGGTTGAATCTCAATCGTAGATTCATACCTAGCCCTAAGCCACTAGAGTCTTCTTAAGGAGGACAAAGTCCTAAACTTTTTATGGTGATGAGCATAGTATACAAGGGGTGAATGATTGAATTGAAAGAGAAAACAAGATAGTTTGCAAAGAATTCAAGGTGACTTAGAAGTAAGTGTGAATTCCAAAATCAGTTATCAAAGAATGGAGGATAGAGAAGGATATCAAAATGGAGACATCAGATCATGAAGGATCAATCAAAGATTGTGTAGAGGTGATTTTTTATTGGGAAAGCAAGTGCCAACCACAGGATCTATGTTGAGACATTTTAACAGGTTATTTCAATTAAATCTCTTAACAAAGTAGTCCTAACAAGCTATATGAAATCCTTTAATAGGGTGCTTACTTAATTTTAAGTTGTAGTCCACTAACAAGAATAGTTCTAATAGGGTGTTGAAATCCTCTAACAAGGTGGGACTTAACATTCTTTGTAAGCCTTTAATAGGGCAAGTCTTTCATAGGGCAGATCATGATTCATAGTCAAATCATTGTAACCTTAATTAGATAAACTTTATTGCAGCAGTAGTGAAGATTTTTGGGTTTCATCCCCACCCCAATTTTACCTTCTCACTTGGAGGGTTTCTAGATAATTATATTTGGTGTTATGTCTGTGTTTGATTAGATATTTACATGATTGATGCATACATGCTTTATATATTATTTCAGTATATTAATGCATGTGATATATGAATGGTGAAATTTTTATGGGTCCAAGTTTAAACCCTAATTCGCCCCCCCACGCCCCCCCCCCCCAAAGAGGTTTACTTTCTCCCCCCCCCCCCCCCCCCCCCCACTAGAAGTTTACTTTCTTCCCACTTGTAATTTCAACACCCCCTTTGGAGAAGGATGAAGCAACCAATCAAGAAAAAGGAAATAGTTCTCTACTAAATTTTAGAGTGATGCAATCTCTACACCATCTACTTTGAAGTAGGTTGGGGCATGATGACAAGCATACATCTTAAATTCTCAATTGCTTATTAATCCAAAGGTTTTGTATATATATATATGATATCTTCTCTTTTATACTAACATAATCCAATCTAATCCATTTCTTTGGTACCTTCTCTCTCAAAAGATTATATTTAATTGATATGTACTTTATCTTTGAATGTAAAATTGGATTCTTTGACACACTCATTGTACTTGTGTTATCACAATGTATGATAATAGGCTTAGAAAAGTCAATTCCAATGTCCTTCAACATCTTCCTTATCCAAAAATTTTGATTATAATTATTTTCTACTAGTACATTTTCCTCTTCTATTGTACTTTATGAAATGCAATCATATTTCTTGCTCAACTTGAGAAACCAATCTTCCTCCTAAGAAGAATGCTCCATCACTGGTTCTTTTACTATCATCCACACTCCCTATCAAATCAACCTCATTTTACAAACAAAACATGAAATCATGTGATATGACATACCATAAACCATAATTAGGAGCTCATTTCAAGTGTATAAATTTTTTTTACTTCTAAAAGGGGTGTCTCTTTAGGATCTACTCCAAATCTTGCCACAATTGCAAATGCATTGTCCATATTAGATCTAGTATGCATCAAATACTGCAATCCACCAATCATAGATCTATATTGTGAGGCCTCACCTAGACCCATCATAGCATAGTTGTTTATTTTCATTTTAGATACTTTATATTTTGAGACATTGTTATATGTTCGACTATATTGGATTGATATTCAAACTATTTGATACTATGTGACACTTTATTTAATGGTGATTATTTATGGTGTTATAACTTATTAATGATGCTTTATGATTATTTACATTCATGTACTTGGCTACAAATTTTATTAATGGGTAGGAAATTATGTTTTGATGCAAATATCACGTGGATTATATATGTGAAAATCATGACATGTTTTAAAATAGTCATAACATGTTTAGTTTGATTACGTTAGTATTATATATGCTCAATAGCTTAGAAATAGAAATATTTTATTTAAAATTTAATTGGTAAATATTTTATGTTTGATTAAGTTATAAATATAGATTTGATATAGGATTTGTATATACATATGATTTTTTTATCTTGGTCTACTGATATGTGGTTTGACTATGCAGGAAATAACCATGGTAAAATGGAGAACCAAGATTATACCCCTGTATTAATTGAGAATGTCAAGGGTGGATCTAATGAAAATTTCTTAACCATGTTGTTAAGTATTTTACTTTGTGAATGTAATGTGAATGATTTTTTTAGATTTGATCTTTTTGTAAAAGTTGATTTGTCACTCATAATGTTAAATGTATATTTTATAATGTCACTTGACACTTGTGTTGTAATGTGTTTAAGTGGCAAGTCGGGTTGAGATATTGGCAAAAGACACCCAACTTTACTGCTAACCAGTTATAGATGTTTAAGTTTTTATCCCTTGCATAAAAATATCTTATGAAGGCTTTTATTAGATTAATTTCGGATTTTAAGTTTAAGGTTACTTTAGAGGTCTTTATTAGAGTCCTAGGTTGTTCTTTTGGTAAAATTAAGTTGCCTACATGTTAGTACCATATGTTAGGGCTTTAATTTTGACTTTGTTTTAGTTTAAATCACTTTTCTAACCCTTTTAAAATATCATTTTTCAAGTATTATGAAAATGGAAGAAATCTTACCCAACTTCACACCTTATCTTCAATGAGCTAGAGTTCCAACGAAATAGGGAAACTTAGGTGGAATTAAGGAGATTTTTCTATTTCATAATGGAGAAAAAGAAGGAGTTGATTTTTTTTTATTAAAGGGGATTTTGAAAATAGGGGATGCATTCACCCACTCTCTAGTTTTAGAGAATTTTTGTTTTGGAGATTGGATCAAGGAAGGATAGAGGACTCTTCTCAAGTTGGTTCTTTTTTCATATCTTGGAGAAAAGTTGAAGCTTTTTCCATATTTTAGAAATTATATGTTGAATTTTTTTCTTAATAAAAGATGTGTAAATTTTTGTACAGATGCATATGTGTGTTGTTCATTGTCCCTATTATATTATTGGGTGTGGATGAATTTCTATTGCCTTATTTTTACTTTGATTTTGAAATTATGGTGTTATGGGTGTGGAAGGACATCACTCACCTATGGGAGGGAATAAGTGGCCTTCAAGTGAAGGGGTTAGTTGAGATTATCCCCTAAGTGTAATCCCTCTTCCTTGGAAGGAAGATAGATAAGCATATAGTATGGATTACATGTGCCAGTACATTATTATGCACTTTGGGGGCAATAAGGGAGAAATGTTGTGAGAGTTAGTATTTATTTTGTATGCCTTGTGAAGGAAAATTTGGTTTTCTATATTTGGCTTCTCCTTAATGTTGTTAGGCACACTTTCACCCATTCTATTGGTTGCTCTAGTAACCTACTATGTAAGCTCAAAGCGGGTGTTGAATGTTGTATCATGTAATTGTTGATTTATGTGTTTGTTTCATTATTACTTGGATGGTCTTGGTTCTCCAAGCTCGGTGGGTGGTCTCATAGAGACCTAAGCTAGGAGGTGATATCCCCATGGTTTCCAAGGTTATTTTGTATAGGTTTCTAAATGGATATGTGTTGAAGAAAATCTTGGAATATTTTCATTTTATGTTGGAGATTTGAAGATAATTTATTATGAGCATTTGTAAAAGTTGTGTATTGTAAAGGATTAAAAGTAGATCTTCATTTATGTAATTTTTTTTATTTTTGTAAGAATCCAATGATGGTTATAATATTTGAAAGGATTTTTCAATACTATAAATATATTCTATTTTTAAACATTTCTTGAGAATTACTTAAAGTATTTGAAATTCATGGCAATAATATGTTAATGATTTGATATGATTTTTTAAAGTGTTTCAAAAATTAAAATTGAATAGTATGTTTGTATGTTTCTCTTGTTAAAAATTTGGGCATGACATTTTGGTATCAGAACCATGTTTAGAAAACATTGGGCAAAATGGGTTCATGATTAAGTGTAGAAAATATAACATTTATCTTATTTCAGAATGTTTACTTTCAAGTTAAAAATAAAAGTTTACATCACAGTCTAATCAAGTATTTAAATACAAAATAGAAATGTTAGAAATGAAGTTATTTGTTATCATAGCTTCACAACCCACATATTAGAAAATCTAATAGGTTTGTAATATGTATCAAGTTCACTAGAATAAAAAGAAAAAATACAATAAAATGCATGTATGTAAAAATTTCCTATAGATACCTACAGGATTTGTAAATTTTATAGAAAAAAGAAAAAAATCATCTTACAGTAATCAATTGTATTTCATGTTTTGTCTCCTAAGAAATGCTTATTAAAAAGGCTAAGTCTAGTAGCCTAAACCTAAACACAAGCTTAAAGTTAAAGTTTTTCTCTTAAAACAAAAAAAAACAAAAAAAACAAAAAACTTAAGTCATTTTTTGTGCAAATATGTGGATATATAATTAGTAAATATCAAATTGTCTTTTTAATTATACCTATTTCTATGCCTATGTTATAGTCCTATTATAATGTCAATCACATATCTCATAGTACTCGCATGAAATTATAGTTGGTTGCATATGTCTTTTAATATTATCTAAACTAATTTATAAACATATACTGGGTAGAAGCAAGGAGTTAGGTCTCAATCCCACAAAAGTCCACAAATTGAGATCATGCTCTTTTAGAAACAGGTACCTATTTTTTAGGCTCAGGCACCTAATTTGAAATTTAAAAAATGGGCACCCATTTTTTTAAAAATCAAGTACCTATTTTTTATTTTCAAAAAATAGTACCCATTTTTTAAAACATTAAAAAAAAATTGTATTTTTTAAAAACGGGTACCCATTTCTAAAAATTTAATTTAATTTTTTTTAGGGGGGATTTTATATGTCAATTTTACTTTTTCAAAATGTGTACCCATTTTTTGAATTTAAAATAATGAGTGCCCATTTCTTACAACATTGGGTGGGATTTTTTTCTCCTACCTTAGATTTTGGTTCAAGATAGACTTGGTGAGACAAAGCCTATGCCTTGACCTCTCAAGATTTGGCTAAGGCATTAGACTAACAAATTCACACCTTGCCATAATTTTTAGAGGGTCAGATCAAATTTTTTTATGAAATAAAAACCCAATAGAGCATTCACTATCTTGATTTCAAAAATATAAATTTTATAGTGCTATGATTTTATTTACTATTTTTGCATTATTTTTTTATGAAAGGTGGTACCTAAATGTAAAATAGTGAAGTTCACTAAAACTTTAATCTCTTTTTTCTTTTATAATTTTTTATAAATTAATTTGTATGTCATCAATCTACATAGAATTATTTTGAGGTTTTAAAAAAAAAAATTTAAAAAGTGAAATTTTGATCAAATTATGGTGTCCGTACACAAGAGGTTTTAAAATTTTCCTTTATAGCCAATTAATAATTAATAATAATAAATTATTCAATAAAAATTATAAAAAAAAATTTGTCATCAATCTTAGGTATATTAGGTAACTCCCTTTAAAAGGATTTATGAAAAATCATTTATTTGTGTCAAATTATGGTGTCTGTACACGAGTGTTGTATAGTCTTGAAATAGGCATTTTCAAAAAGTGGTTTTTAAAGATCCATATCAAAAACAAAATCTATCATATGGATACACAAATAAATTACATATTCAAAAACTAGATTTCTAACACTTAAAAAAAATTCTCAAGTTTTTTATATTCAATCTCTAAATGCCTCAAATTTTGACATCAATTGACAAAAAATTTTGAAAATAAGAAAAACACTTCCACTTTTTGCCCAAAAATGAGACCCAACTTCTTACACTTACCCTATTATTTCATAATACTATACCCTTCTCCAACTCCTCCATAATGTTGGGTAGATTTTATTTACAGATGATAGTGGGCAAATTGTAATAAACTCCCCTCCTCTATCATATCGTACGGGCATGGCGTAGGATATTTTATATAACAATAAGTTAAAAAAAGAAGCAAAGTATTTCTTCCCTATGATATTGCGTAAGGCACGGCCCATGACTAGTGGTGGGCCCCACACCCTCATTTAATATGAGTGGCGGTAGTTAAAACAAAAAGGTATGGTTTTAGCTAAATTTTTGTTTCATTTAATTTAAGTTTATATTGTATTTAATTTAATATGAATTGTTATAAAATATTACTTATCATGTTATATATATATATATATATATATATATATATATAGTACATTTATGTTATTTTAGATTAATATATAAATATTATATTATATTTTATAAAGTGGGATATGATTAATATAATAAATTTAATAATGATGTTTATAAATTGTTATGGAGTTCAAAGATTACATAATATTATTACTATTTTACACTATGACGGTAACTCAATGCGAAACTTAGTAATGTTTGATGTACTTGAAGTTTATAACAAATTATTTATCATCTAATTACTTAATTATTTGGAACCTTGGCAAGGAAACATCTCGAGACTATGCTTGAAATTAATATTTATCATATAGAATTTTAAGGTTATTTTCAAGCTTCTCTACATGTTGAGTTTCATAAACTTAGTCTTAAACTAACATGGCCCTTTACATATGTAAAAAGGTGAAATTTCATGTTACTCAATGTCTAAATTATATTTGATCATATGTATTATAACCGACTTAAAATTAAATAATTTATTATTATTATAGCTAACTTAAATTAATATTTATCATATAGAATATAATGCATAATAATAATAATGGTGACATTAGAATGAGAAACAAAATGTTTGTAATGTATAATGTATCTTTATTTTATTTTAAGAATTTTTTTATCACTTAAAAAGATTAATATTTAAATCAATAACTAAAAGAAAAATAATAATTTATTATAAATAGACACTTTATCATTATTTAGTAGATTTTATCTCCTATTTTTCCGCCTATAGAAATGGAAATGGATGTGGAGATATTATTTTCTTAATAATAACTTTGTCTCTTCCTATTTTAACTCCTATAAAATAAATGATAAGTATTCTAAAAAGTCTTTTAAAGAAAGTGGAAGTGGAAAGTGCTTATATAATATTTACTTACTATACATTATAATTATAAAATATTCCTCTTGTATATAGTAAATATTTTATTCATTAATATTTCAGCAAATGTAAAAGTATTAAAAATATGTGTATATATATTAACTTTAGATTGTTCTGTTCATAATGGCTTTTAAATTAATAACTTGGAGAAATCATAGATAAGGAGGTTTTAAAAATAAAATAACAAAATAATAGTATGATTAAATTTATGTTTTAATGGAGTAGAATATTAATACAAAGTTAATTAATAATGGTTAGCAATAAATTCTCAACAATTTCATTGTGAAAAAAGATATTTTAATATCTTCATTATTTAAAAATATGGTAGTGAAATTATTTCTTGACGATATTGGAAAGAATCATATAAGAACAATTTTATAGATGTTATTAATGTAGGATGCTTATGTTATGAGATGAGTATTAGTGAGTCAAGATGTAGAGTTATCGTTGATCAACAATGAATAAATTAAATATTTAAAATAGTATTCAAATTTTGAAAGTGCATTAGTGTTATGGTTATTACCATAATTATAATATTAATAAGAATTAGTCATATAGATAAGACAAAATTAGATCTTATTTAGGTTAGAGTCCCAATGTTTGTACCCATAGAAGCCACTAAAGGGTGGTAGTTGAATATAAACCCCTTAGCCTAATTATTTGGAATAATAAGTTGAAATGGTGAATTAGAAAATTTAAAGTTCTATTTAAAAGTATTTTTCCATTTCTAAGTTAAATATTTTTATTTATAGTAGTATTAATGCAAAGACTATAACTTTTGACCTTATCCTCTAATAAAGTTTAAAATATTTGAACTTCTTGATGTCATAGGATGTAGGGGAATGCATATGTATGTGTAAACATGCCAAGATTATTGAATTTAGTAACTTAGATTTCATCTTCTATATGATGGTAAGTATTGATGTAAAGGATAAAACAAGGGATTGTAGGCTATGTGTAGTAATATGTAAATTTTAGCAAGATAATGATAGAAGATTATTTGATATAATGATGACTATTATTATAACTATTTTGTAGTAACTCCTTGATCATTTCTATATGAAGCACACACTATGTTAAGAGGTAGAGTTATCTATCATTGTGAGATTTTAAAGGACACTATTCCTTATAGATATTCCTACATGTAGTCACAAATTATGAGATTTATGGTCTAAAAAAATACTTTATTGCATTTACTCATAGACTATGGATAACACCTATCAGGATAGCTATACTACAATAGGATGGAGGTTATGTAGATTAATCACAATGTCATTCTTATGGTAAGTGGAAACCCCCAACCAATTTGGAAAGGAATCCTACTTCCCCTAAGTGACCTTGGTGTGACTGCATTGTGATTGTGATGTAAATTATGTAATCGGTGAGATTTAGTGTATTTCCTTTCATATTGTAATTTTTTTTAATTTTGTGAATTTTTCTTTGTATTTTGTTTCTCCTTTTTTTATGTCAACAATTTAAAATGTGATGATGGTCATATTGTGCCTCTAGGACATGCCTTATTTTCTTGATTAAAAGTTTGCTAATGTGGCCATTGTTGACTTTTCTTTTGTTTTATACTTCTAAATAGGTTATTTTATCTTCACTTTTAATTTCATTATGGGATTTATTTTTTTATTTTGTTTTTGCAGATTATCTTGGCAAAGTAACTTATGAATGGCCAAACCAGAAGGGATTCCTAATGAGTTAAGTGGGAAGAAGAACATTAGGGTGTTAATTTTAGCGGAGCTATATGTGCTCACCCTCTCCTATATTTTAGTAGGAATAACTAGCCTCCTTTGAATATTTGCAAGTAAGGGTCAAATCA
This sequence comes from Cupressus sempervirens, assembly GCA_028749045.1. NCBI lineage: Eukaryota > Viridiplantae > Streptophyta > Pinopsida > Cupressales > Cupressaceae > Cupressus > Cupressus sempervirens. The sequence continues at coordinate 134,544,918 of CM053791.1, read as the reverse complement.
CCACATAAGATTAGTGTAAGATTATAGGTTAACCTAGTGTGTTATAGGTAAAGGACTTTTGTATGTGATAATAGGTTTAGCATGAGGAGTATGCCTTTTTTTTTTTTTTTGTGACTCCTAGGAGGAAGTCAAAGGCAAGATGGGGAGGATGTAGAACCCCTCCTAGTTATTACTTATTTCAATATATTTTTTCTATGGTAATTTTCTATATAAGATAATATTAGATGCCTTATTCTTGAGGCACCTATGTATACATTATGTCTATATATGTATATACTATAATTGATAAAACTAGAGTATTAGAATTAGATAAGGACCTATTGCACATGTGTTAATATTTATCAATTCAAGTGATCACTTGATGATGTTAGGAAACTATTTCCTATTTATTTATTTATTTATTTATTTATTTATTTATTTATTTATTTATTTATGTTATTTATTCAGGTGGTAATTCTGATGTTGAAACTTGAATTATAGTAAATTTGATTTTGGTATGTAAATGTTTATATAAAGCTTTAGCCACAAAATGTAATGTTAATTGAAAACAAGATGCTTATTCAGACTTCTCCTTGAAAAAAAAAACCTTATCACCCATACTCTTTTATCGTGAGATGGACTCCAACCAAAAAGGCAATCTATAGAATCAAAGTCATTAAGACATGGAGTATCAAGCAACCAAATCCATGCATTCATGAGAGAATGTAGTTCAAATGAGATCAAAGTACCCCTATCTCTTTGATGAACTCTAGGAGGATGTTCATGTCTACGGGGGGAGGATGTGAGGCCTCACCAAGACCCATCATAGCATTGTTGTTTATTTTCATTTTAGATACTTTATATTTTGAGACCTTGTTATATGTTGGACTATATTGGAATGATATTCAGACTATTTGATACTATGGGACACTTTATTTTATGGTGATTATTTATGATGTTATAACTTATTGATGATGCTTGATGATTATTTACATTCATGTACTTCATTGGTGATATTATTAATGGGTAGGAAATTATGTTTTAATGCAAATATCATATGGATTATATATGTGAAAATCATGACATGTTGTAAAATAGTCATATCATGTTTAGTTTGATTATGTTAGTACTATATATGCTCAATAGCTTAGAAATAGAAATATGTTATTTGAAATTTCATTGGTAAATATTCAATGTTTGATTAAGTTTTGAATATAGATTTTATATAGGATTTATATATGCATATGATTTATTTATCTTGGACTACTGATATGTGGTTTGAGTGTGTTGGAAATAACCACGGTAAAACAAAAAACCAAGACTATACCTTTGTATTAACTGAGAATGTCAAGGTTAGATCTAATGAAGAGATCTTAACCTCGTTGTTAAGTATTTTACTTTGTAAAAGTAATGTGAATGAGTTTTTTAGATTAGATTCTTTTTGTGAAGATTTATTTGCCACTCGTAATGTTAAATATATATTTTATAGTGTCACTTGACACTTGTGTTGTTATGTGTTCAAGTGGCAAGTTAGGTTGAGGTATTAGCAAAAGACACCCAACCTTATTCCTAACCAATTTAAGTTTTTATCCCCTTTCATAAAAATATCTTATGAAGCTTTTTATTAGATTAAATTTGGATTTTAAGTTTAAGGTGACTTTAGAGGACTTTATTAGAGTCCTAGGGTGTTCTCTTTGTAAAATTAAGTTGCCTACATGTTAATACTATATGTTAGGTTTTAATTTAGATTTTACTTTAGTTTAAACCACTTTATCTAACCCTTTTGAAATCTCATTTTTCAAGTATTGTGAAAATAGAAGAAATCTTACCCAACTTCTCACCTTATCCTCAATGAGTTAGAGTTCTAATCAAAGAGGGAAACTTATGTTGAAATCTAATTAAAAAGATCACTATTCAAGAAGGGAGATTGTTGAGAAGAAGAGAGATTTTTGATAAAGAATGTTTTCAGTCATTGTTTTGTCACTGATGTCAAAATCGCTATTTGTTGGAATGAAAATTGCTTATAAGATCCAAGTGTAGACACCTAAAAATCCTTTAGAAAATAATATTTTTATTTTTTGAAAAAAATCCCTGATGACATCATCATTTATTAATTAATTATTTAATTAATTAATTAATTAATTATTTAATTAATTAATTAATTAATTATTTAATTATTTAATTATTTAATTAATTAATTAATTAATTATTTAATTAATTAATTAATTAATTTTTATGCCATTAAATCCCTTTATCTTAATTAAAAATATTTAATTAAGGAATCCCTCCCAAAAATGTTTAAATCTTATTTAAACATTATTTCCTTATTTATTAATTATTTAATTAATAAATTGACCAAAAATCCTAAAATAAATAAAAAAATTATTTTTTGCCCAAAACTTGGCCAATTTCCTTAAGACCACTAACCTCTTCCAAAATCTTCTAATCCTTCTTTAATTTCGATTAAAGGCTAATCCCATCATTTCCTACCCCTAATCCCAACTCAAAATATTTAATTAAGATTAAATATTAATTCTCATGTTTATTAAAAAAGTTTTAATAAATATCTCCTCAACCCAAACCCTTGAAATAAATAAAACTTTATTTATTTCCTAAAAATCTAATTTATCCTCATCCTAAGAAGTTCTAGACTCTTCTAGAAAGCCTTCATCCTCATCCTAGGAAATTCTAGACTATTCTAGAAAGTCTTTATCCTCATCCAAAGTCTAGACTCTTCTAGAAGATGTCTTTAAAACTAATCCTAATCCCCTCCTAACCTTGTCACATTCCCTAAACATGAGTTAAAACTTCCTAACCCAAGCCAAAGTTAACAAATATCTCCTCCTTCACCCACCCTCATTAAATGCCATCCACTTGCCTATCCCTAAGCTAATCCTAAACCATCCTAATCCATCCTCTAATCATTTGCACAAGCCTAAGAAAGCTTAAAACCCTCCTAATCAAGTCCAAGTCGAAATTTCTCTCATTACCCTCAAAATATCTCAACCATAAAACTTTATGAAGCCCACTAGGCCATAAATGACTCTTCCAATCCCTTTTATTGCTCTTACAAGCCATTATGAGGGTCTTTATGAAGATTTTATCCCTTGAGCCTCCTTTGTTGACTCATCCTTCCCCTTTCCTCCATCCTCTCACCATGTGACATGTGTCACTCCTTGATTGGCTGTAAGGAAGCACAATCCATGTGCTCTCCTCTCATGCAATCTAAGCCCTCCATGAGCTTTTTCCCATCCTTGCATCTTAGCCCTCAATCACTCAAGCCTCTTGCCTATAAATTGGATCCTTCCCCTTTGCAAAATAACACAATCCATGAAGTAAAGTTATAATGCTATTTTTGAGAGCCAAATCCATACTAAAGCCATCTATCCACACCAAAAATCCACAATCATCCATTGAAGCTTTTGGAAGCATATTGAGCATACATCCTATCCATTTAGATAAAGCTACTCAACAAGAGAACTTCTTATTGAGAGAGTCCATTAATGGCTCATATTCTCAATTGAGAGTTCATCTTAGTCTATCTTGAAGTTTATGAATTTTGTTTAGTTTGTAGAAGCTTTATTTAAATTTGGTTTCTATTAGCATACTAACATTGCTCATATACACCAAGTACTATCACTTAGTTAATTGATGAAGAGGATTTATTCAATAAGATGTAATAAAAGCACCTAAGGGAAAGGTTGACTTATAGTTTTTTAATGAAGTACAAGGATTCGTTAAGACAATGGTAAAATGATGTATTGATAATACACTTGAATATACAGAGATTGGCGACACTTATAAACTCTAGATGAATGAGTTGTAAAAAAGCTATCTGCAAAGCTAGACTGAATTCATTAGTGGGTGCCGAGCAAGCAGATTATCAAGTGCCAAGAAAATGCAAAATCTAGTTTGTGTCGAATGAAACAAAAGGTGTTGAGCTAGACAAAAATGTAATTGGTGTTGAGCATCAGTAAAACTTAGTTGATGCTGAGTGAATCCATAGTAGGTGTCGAGTAACATAGTATGTGTCAAGCATCAAAAAATTGATAGTGCCAAGCTAATGCATTATTTGAAAAGTCAAAGATTTGCCAAATCTGAGCTGACAAAGTTTGTTACCTTGAATTTTGTGAACTAGATGGAAGATAAGGATGATGAGCTGGTGGCACAAAATTTTAGGTAAAATATTTTTAAGCAAATACAAGAGGATTCTACATGATGTTTCTAGAAGAAACAAGATTAAGGGTAGATTCATTGAATCTTACCTTATCCATTCGAACCAAAACTAAGAGTGGGAAGATTAGAGTGGGAAAAGTATTCCAGACTTCTATTTAAGGAGTTATAGGTCAAGAAGAAAGTGTAGTTGGTTGGAGATAGTGTGTGGTGTTAAGGAGAAGGCATCGAGAGGGAGGAACAAAGTATGGAGACTTTGCTTTAATAGGTGACCACAGAGGTGATTGCATTGGTACAATGAGTATGAAGACTCAAGCAGATGAAGCTTGAAAGGAGGAAAAGTTGTCAAAGTTGCAGAGATTGAAAGCAAGGAAAATTTGTGAACTGAATTGAGATCTAAAATCTGCAAGTCATGTTATGAGTTATATCAGATCAAAATCCCTTATTGTTACTCTCTAGCAATAGTATCAATTAGGGAAAAATCCAATGGACTTAGTTTGATTTAATAGCCATTTTGTAAATCCTTTAATAGGGTGAAAGTACAAGTGAATTTTCTAAATTCCTTTAACCAGGCCCACTTCTAATAGGGTGGTTGAAACCCTTTAACCAGGTCACATTTAACAGTGTGTTTCATAGCCTTTAATAGGACAAGCCTTTCACAAGGCATCACTTCAGAAGAGTGAGAAAGGAGTAGCATGTTACTAGTGGTTTTTCCCAAATTAGGTTTTCACATAAATCATGGTGTTTTGTGTTGATCTTTCATGTCTTATTCTTGCATGTTGATTTTATAGTAACTTACTAAGTAGAATGTTTAGGTTGGATGCATGATTAGTTTAATGGGCTCACTATACTTAGTGAAAAAAATTATTAGGACATTTGGACCTTGAATAACTAATTCTCATCCCCCCCCCCCCCCTTTCAATTATTTTAAATCATTTCTAACAATTTGTATTAGAGCCATCTTTTGATTTAGTTTAAAGGTACTAGAATTATAGAGATCAATATGTCCAAGAGAGAAATTCCCAAGCTCAACAGAGATAACTTCACTACATGGAAAAGTCTAATGAAGCTGCAACTTGGATCAATAGGTGATCATGCAAAAACCTCAATTAAAGTGAAATATGTTGATCCAACTGGTGTCCCTACTATAGAAGATATGAAGAAAAAGAAGGAGCACAATCAGGCAATTCTATAGATTGCCTCTACCCTCAACTATGCTGAATTTGATGATATCAAGGGATGTAAGTCTACATTCAAGATGTGGAAAGCCTTGTTAGATATTTATGGAGGTGATTAGAATGTTCAAAGAGAAAAAAGAGAAAGCCTCAAAGGAAATTTTGATGACATAAGAATGAAAGAAGGTGAGAACATTGCTCAATATGCCTCTAGAATAAAATAAGTAGTAAGTGCAATAAGAAGTTTGGGTGGTCATTTAGATGATTAAACTGTTAATAGAAAATTCTTAAGAACCTTACTCCCCATCTATGTTATTAGAGTTTCAGCCATCCAATCGTTAGGATGTGTACCAAGAAACAAGCTAACTCTTGAAGGTATAGTGGGAAGACTTACTACATTTGAGTTATCCAACTTTGATAACTATAGACCTGAGAATTTTGAATTTTCTTCCAAGGCCAAGCTATTATTGAAAGATACTAAGGAGGTGAAACCAAAGAAGAAGAAAAGAAAGAAAAAATATGCATCCAGTGACAGCAACACAGATGAAGAAGATGTGAAACAATTGGAAGCATTGCTAGCCTGAAGATTTCACAGAGGCAAAGGTAAATTCAAAGGTAAGCTACCTATAATTTGTTTTAATTGCAATGAAGTAGGACATATTTTTGCAAGGTGCAGATAGAAAAAGAACAACGGAGAAGTCAAGAAGTACAAAAATAGAACAGAAGATGATAGCAGAGATTACAAAGACAAAGGAAAAAAGTGCTACATTGTTGAAGAAGAGGATTCTGATGAAAATGATGATGAGGTAGTCTATGTAGCTATGAAGGATGAGTTAGATGAAGATAAGGCAACAACACTGATAACCTATGTAAACAAGAATGATAGGTGGATCATAGACAGTGGATGCTCACATCATATGGCAGGAGACAAAAGTAATTTTTTTACCTTTACTCAATATGATGGAAATAGTGTTAGATTTGGAAATGATGCTCCATGTCTAATCAAAGAAAAAGGTTCCACTAAGCTTATAGATAAAATTCCATGTGATAATGCATATTATGTTGAAGGATTGAACTACAATTTGCTAAATGTGTCACAGTTAAAAAATGTAGGATACAAAGTAGAATTGAAAACAAAACTGCCAAAATCTATGACACTGATGGGAATTTGATAGGAAAAGTAGACCAAACTAGGAGTAATTTTTTTTACCTAGATATGGAGGAGGTTGAATGTCTTATTATTAAATTTGATGATGTGTGGCTATGGCATAAAAGGCTATGTCATGTCAACTTTAATAACCTAATTAGCATTAGCAAAAATGAAGAAAGTCATAGGTTTACCTAAACTAAAGAAGCTTGAAAATACAATGTGCAAATAGTGTCAACTAGGAAGATAATCAAGTCATGTTTCAAAAGAAAAACCTATACTTCCAAAGAAGTATTAGAGTTAGTACATATAGATTTATGTGGCCCTATAGAAGAGCAAAGCTACAAAGTAGATAGATATATAATGGTGTTTGTAGATAACTACTCTAGGATGATGACTGTCATGTTCTTAAAGTAAAAATCCGATGCATTCCAAATGTTAATGTGGTATTTGGTCAAGGTTGAGAAAGAAATAGGAAAGAGTTTGAAGTGTCTAAGATCATATAAAGGAGGAGAGTTCATATCAAAAGAATTTGAGACATTTTTCAATGACAAAAAAATTAAGAGACAAACATCAGCACCTAGAACTCCCCCATAGAATGGCATTGCAAAAAGAAGGAATAGATCAATGATAGACTATGCCAAAACATTAATGATGGAGAAAATTTTTTCTCTAAATTACTAGAGAGAAGCTATAAGTACAGCTATCTACACCTTGAATCAAGTAAAAATTAAGAAAGGTACAAATGCAACACCTTTTGAATTATGGTATGGTCACTCACCTAATGTAAAAAATTTCAAAGTGTTTGGTTGTAAATGCTATATTCTTAAAGATTCTAGAAATGGCAAGTTTGATGCAAAAAGTGATGAAGGCATATTCCTTAGATACTCCACTAGAAGTAAAGTATATAAGTGTTTGAATACCAACACTAACAAAATTGTGGAGACTGAAAATGTAAATTTTAATGAGCATACAGAAATTCAAGCTAATGAATCCAAGAAGCTAGAAGAGTACAGATCCTTTGTACACTTCTATGAAGGAATGTCTACTGAAGAAGAAGCTACCAATCAAGTTGGGAATTAGCAACAAGTTTCAATATCATCTGAGTCACAACCAGTGAATGTTGAGTTGCATTCTGAAGTTGAGTTGCAGAATAAAGATAATGCACACTCTAATTTTGAAATTAGTACACATGAAAGAGATGTTGAGTTACTTAAAAGAGATGTGCACAATGAATCTGAAGCTAAAAGACTAGACATGGAAATAAGGAAAGAACCAAGGCTATCCAAGTATGTGAAGAAACATCATCCTATAGAACAAATTATTGGTGACAAGGAATAGACTAAGAAATGAATCATGTTTTCTGAGCAAGATTAAACCCAAAATAGTGAAAGATGCACTTCAAGATGATAATTGGTGTAAAGCTATGGAAGAAGAGATTGAGCAAATAGAGAAGAACAAAACTTGGACATTATTTCCAAGACCAACTGATAAGAATGTGATTGGTACCAAGTGGGTATTTAGGAACAAGCTAGATGAGAATGGTGAGATCACAAGAAGAAGGACTGGACTATGGAAAAACATTTTCCCCTATTGCAAGGATGGAAATAGTAAGAACTCTACTTTCATATGCTATCTGCAAAGGTTTTTAAGTCTATCAAATGGATGTAAAGTCTACTTTTCTAAATGGTATACTAGAAGAGGAAGTCTACATTGAACAACCAAAGGGATTTTTTGATGAAAACAACAAGGATATGGTTTGCAATCTTCATAAAGCACTATGGTTTGAAACAAGCACCTAGAGCATGGTATGAGAGACTTCACAAATATCTAGTGAAGATAGGATTTGAGAAAACAGACGACAACAACAACCTATATATCAAGGTAGAAAAAGGTAAAGACATTTTGATATCTAAAATATCTGTTGATGATATAACATTTGGAGGAAAAGATGCACTATGTAAATATTTTTTTGATCAAAGGAAACATGAGTTTGAAATGTCAATGTTTGGGGAAATCAAATTCTTTGTTGGACTGCAAGTACATCAACTAAAACATGGCATATTTGTGACTCAATCAAAATACATCAAGGAGATACTCAAAATATTTGTCTTAGAGGATTCAAAACTAGTTAGTACACCAATGGTAATAGGACATAAATTATCCAAGAATGATGAATCAGCTAAAGTAAATCACACAATGTATAGATCAATGATTGGGAAGCTGCAGCATGTTGTGCATAATAGACTAGACATTGCATTATCTGTTGGAAAAGTGGAAAGATTTTTTGCAAAACCAAGAGAAAATCATCTTATGGCAGTAAAAATAAAAATGAGGTACCTAAAAGGAACATATGACTTTGGCTTATACTACAAGAGGACTAAAAAATTTGAATTGAATGCCTTCACTGATGCTGATTGGGGAGGTAATATAGATGATAGAAAAAGTACCAGTGGAGAAGCACTCTTCTTAGGTAAAAGATTAGTCACTTGGACTAGTAAAAAGCAAATTTGTACCTCACAGTCCATAGTTGAAGCTGAGTATGTTGGTATAGCCATTAAAACATTGTATGGATCAAACACTTGTTGAAAGGTATCAAGGAAGAGATAACTAAACCTATGATACTCTATTGTGATAACACAAGTGCGATCAACATATCAAAGAATCATGTGATGCATGCTAAAACAAAGCACATTGCAATTAAGTATCACTATGTATGAGAATTGGTGGAAGACAAACAAGTGAAGATGGAATATGTCAACTCAAAGGAACTAATTGTTGACATCTTCACAAAATGACTACTCAAAGATGCATTTGAATATCTTAGAGGTAAGTTAGGGGCCTATCCAAGGTTGTTTAAGTAATAGTAAAACTGCCCTAAATCAAATGAGTTGATTGTTAAAATGATATAAATTGATGCAGGAGATACTTACTTTAGGTATTTCCTAAAGTAATTAAAATATTGAAATTCTAAATAAGTCACAAGCAAAGTGATAGAGGGATAAACTGGAGTTCCTATAAATGCTACACTTGCATGATAAGATACTAAAATAATATGTCTTTGTCATTATTGTTGAAGAGGGAGAAATAGTAGAAACTAATCAAATATACTAGAGGATCAAAAGTACAAGAGGGAGAAATAGTATAAACTAATCAAATCAACTACAGGATCAAAAGTGCAAGGGGGAGAAATAGCAAAAATTGATCAAACATGTAGAGGGAGAAATAGTACAAAAATAGCAAAAAGAAAGGAGAAAGGAAACAATAGTTAAGAGGGAGAAGTAGAAGCAAAGGAATCAGTTAGGATAACAAATTAGAGAGGGAGTAAAACAAAAAAAAAAAAGACAATGTATCAACAAAAGAGATATCCCTAATACTTTGAAAGAGGGAATTACTTATAGAATTTAGAGGGAATCATAAGAAATTCAAAGTTGCTAATAGAATGAATAATTTTGGATACAAAGTTTTCTTTTTGGCATTTGACTTATAGTTTTAACCTAGTTAGCATTTTGATAACTTGATTGATCAATTTGGTTTGCCATCAATGCCAAAGAGGGAGATTTTTGAAATCTGATTGGAAAGATCACTATTCAAGAAAGAAGATTGTTGAAAAGAAGAGAGATTGTTGATAAAGAATGTTTTCAATCATTTTTTTGTCACTAATGTCAAACCCGCTATTTGTTGGAATGAAAATTTCTTATAACATTCAAGTACTATCACTTAGTTGATTGATGAAGAGGATTTAATCAATAAGATGTAACAAAAGTACCTAAGGGAAAGGTTGAGTTATGGCTTTGTAATGAAGTATAAGGATCAATTAAGAAAATGGTAAAATGATGTCTTGATAATACACTTGAAGATACAGAGGTTGGCTACACTTAGAAACTCTAGATGAATGAGTTGTAACAAAGTTGTCTGCAAAGTTGGACTAAATTCATTAGTGGGTGTCGAGCAAGCAGATTATCAAGTGTTGAGAAAATGAAAAATCTAGTGTGTGCCAAGTGAAACAAAAGGTGTTGATCAAGTTTAGGTGTCGAGCTAGACAAAAATGTAATAGGTGCTGAGTATCAGTAAAACTTAGTTCATATTGAGCGAATCCACAATAGGTGTCGAGTAACACAGTATGTGTCGAGCATCAAAAAATTGATAGTGTCGAGCTGCTGCATTATTTTAAAATTCAAAGATTTGCTAGATCTAAGCCAACAAAGTTTATTACCTCAAATTTTGTGATCCAGATGGAAGATAAGGATGATGAGCTGGTGGGCACAAAAATTTAGGTAAAACATTTTTAGGCAAATAGAGATGGATTATACATGATGTTTCTAGAAGAAACAAGATTAAGGGTAGATTCATTGAGTCTTACCTAATCCATTCAAACCAAAAATAAGAGTGGCAAGATTAGAGTGGGAAAAGTATTGAAAACTTCTATTTAAGGAGTCACAAGTCAAGAAGCAAGTGTGGTTGGTTGGAGATAGTGTGTGGTGTCAAGAAGAAGGCATCAAGAGGGAGGAACAAAGTATAGAGAATTTGCTTTGATAGGTGACCACAAAGGTGATTGCATTGGTACAATGAGTATGAAGACTCAAGGAGATGAAGCTTGAAAGGAGGACAAGCTTTCAAAGCTATAGAGACTGAAAGCTAGGCAAATTTGTGAATTGAATTGAGATTTGAAATCTATAAGTCATGTTGTGAGTTATATCATATCAAAATCCCTTATTGTTACTCTCTAGCAATTCTATCAATTAGGGAAAAATCCTATGGACTTAGGTTGGTTTAACATCCATTTTTTAAATCCTTTAACAGGGTGACTTTCCAAGTGAATATTCTAAAGTCCTTTAACTAAGCCCACTTCTAACAAGGTGGTTTAAATCCTTTAACCAGGCCACATTTAATAGTGTGTTTTGTAGCCTTTAACAGGGTAGGCCTTTCATAAGGCATCACTTCAGAAGAGTGAGAAAAGAGAAACATGTTACTAGTGGTTTTTTCCAAATTGGGTTTCCATGTAAGTCACTATGTTATGTGTTGATCTTTCATGTCTTATTCCTACATGTTGGTTTTACAATAACTTGCTAAGTAGAAAGTTTAGCTTGGATGCATGATTAGTTTAATGGGCTCACTATACTTAGTGAAAATGTTTTATTAGGATATTTGGACCTTGAATAACTGATTCCAAATGTGAGGCCTCACCTGATCCATCATAGTACCAATGAGATAATTGCATTATAGTGATTTAAATTCTATGTATTGATACAATTCTGAGACTATTGGGTTATGTTATTTTGATATCTGCATTTTAATCCGTAATTACTTCTACATATTATATGACCTAATTAATTCAATTAATGATTCTATTCATGTTTTAAGCTATTGACATTTCTTTAATAGAAATTGAATGGTAGAAATGCTTGTAATGTAAGAATGAAATGTTTAAAGTCAAAATTAGAGTTAAAAGATAAATTTGGTTATGCATTGAGACCTAACCCGCATACCTAGGGATTCAATAGTTGTGGATTCAACATCTTGTCGCAATGGTAAAAATAGACTATGAAGCTATTCAAAATATTAAATTGACCATGTTATGATAAGTAAAGTTTGATGTTATAGTATTTTGAGAATTTTACATGGAAATTATTAGAAAAAGTAATTTAATTAAAAAGAATGAAGTATGGAACTCAAACGTCGAATGTGAAATGTAAGTTTTGATATTTTAATATTTTGAAGGTTATATTTGAAGTGATTAAGAAAGGGAAAGTTAATCTGAGATGATGAAATATATGCAAGTCTAATGTTGAATGAGATAATGATTATTTCACTTATGTACTTATTGTTTACATGATTTTCTTGGACTATTGATGCTTGAGTTTAGTATGCAGGAATTTGACCATGGGATTAAAGGGGAATTAAGGCTCAAACTACTACAAACATGACTTAGCCAAGGTTGAATCAGTGGAAAAGATTCAAACCTCATTGTAATGTGTTTTATTTCGTATATGTGAATTGTATGTGTGTATAGTAGCCTAGTTCATGTATTATTTTAAAACAAGTCATTTTTAATGTAATGTGTTGTTTTGTGTGTCACTTGACACTTGTGTTGTCCATGTGGAGGTGCCATGTCATTCAAGGTTTGTCAAAAAGTAACCTTACCTAAACCTAACCCCGATGAAGAACCCAAGTTAACCTCGCATAGAAAAAAATGCCATGAGGAGTCTCAATCAAAGGAAATTCGAATTTAGACTTGGCTAGGGTTTTTAGGGGTCATTAGGTGGTCCTAGAGTGTCTTTTATGAGAGAATAAGCTACCCATATGATAGTATAGCAAGTTAGGGGCCTAATTTTGATCATGTGAGTACCTAGACAGCCTAGAGGGCCCTTTTATCCATGCGTTCTTCCTCCAATTCGAAAATGGACTTGTCACATGTGTTCTCTTTCATGTTTCCACTAAATCAAATATAGCAAAATTAGGGGAGACAAGTTTGTAAGAGAAAATGGCTTAGTGTTTTTGCTAAAAATAGTTAGTGTGAAGGCCTTATTAGAGGGTCTTGGGAAGACTAGTGGGGTGTTCACCCACTCTCTAATTTGAGAGACAGTTATGTTTTGGAGGAAGATGAAGGGAGCTCTACTACAACTATCCTTACCCTAGCTTGGACCAAGGTTAGTGTTCCAAACCATGCTTCATTCTCATTCTTTAGTATTGCAAAGTAGATTTGCAAGTATGAGGAGTGTGTCAATGGAATATGCATTATAGTGGAAGTCTTGCATCTTGGATGGATATTGTGTGGTTGTGAGAATATGTAGTGTTCTTGTTGCATTATGATCTTTGTCATTGTGTTGTGGAGAAGTGAATGTGTCTTGTGCTCGTGAAGATCTTTTCTTGGTTTTGTTTTGTTGTTCTTCATTTGTTTTTTTGTTGTTCTTGTTGATTGTGATTATGGGTGTGAAGGCTTCACTCACCCTTGGGAGGGCAGAGAAGCCTTGGGTGAAGGGCACAAGTTGGGCTTGACATTGCAGGTGAGAAAAGAAAATTTTGTTTTTACCTCATGATGAGGTTTTTATTATCATGGAGCATGGGCTCCATCATGGCCATGAATCTTTTTGTTCGAGAGGTACAAGGAGGTTTGGTGGATGAGGAGAAAATGGTTGTTTTTGAAGGCCTTGAGAGGCAATGCAGTGGAAATATGTTGTTTATGTTGTGGTGGCCTTGAGAGGCAAAATGTATTGGCAATATGATATTTATGATGTTAGAATTTCTCCTCATTGAAGAGCCCACCTTCACCCAATTTTTTATGATTCCAATGGTGAATCATTGTGCAAGCCATGGAAGGGTGTTGATTTTGTTTTGTGTTGTGTCTTCATGTAAAATTTTGTGATGTATGTGTGTAACCTGGCTCGAGCCTTGTTCCCCTAGCGCGGGGGTGGTCTCTATGGAGGCCTATGGTTGGGTGGAAAGCACCCATGGTCCTTGTTGTTTATTTGTGATGCATTTATAGATTTTGTGCTCAAGGGAGCAATGGAACAAGCTTGGAATGATCATCTTATGGACGTTGCATGAAGATAAAACTTGTCATTTTTCTTTGTAACTATAAAGGTGAACTCTCCATATTGTGCATATAGTTGAAATGAATGATTGCATAGTAGAGAAGAAGGGATATGTCTTTTGTTTGAAAGGAGATATTGTTCTCACAGCATCAAATGTTGTATTTTTAAAAGTATAGTTCCTACTCTTTTTGCTTTGTGTGTTGAGCTATAAAAGAAAATCTCCATTTGTATATACCACTGTGATGTATGGGTTCATGGGCAGAGAAAAGAATTTGGATGTTCTCTTATTGAATAATTGTAAGACTCTATCTTTATGTGCTTTACTAGAATAAAGGAAGCTGATTATCTTCTATGTCATATATGAGATAGTTTCATGTTAAGAAATAGTCATAATTATATTTTAGAATAACAAATTTAAGAGGCATTCGATTGTGATTGCTCATGAAAGAAGCTAGTTGATATGAATTTTCATTAAGGTTTCATTATAATGAATGCATTTGGATGTAATGAGGTTGCAAGCTAAAATCTTTAATATGGATATTACTGGAGATCTACCTGAAATTATTTTAGGAAGCTAATCAATAGTAGTTGTGAATTATGTTTTAGAACTTTCTCTCAATGGATTTATGGAATGAGAAAATTAGTGTACCCCTATCATGGTTGAGAATACAGATGTTTCCAATAAAGTAATTTGTTCAACATTGATGGTTGGTTTGTAAAAGTATATATAAGAAGAAGTTGATGTATCTTGATAGATCAAAATTATGAAAGATAGAGCATTCATTTATCAAGATTTAATAAATCCCTAGGTTGATAACACTATCACATCTTTGACATACTCAATACCATGGTAGGAATGAAGGAATATAGCTCAAGAATGAATGTCTAGTAACAATGAGACAAGTCTGTAGGTGCTTATTAAGCTTTGGAAAATGTATGAGGAGAGGAATAAATTGATTTCCCAATATTACAGACAATAAAATATTCAAGATATCAACTCTAGCCCCCATGTCCCATGAACTAAATAGGTACATCAAATATTTTTTAAAAAATAGAATATACAAGTTATGATATAATGTTATGACAATGCCAGCCATCTGACTTGACTGCATGTCACAATCTATAATCAAAACAATAATACTTGAAAAAAGATGAATTAATAATAATTATATTAGTACATGCTAGCTAAACATATAGATATAGATATAACAATAATGATAATATACTCCCTAATCTATTTGGAAAGTACCCACATATCCTATCATGTAAAATATATATAAAAATAAATAAACAAAAGAATAATCAAAACGTCTATACTCTTGCAAACCTATCCTGAGGGTGATATGACATTGGTATTAACTCGTGATGTCCCATCTCCCACATGGGAGGTAGCCCCACTAAAATTACCTAAGGCACTCTCATTAGCATTAGGATGCATATAAGGCAGAGGTCACTAATATGACTGAATGCATTAGTTGATGAAAAAGGCTGATGTGACCTTGACTTTGGTTAACGCACCAACTCCTCCCAAACGCATAACAACTTCCCCTCTTAAAATGTGCCACCTTGGGAATCTTTCCTAGGCGATATAAGCCAATAGTTTAAAACTTTATTCAAAATCGACTTAATTCTAACAAAGTCAAAAAGCCCTTACTTGTCATTGGGTAATTCCCTAAAAGTGCAACATGGCACATCTACCCACCTAAACCTGCAGCCCATGTCTACTTCCATCAGATAAAGCACTTGGGAGTTGTATCACTAGGCGGCCCATGTTGGAGATTGTTATAAAAATATAAAAAAACTTGTGCCTAGTGCTAGACAAGACACCTTACAGAGTTCAATAGGATGGACCTCTGACTCCATGTCAGATTTCCCATCCCTTGAGTGCCTCACCTTTGTAATTTGGGAGGAAATGCCTAGATTTATGGAAACTTTTTTTAAAAGAACCTAGGTTGTTAGTATTGATCTTTTATTATTAAATCATGTTAGTTAAAGTTTAGTGCTTAACTTAATTGTTATTAAATCGCTTGCTAACAAACTTAGTGTTAATTTATTTACTAATAGATCATTGGGTTTTCAAGAAAATAATAATTTAGTAGTGGTTGAGTTATTGGTTATTAAGTCATGTTGTTTTACACTTTTGAGGAATTATAAGTTTTAGGTATTATGTGGAGGTAATATTGTTCTTTTAGAGATAATATAAGTTATATTAAGATTTGAAATTTACATTATCATTAATATATATATATATATATATATATATATATATATATATATATATATATATATATATATATATAATAAGTATAAGTCTACATTATTATTTTTAATAGCAATATTCTAATAAATCAATACACTAAACCAATTGACAATAATGAAGCTTTAGTAAACCCGATTAAAAGACTACCTTGCCAAGTAAGTTGAACACTAGCTTCTAGTGGTGATAAGACATACTTAAATTGTCAATGGTAAGCTCTATGTCATAGAGACACATGTAAAAAAAAAATGGCAATAAAGTTAGCAAGTAAACAATAGAAAATTAAATAATTATAGATAACTAAATCATGAGTTAACCTAATAGTCTCGCACTATAGAGATAAAGTTGAATGCATTATTAGATGTAATGCTAATAACAAAAGCATACTTAAGAGCAAATAATAATAAATGATAAAAATAATAATAAATTAATTCAAAAAAAAAGTAGTTGTATTTTTTTTACCTTGCTAGTTTAGGGCATGACACCAACCCCCCTCTCAATTATTCTAAAGAATTTCTAAAAAATTAGGTGGAATTAAGGAGATTTTTCTATTACATAATGTAGAAAAATGAGTTGAGTTTTTTTTTTATTAAAGGGGATTTTGAAAATAGGGGATGCATTCACCCACTCTCTAGTTTTAGAGATTTTCTATTTTGGAAATTGGATCAAGGAAGGATATAGAGCTCTGCTCAAATTGATTCTTTTGTCATAGCTTGGAGAAAGGTTGGAGCTTTTTCCATGTTTTAGAAATTATGTGTTGTATTTTTTTTCTGAATAAAAGATGTGTAATTTTTTCTACAGATGCATATGTGTGTTGTTCATTGTCCCTGTTATATTGCTAGGTGTGGATGAATTTCTATTACCTTATTTTTACTTTGATTTTGAGAATATGATGTTATGGGTGTGAAAGGACTTCACTCACCCTTAGGAGGGAAGAAGTGGCCTTCGAGTGAATGAGTTAGTTGGGCCTATCTCCTAAGTGCAGAGTCTCTTCCCTAGAAGGAAGAGGGATAAGCATGTAGTATGGGCTACATGTGCCAATACATAATTATGCACTTTGGGGGATATAAGGGGAGAAATTTTGTGATAGTTGGTATTCTTTTTGTATTCCTTGTGAAGGAAAATTTGGTTTTCTATATTTGGCTTCTCCTTAGGGTTTTTAGGCACACCTTCACCCATTCTATTTATTGCTCTAGTAACCTACTATGTAAGCTCAAAATACATGTTAAAGGTTGTATCATGTAATTGTTGATTTATGTGTTTCTACTTGATTGTTACTTAGTTGGTTTTGGTTCTCCAAGCTTTTTTGGTGGTTTCATCAAGACCTAGGCTAGGAGTTGAGCTCTCCATGGTTTCCAAGGTTGTTTTGTACAAGTTTCTAAATGGATATGTGTTGAAGGAAAGCTTGGAAGATTTTCATTTTATGTTGGAGATTTAAAGATGATTTATTATGAACATTTTTAGAAGTTATGTATTGTAAAATATCAGAAGTAGATCTTCATCTATGTAATTTTTTTTTGTTACATAAGGATCTAATTATGATTGTACTATCTAAAAGGATTTTTCAATACTATGAATATATTCTAGTTTTAAACTTGTCTTGAAAATAAATTAAAGTATTAGAAATTCCTAGCAATAATATGTTAATGGTTTGATATGATTTCTTAAAGTATTTCAAAAATTATAATTGAATAGTATGTGTGTCTATGTGTGTCTTGTTCAAAATTTGGATATGACATATACTTTTTTTGTTATGCACTAGGGGATTTATTTTTCTAGAAAACTCAAAACTAGTTACCATGGGAGTTCTAACAAGTTTCCAATTCTCCAAACCAAATATTTTCAACAAAACTCTAAGATGCCTAGTTTGTGAAATAAAATGACATCTTTGTTATGTATAATTATTGGTGTAAATAAGTATTTAATATTTACACTTTACTTAAGTTTACTTATATTAATGCATTATTTTATTATATTGTATTATTTTATTATTTATTTGGTGAGACACTTAAGAGTTTGCATCATTAATAGAGTTGTCATGTAGACAACATAGTTATTCACACTCCCATTTTAGTATATGTTGTCTACAACATAATTTTGTGCGCTACACCATTCTAGGTTTATCCTCTCATCATCACACTTACTCCCATGTTGAATGGAGGATAACTCATATCTAGTGGACATGTGTCTGGTTGTATGACTTATCATGTTGCTGACTTCTATGCATTCTAGCTGCATCTTAGAGGCCTTTATATACAAGCACCTCTAGTGTAATTTCACATCGAACATTGAATGAATATTATATCATCATTCTGATCATACTCTCTTTGGTCTACTATTGTGCTTGTGCTTGAGTTCCTTGCTCTTGGGTGAATTTTTCCTTAAAAAATTCTTACATGGTAATAGAGCTATACCAAATTCTTACATAGTATTAGAGCTCAGGGAGATTCTCTTTACATATTCGTTTGAGACCACTGTTGCTTTAGTACCTTGACATGAATTTGGAGAATCTAAAAAAATTGGGAGTGTCTAAAGCCAAATTGGACCTTTTCATTGTGTCCAAAACATTGATTCGATGAAAATTGACTATAAATTCGCCTATGTTAGGCCATAGTCAAAATTGAGGTAATTTTTTTTGTAAACAGGAACCCAAAGGCTGATTTGTAGAATTAGTATGATCATTTTAGATCTCTAAATTTAAATTTTAGATTTATATATTTCATCATTTGAATCTCTACTATTTTTTTTGGATCTGCATTATTTTTTGGAAAAAAAAAATTGGCCATAAGGCTAGTAGGAGAGATTTTTGCAGGTGAAGATTGAAGCTTGCTAGTGCAAATTAGATATTTACATCACATTTAGAAGGTCAAAAAACCCTCAAATCAGATTTTGTTTCATCCAAATCAGACATCTGAAGCAAAATCTAGAGCCATTTGATTTTTGGAGGTGCGATAGTAGCGATTCAAGAAAAATAACAATAAAGGTGATTTTCAAATAGCGATATCTCCCTTATATGGATTCATTTTTTCGAGCAATTTTTTTTTGTTTTGGGGTAGAATTTCATGATCTACACATTGGTGCAAGTGGTTTGAGATCTCTATTCCTGATTTTTTTGCAACTTGCAAATCTCAATTTTTGCCACTTCAAATGCTTAGTATGAGCTCATCTGGACACATAACCAAGTTCTATTTTTTCTAGAAAGTGCATTTTTTTGTCTACTTTCTAGATCTTCTACTTTCTAGATCTACAATCATATTATAAGTTCTATGGATAGAAATACCACTTTTAAAAATAGGCCCTAAATTGGCATGTGGTTATCACATTAAGTGCCCAATCATACATTGAGGGGGTTGATTGATTAATTTATCTACATTTTGGGGGGTGCTTACATTCATTGATCTCATGGATTCTTGTCACATATGTCAATTTGGTTTAAAACTAAAGTTGACACTAAGGAACTATTAGAAATGGAGTGTCGTAATCATTTCTCATCTAAAAGAATATAAGGAAGTGTTTCCTTCTCTATACTCGAAGATATCACCCTCATTTGAATATCTTCCTTTTCTTATTCACTTTATGTATAGCAGTATGAGTAAGGAATCTTTTGCTCCTCTTAGACTAGCAAGTTTTCCTCATGATGTTTGGATGGCTCTTTGGGAAACATATGGAGATTCATGAGTCCCTCCATTTTCTGAGGACATTCTATTTCCAGTCACTCCTGTTATGGTACTTTCAACTCTAGATGAGATCCCACCTCTTGATACTCCTATTAATTCTACTAATCCAGTTCTAGCCATAGATGCTTTTGATTTAGTGTAGTAGGAAACATTATGTCTTCCTACTTCAACTTCATGGGATGACTTCCTTCTAGACATTGCAGAGCTATTTGTGGAGTCTCACATTGAAGATGTGGGAGACATCATTGATTCCATTTTTTTTCTCTTTGTTGAGGAGACTACTTCATACATTGTGTAAACTAATACTGACACCAGCAATAATACTTCAATAGATTTGGATGTGTGGGGTTCTATCAATAGTTGTAGCAAGAGGTCACATCATCAGTACATTCCACATGCATATATTGCCACAATGATTAGTCCAGCATAGTAGGGTACACTTAGGCTTCTACCTCTAGCATCAGAGGATGACTACATAATAGATATTTTAGGCTTGTTTGTAGAGTCATACACAATAGATTTGGGGAACAACATTGATGGTATACATCTTCTCTTTGATGGAGAAGATACTTCTTCAGTTGTTGTGAGGTTTCACTCTGACTGTCATGTCCATTCTCTACATGATTAATCTTCATAGGTTGATGTGATTGTGGATACTTATGTTCAAAAGTTACAAGAGGTCTCTTTATCATTTGAGGAGATAGTTTGTTGTTTGGGATGTGTTCTACATCAATCCTTGCTAGATCTACACTCATTCTAAGGACCATCAACATCTACAAAAGGACACTCATTTGAGCAGTATTGGAAGGAGTTACTATCAACATCTACAAAAGGACCATTGAGTAGGTTTCAAAGACACCCTTCATCATTGGGATTCTTTCTACACATAGGGGAAGCATCTCACCTGTACCTCTACCATTGTTTCTTCCAAAGGGGAGGAACATTATTTAGTAGTCATGGATCAGCTTCTACATTAGATTAGCTATCACTAATCGACACTTTTCATTTGAGGGAGGAGGCTATCTTGTCTCTCTTCTTCTTCTCTCTTTTGGGGGGGGGCCTTTTCCTCTTTTGGGATAGTGTTCTTCTGACATTTGTCTAATATATATACTTGATGTATGTCATAATGGGGGGGGTCTTGATTACCCATCCATCCATGCATCTATTTTTTTCATCTGTCTTTTAGAGGAGGGTTTTTCCCATGAGTTTTTCCCTCTTTCTTCACTTTATGAGAGATTGCATTTCATTATGTACAGGTACCTAACATGGCCTAGTAGCTAGGACCCATCATGCATTTCATCCTAATTTTTGTAAGCTTAAGGGAATTCCCCTAAGTTGCACTTAAGGAGGGGTGTTGGTATAAATAAATATTTACTATTTACATTTTACTTAAGTTTACTTAGGTTAATGCATTATTTTATTATTTATTTGGTGAGACACTTAAGAGTTTGTGTACTCTCATGAGTTGTCATGTTGACAACACTGGAGTAAGAAACTCTAATTCAGCACATGGTGTCTACAACACTAGAGTTTGCATCATTAACTGAGTTGTTATGTTAACAACACAATTATTCACACTCCCATTTTAGCACATGTTGTCTACATCATAATTTTACATGGTACATCATTCTAGGCTTATCCTCTCATCATCACACTTATTCTTGTGCTTAATGGAGGATAACCTATATCTGGTGGACATGTGCCTAGTTGTATGACTTATCATGTTTATGACTTCTATGCATTCTAGATGTATCTTAGAGGCCTTTATATATGGGTACCTCTAGTGTACTTTCACATCAAACATTGAATGAATATTTATCATCATTCTGATCATACTCTCTTTGGTCTATTATTGTTGATGGGGACACAACCCAAGAACAGAATGGACACAACAAAAAAGGGAAATTGTATTAACTGAGAAAATAAGCTAGTACAAATAGTACAGAGAAAACAAACTTCAAAACATGTCCTAAGGGCTTACAATAGCATAAATTAGGAGATAATTTCTCCTTTCAGTACCTCCTCTCAAACTCCACTCTGAACTGCCTTTTACAATGCCAAAAATCTCCTTAAATAGACCCCAGAGGGTTAAGGACTAGGAGTACATTCTAGAAAGTGCTAGTAGGCACCCACCAACCAAATAGAAGGTTCCAAAAGCTGTGGTAGAAGTCGGCGCAAATCTAGAAGAATCTAGAAATGGTAACCGAACTTTCGGGAGGCATAACTTTTGAATCGTAGCTCCAATTGATGAACTGTTTACATTTTTAGAAAGCTCTCGAAGCGCTCTATAGCCCTATGGACCAGCTTCACTCATCCCCCATTTTTTGACCCTTTTTGAGGTCATTTAATGCCCCTAACCTAACTATGAAGCATTCTTAGGAGGTCTCCAAAACTCAAAAAATTGCAATAACTTTCAAACCATGGGACCTATTGACCTGATTCTTTTTCTAGAATGCTCTAAATCATGATCACATTCATCTGGCCAATTCACACCTTATAGTTTACCAAAATGATGGCCCAATTACATGCTCCTATTTTTTTAGGATTCTCAAACACACTGTTAGTGGAACTGTGAGAGTTGGAACCTTTATTTGACCCAAATGGGTATCCAAAAATGAAAACACATGAAACAGAAACTAAGTCTAAGTATATTTGTTTTGGGTGACACAGGATTGCCCTTATACCTCTGGATGCTCCTGCATCAGATATTGACACCCAGGGTAGATTGAAAAGTGACCCTATAACTTTATGAATGGTAGAGGAAATCCCAAATGGGAAACCTCAGCTGCTGAAATCCAAGTTGAGTCCTCGATCAGTTGTCCTTTCCATTTGACCAAATACTCTTCATACTGCCTATTTCTGGTACTCCTACCCACACGATGATCTAGAATTTCTTCTATCTCCTCCTTCTTAGAAGCAAGAATTGGACATGGCTCTAACACCAGCTCCTCATCTGCACCATCATCATGATACTCTGTTAAATCTGCAATGTTGAAAATGGGAGAAATGTGAATACCATCTGGCAGCTCCACTTCATATGCATTTCCTGAGTCATGTTTCTTCAAAATTTTGCAGGGCCAAATTTCTTCATTTTCAGCTTGTTGTAAGTACCAACTGGAAATCTTTCTTTTCGTAAGTGCACCATGACTAGATCCCCTACTTGGAATTCCTTATGTCTTCTCCTTTGATCAGCCCTAGCTTTATACTCTTGATTCATCTTGGTAATGTGTGCCTGAACCTCCTCATGTAGACGCTTGATATGTTCAGCAAATTCCTCAGCTTTAGCACTTGTCCTCTCCCCTTGTTCTATCTTCCTCAGCTCTGGTGCAGTCCTTGGGCTATTCTCATATACAATTTGGAATGGTGATTTTCCTGTACACCTATTTATAGAGTTATTATAAGAAAACTCTACCTATGGTAGAATCAAATCCCATCCCTTGGGCTTATCCCCAACTAAACATCTCAGCAAATTGCCCAGACTTCTGTTTACCACTTTTGTTTGGCCATCAGTTTGTAGGTGATGCGTGCAACTAAATTTTAAGTCTGTTCTTAACTTTTTCCACAATGTCCTCCAGAAATACCCCACAAATTTAGAATCTCTATCAGAAACTATGCTTCTTGGAAGACCATGTAGTCTTACCACCTCTTTGAAAAACAAGTCTGCAATATGGACAGCATCATGAGTTTCGTGGCATGGAATGAAATGTGCCATTTTCGAGAACCTATCAACCACCATGAATACTGAGTCATTATCCCTTTGTGTCCTTGGCAATCCAAGAACAAAATCCATACTTATATCCTCCCATGGCCTTGATGGAATAGGAAATGGCTGATATAGACCAGTATTGTGACTAAACCCCTTGGCAACTTGACAAACCTGGCAACTCTGTACAAACTTCTTCACATCCTGTGTAATTTGAGGCCAAAAATAATGTTCTCTAAGAATGGAAATGGTCTTATCTCGACCAAAATGTCCTGCCATCCCTCCACTATATTTCTCCTTAATTAGATTTTCCCTCATGGAACTCCTTGGAATGCACAATTGACTACCCTTGAGAAACATGCCATCCTGAATCAAATAGTCTAACCACTTGGTTCTATCTACAACATAAGGTTCTTTACAAGCTTTCCATGCTTCAGCAAAATTAGGATCCTCAGGGTACAAATTCTTGAGTTCATCAAACCCAACTACTTCAACCTGCATTACTGTAAGCAACAACTGTCTCCTACTTAGTGCATCTACAACCCTGTTAGATTTTCCACTTCTATGCTTCAACACAAATGTATAACTCTACAAGAACTCTACCCACTTCATATGCCTCTAATTCAATTTACCTTGGCTATTTAGGTACTGTAATGCCTGATGATCAGTATACAAAATAAATTCCTTTGGCAATAAATAATGCCTCCATTTCTTTAAGGCCTAAACTATTGCATAGAACTCTTGATCATAAATAGAATACTTCTTCTTTGCATCATTCAATTTTTCACTAAAATATGCAATAGGCTTACCTTCTTGGCTTAATACAGCTCCAATAGCGCTGCCACTAGCATCATAATCCACCTGGAACACTTTTCTAAAATCTGGAAGTGCCAACACAGGTTGTTCTGTTACCTTCTTCTTCAGCAATTCAAAACTTCTCATAGCTGCTATAGTCCATTTGAACTCTTTTCTATCCCCTCTTATTGTATCAGTTAGGGGTGCACATATGCCACTGAAATTCTTAATAAACTTCCTGTAAAAACTAACCAGACCATGAAATGATCTTACCTCAGTAGCATACCTTGGAGTAGGCCATTCCAAGATGGCTTTTACCTTCTTCGGATCCATTTTGAGACCTTCAGGTGATATAACAAACCCCAAATAGACTAACTCCCTTTTTGAAAAGTTACACTTCTTCAAATTAATTAATAGTTTCTCTTCCCTTAGCCTTTCAAGGACACTATGAATATGCAATAAATGTTCTTCCAAAGTCTTTCTAAAAATTAAAATATCATCCAAATAAACAATAACAAATTTTCCCAAGAGCTTCTTAAGTACCTCATTCATGAGCCACATGAAGGTGCTTGGGGCGTTCATCAATCCAAAGGGCATGACTAGCCACTCATAAAGACCCTCCTTGGTCTTGAAGGCTATTTTCCACTCATCTCCTTCTCGAATCCATATCTAGTGATAACCACTCTTTAGATCTATCTTTGTGAAGTATTGAGCTCCACCCAAGCAGTCCATAATATCATCCATCCTTGGCAAAGGAAACTGGTACTTGATGGTGATCCTATTTGTAGCTCGAGAATCTGTACACATCCTCCACTCTCCATCCTTCTTTGGTGTGAGTATTGTAGGTACTACACATGGACTCAGGCTCTCTCGAATCAAGCCCTTCCTCAACAACTCCTGAACCTATCTATTTAGCTCCTCTGTTTTAGTAGGAGTCATCCTGTGAGCAGCCTTGTTAGGCTAACTAGCTCCTAGAATCAGATCTATCTGATGACTAATTTGCCTTACTGGTGGAAATCCATTTGGAACATTATCAGAGATAATATCTCCAAACTCCCCTAGTAAATATGAAACTTCAAGTGGCATTTCACTACTACCTTCTTTATCTTTCCTAGAAATCAAAGCATAGCACATATGTTGGTGTTTCATGCCATCTAAAAACTTCCTTTCATCAACAAGACAAATCCTAGCACTGCTACATACCTTTTCACCTTCCTTTTTCATGGGCTTCAATTTGTGGCAAACTCCATCCTTTGTCAGAGAGTATGTGTTTTCATGTCCATCATGTACTGCATGTCTATCAAACTGCCATGGTCTACCCAACAATAGATGGCAAACATCCATCTAAATAACATCATAGAGAATTTCATCATGGTAACTCCCAATTTTGAATTTTACTAAACATTGTTCACTTACCAGGACCTTATGATCATCTTTTACCCAAGCAATCCGATAGGGTTGGGGATGTTTCTCCCTCTTGAGCTTCAGCTTAGAGACCATCTCTTCTGATACCAAGTTATCAATGCTACCACCATCAATGATCACGTCACAACATTTATCCTCACACTTGCATCTGGTATAGAAAAAACTCCTCTGTTGTCTTGGTTCAATCTCACCACTTAGTAGGACTCTTTCATTTACCAAGGTCTCTCCTCTTTCTACATCCTCTAAATGTGATGATTGTGCATCATCATCCACATGAGCAACCCTAGCTTTGCCCTTAGCTCTCCTATCTGTCCTTCCTTTTCGTTGAGGGAATTCAAAGGCACGATGACCTTCTTCATTGCAATGGAAATAGGTACCACGGAAGCTTCCTCTTCCTTTTCCACATCCTCTACTTCTTCCTCTCTAATTTCCAAAGTCTTGATCATGGGAGCGATTGAAACCCTCATTCCTTTGGTTCCTGCTAGTACCCACATCTTCATTTTTCTTTTGGGTTTCATTGCGGCCTCCAGATGATCTACTGCTTCCCCTTCCTTCTTGACCGCACCCTCTTTGTCTTCCTTAAAACCTTTTATTTAGCTTCTCTTCAACTCGTAGGGCAAACTGGTATGCCTCTTCATCACTAATCATTCTTACCAGACTTAATTCCTCCTGGATGCTAGGTCGCAACCCACTGATATAATGAGCAACCTTCTCCTTATTTGCTTCTATATGCCTCACTCTAATCAAGAGTCGATAAAATTCCTCTATATATTCTTGGACTGATCTTCCTTCTTGCTCTAACCCATGCATCTTCTTAAACAAATCAAGGTCATAGTCCACAGGAATGAACTGCTTCTTCAATTTGTCCACCATGCGATCCCATCTTGTGATCTTCTCCTTTCCTCTTCTGTTTCTTTCCAATTGAACCTCTTGCCACCAAATTTTGGCATGGCCTTTCAGTTTGGCCTTTGCAAACTTAACCCTATCTGGGTCCCTGATATCCTCATACTCAAAGTATTCTTTCAGTTCATTGATCCAATCGATCAACTCATCTGGTTTCAGATTTCCTGAAAATACATCCACTTCAATTGTAGGTCTTTTCCCAAACTTAGTAATGGTCCTAAAAATCTTTTCCTCTGCATGATTCAAAACTTCCCCGTCAAATTCCCCTTTTGGTTCCATAACTTCTTCTTCATTGTCATCCTCAGTGTCGTCACCTGCGGCAACATTTGCTCCTCTACGGAGCTCCTCTTGCAATGCATGCACCTGCCTTTGGAGGACTCTAACCTCCTCAGGATTAATAGCTCTAGCCCTTCCACCACACTCTCTTCATGGAGGCATCTTCTTAACTCAAACCCACAACCACACAGTCCTGGTGCAAACTGCCTCACAGTCGGCGCTTTGTCTACACACTTAGGAAAACTAGCTCTGATACCACTTGATGGGGACACAACCCAAGAACAGAATGGACACAATAGAAAAGGGAAATTTTATTAACTGAGAAAATAAGTTAGTACAAACAATACAGAGAAAATAAACTTCATAACATGCCCTAAGGGCTTACAATAGCATAAATCAGGAGATAATTTCTCCTTTCAGTACCTCCTCTCAAACTCCACTCCGAACTGCCTTTTACAATGCCAAAAATCTCCTTAAATAGACCCCAGAGGGTTAAGGACTAGGAGTACATTCTAGAAAGTTCTAGTAGGCACCCACTGACCAAATAGAAGGTTCTAAAAGCTGTGGTAGAAGTTGGCACAAATCTAGAAGAATCCAGAAACGGTCTGAACTTTTGGGAGGCATAACTTTTGAACCGTAGCTTCGATTGACGAACCGTTTACATTTCCAGAAAGCTCTCGAAGCACTCTATAGCCCTATGGACAAGCTTTTCTCATCTCCCATTTTTTTGACCCTTTTTGAGGTCATTTAATGCCCCTAACCTGACTTTGAAGCATTCTTAGGAGGTCTCCAAAACTTGAAAAATTGTAATAAATTTCAAACCATGGGACCTATTGACCTGATTCTTTTTCTAGAATGCTCTAAATCACGATTACATTCATCTAGCCAATTCACACCTTCTAGTTTACCAAAATGATGGCCCAATTACATGCTCCTATTTTTTTCAAGATTTTCAAACACACTGTTAGTGGAACTGTGAGAGTTGGAACCTTTATTTGACCCAAATGGGTATCCAAAAATGAAAACACATGAAACAAAAACTAAGTATAAGTATATTTTTTTTGGGTGACACAGGATTGCCCTTATACCTCTGGATGCTCCTACATCAATTGTGCTTGTGCTTGAGTTCCTTGGTCTTGGGTGAATTTTTATCTTAAAAAAATTCTTACATGGTATTATAGCTATACAAAATTCTTACAATAATCTATAATCCTAAGAAAATTTCATCTCTCTGATCATACTCATCTCAAATTATTTCTTCATTTTTTCTGAAGATGTCATGTTAGCTTCATCATTACATCCAAATATAATGTCATCCAAAAATACTAACAATTAATAAACCATCATCATTCTTTCATAATTATAAATCACTATCAGCCATTACCTTTCATAAATCCCAAATTTGTCAAATGTTTGTCCAATCTTGCATACTAGGCTCTAGATGCTTTCTTTAATCCAAACAATGCCTTCTTCAGTATGCAAACCATATTTTTTTTAATTTGTCAAATGAAAGCGACCATGTTGTTCAATGTATACCTCTTCTTCAAGTTCTCCATTTAGAAAAGTTGACTTAGCATCCATTCAATAAAATTAAAGTTCTTGTTAGATGCATATGCCAAAAAACATCTCATTGCCTCTAATCTAGCAATAGGTGCAAATGTTTCCTCAAAATCAATTCCTTCTTTCTATCAATATCCTTTATAAACCAATCTTGATTTATTTCTCACAACTTCACCTTGTTCATTCATCTTGTTTTTAAATACCCATTTAGTTCCAAAAATGTTCTTATATTTATTTTTGGGAACCAATTTTCAAGTCTTATTCTTTTCAATTTTCTTTAATTCCTTTTTCATAGCTTTTATCCAAAAGTCATCTTTACAAGATTCATCAGCATTCTTAGGTTTGACTTGAGATAAAAACAAAAACCTTGTTTCTTTTCATAATTTTATTGTTCATACTTCTAATGATTTATTCAACTTGGTGAGTTTTTTCCATTTTTATGTTTAGTATCAATTGCTCAATTCTCATTTCTTCTATAGATTCTGATCTTAGTTCTTCTCTATGTTCTTCTCTTTTTGATTCACTCTACAAATTAGTGTCAATTTCATAAAATAATTCCTATTGAATATCAAGATTGTTAGTTCTTTTGTTTTTGTTAGTTCTTTTGTTGGTCTCTACATTAGAATCATAATCAAGTATCCTTTCTTGAATTCTAAATTTTTTATCAACTCTCACATTAGCACTTTAAAAAATAGTCTTTGATCTTTGATCAATACATCTATATATTTTTCTTTCAATGAATATCCAAGAAATTTTCCTTCATCACTTCTATAGTAAAACTTTCCAACATCATAATCTCTTTTAATATAGCATTTACTTCAAAATATTCTAAAGTATTTCATAGTAGGTGTACATCCAAACTAAAGTTCATAAGGTGTCTTATCATTGCCTTGTCTAATTTTCACTATGTTCATAGTGTATACTACAGTGTTCACAGATTCTCTCCAAAAGATATGTGATACATTATTCTCAAACACCATTGCTCTAGAGACCTCAATTACCAATTTGTTCTTTATTTTTGCTATCTCATTGTGTTGTGGAAACCTAGGGGTTAAAATTTGTCTCTTTATGTCATTATCCTCACAATAGTTGTTAAACTCATTTAAAATAAATTCCCCACCTCTATCTGATCTTAGGCATTTAATCTTTAAACCAGATTCATTCTCAAATATATTCTTAAGTATCTTTAATTTCTCAAAAGCTTCATATTTCTCTCTAAGAAATGCAACCCACATCATTCTAGTGAAATCATCAATAATAAGCATAAAGTACCTTTCTCCATAAAATTCTTTTGTTCTTGTAGGACCATTCAAATTTGTATGTACACTCTCCAAATTCACTAAAGTAGTCAACATCTTTCTCATAAATGATTTCCTCTTCTACTTAGCCAAGTCATATTCTTTGCAAATCATATTAGTAGGTTTTCCAATGTTAGGAAAGTCTCTAGCTACAAATGTAGTACTAACCTTTACAATTTTATCAAAGTTGATATGAAAAAATCTCTTATGCCATAGCCTATTGTCATCCACTTTGTGTAACCAAAAATGTCATTTCATTAGGGTTCAACTTAAATACATTACTTCTTGTTCATGTATTATTACCAATCAAAGTACCATTCTTATCCTTGATAATGCAAGTTTTCTCTGTAAACTAGAACTAATATCCCTTGTCAATAATTTGTTCAACACTCAACATATTATATTTCAATCCATTCACAAATTAACCATCCTCAATTTTATTCTTTCCATCAAGGTTAATAGATCATTTTTCTTTTATGTGACAAATCTGTATTAATTCCAAATCTAACTACACCACTATCATAACTATTGAATTCAAAAAAATTGTTCATATCTCTAGTCGTATGATGGGAACAACCACTATCTATAATCTAATCTAACTATTGCTACTCAATCTATGATACCAATTATTTTTCTTCATTTACTTCTTCTTTTATTATTTTTAGGGCTTTATTCTTTAATAGAAAGAAATCATATCTCATCATCACTATCATCTAGAAAATTTACCATCTTAAAATTAATTTCATCATTCTCATTATCGAAGAAGCAATTTTTAGGTATACTTGACTTGTAGGGCTCTCTGGGCTTAGTTATTTTCTCTCTTAGGATATTTAGATAAATAATGACTAATTTCTTTACATTTCCAACAAACAATAACTTTGTTACCTTTACAATCTCTCTTGATAAGTAGGGAAAGTCCTTCATTAATCTTCTTATCTTCTTGTTTTGTTTATCAACTACTACTAGAATAATTTCCACTTATACTTGAAAATGTGCTTATATCTTTTTGTACATTGAAAGAAGTTTCTACTCTAGGAAATTAATCATTATATATCATCAATAATTTAGTCATAGACAACCTCACACCAAGAGTCTCTTTTCTAAAGTTAGGGATACAAGGAATAACTTCTTCAATCATTTGTGTCTTCTAACTATAAGCAGGTGTTAACGTCTTCAAATATTTCCAAAAAATATCATTTTTTTTGTTAGATCCACCACAACTATTAATTCCTGCAAAAATCTCAAATATTCTACTATAGTAACAATTTATAGTTTCATCTTCCTTCATTATAGCATCTTAAAACATACATATCCAACTCTGCAATCTAACCTTCTTATCTAGTGCATCACCTTCAAATATATTTTGCAAAGAAATCCAAGTTTCATATGGAAGATTTAAAGATTTAACCTCTACAAATTCTAATTTAGGAAGAGTTGATATTAGTGCTTCCTTATAAAGTGCATTCTGCATGAATAGATCTGTTTCACTTTGTTCACAGGAGTCAAGCTTATAATCTTCTTCTATCACAATCTTCTAAACATATTCAATAGACTTAATAAGTCATCTCAAACTATATATCTAATTTTTCTATCTGGAACATAGCATCCTAAACATGTCTCTGACCTTCCTCTAATCTTGCTTAACCAAATTCCATCTTAGCTAAAAGATATAGCTGATTTACTAGCCTTCTTTCTAGAAGCTCTCTTTGAAAGGTACCTCCAGAAAACATTGCATAACTCTATCATATCTTCATATTAAAATTAAGTGTAGAATCTATACACATATTTGAATATATATTCATGAACACAAAAATCAATTCATTGATTGTTGATTGCACCAAATAATTCTTCCTCTACAACTCTGGTAATCTTCACAGAATAGTGTATATGTTGACATCAATGAAAAAAATTATCATGAATGCAACACATAATCACTCAATCATATCACCAACAATTATAACATAATCCCCCATAGGAATACCATCATCATTCATGTTAATAATTAAGTTCTCCAAATTGCCACTGTTAATGATCACTTTGCAACATTTATTTTCAATCTTACATCTAGTCTTAAAAAGACTTTCCCTCAAATTAGGTTCATTTTCCAACTGCTCATTCTACAAGGTTCTTCTCATCATTAGGTTCTCTCATTTCTCAATTTCATTAGTTATATCAACAAATTATTCTTTAATCAAATCATTTATGCTAGTACTTCCAATTTTTGACACTAAAGGCAATCATAGTATTTTTAGTTAGTGCAAAAAACTTAGTCATTAACTAGGCAATGTTGGTCAGTCATCACTATGACCAAGTCACTATACAAGCCTAGTAATTTAGTAGTGCAATGAAAAATTTTTGTTGGTGCCCATATATTTTTTTAGTGCACATAAGCATCACTAAGCATTTCAGTAGCTTTTGAGTGATTTAGGAAGCAACATGTGTCAAGAAATCTAAAAGGTAAACTTAGTTATAGCCAAGTGAAGTTCATGTCGAGGGACAACATGTTAGAACAAGAAGAGCTGAATTCTAGAAGATATATGAGCTAAGTAACATGGTTTTATGTACTTAAGTTTGCAATGGCATAAACTCATATGTAAACTATTTTTTAGAGTTGGAACATGTTTATATGATCGAGGAGTTCACAATGGAGGTAATTACTCTTGTAATTACGGATCATTAATCCCTAGATCACCACTAGTACATTAGGCCTTGATTTTTTACAATAATTTTTTATGTCAAGCTAATTAGGGTTGTCAAGTTATTTTTTTTTAATATGATCCCAATAATGTCAAAATTTTAACTATATTTAAGTTTTTGGTCAAAATTTTGACGACACTTAAGTTTTTTGTTAAAATTTTGATGACACTTAAGTTTATTGTCAAATTTTTGATGTTTTTGGGATAAAAACAAACAAAATAAACTAAAAAACTTCATTTTTGATTTCAAATATTGCAAGTGTACAGGAGGGTTTTTGTGTGTTGTTCAGTCTCTTCTTGGGCAAGGGAAATAGTGATCGCAACTAGACTTAGGTAATAGTTTCAATGCCCACTCTTCTACCGCATAGGAAAATCATATATTTTATATTTTTCTAGGCCCTAAGATATATTAACATCAATCTAGGATCTTGAGGAAATCAAACTAACATATTTTTTGGAAAAAAAAATTAATCAAGAAACTCCACAAGATTTTCTCAGAACAACTTTGTTGATAGAGTCTAATGAGTTGTGTATAGTGTGCACCCATTGTTAGTAATAAGTTTCCAAGACACAAAATATTCAATTCCCTATGTTTCTATTCAGTTAATTTTGTACCAAGGAAGTATGAATGTTGCTTACCTTGATAGTTCTTATGGCCCTTTTTGGAGAATAGAAGGGAAACTAAAGTCATTAAATTTTGATTGATTGTATTATAACTTCTTCCCCCACCTAGATTTTCCATTCATTCATTCATTTAGGATTAAGTAGTTTTTGTAGTATTTAAGGGAACAACAGAGACATAGACCACAAGGGAACAACAAAGACATAGATCACAAGGGAGTAGTAGAGACATAGGTCACAATCAAGGCACAAAAGAGATAGATCACAACTAGGGCATAGCAAAGGCATAGATCACAACTAGGCCATATCAAAGACATAAATCACAAGGGAATAGCAAGATCAATATGTTGATAATGCACATTATACTTAACACAATCTTATTTCATCCTCTAGAAAGTAGATAATGTAATTGTTTTATTCAATACATGATTCTTTATGTTTGCTCTATATTTTTATCTCCTTTTCTCTCCATTTTCAAATATTATCTTTTGACTCATGAATGTTTTGTCATTGATTCACTATAGTGGAGGCTTTATTTATATATACATGAATAGAAACACTAATTTTAAGAAAAATGTATTTTTTTAATATGAAGTGTTATCTACTATTTCTTCATTTCTTTGCATTGTGTATCTTTGAATGCATAGTTTTCCTTGAGTATTTAATGGAATGAGTTCAAGATCCATGTTGATTAATTTTTCTTCATTTATACCTCTCTTCATCATGGTAAAGAGCCTAGGTGGTGTTCCTCTTGTGACATCCTTTTATTAAAACACCCTACATTTAATATGATTCAGTGTGCTATATCAATTTGGAATAAATTAAATGTTATTATAAATAGAGCTTCAATAATATTGCAATATTATTTATGAAATTTAAAGTCAAATTTTGTTATCAACATTCAATAGTGTAGTTTTCAATTCATACTCAAAGGTCAATATTTTTGACACAAAAACTACATAGTTGATTCTTAAGGAATATCATAATTTGACTTGTCATGGAAATTTTTTGCTACTTATCGACATTTAAATCCTTATCACTTGTAATCCCCTATTTTGGATTCATTTTCTCTCTTTCATCCAAACTCTTCAACTATATAATCATTAGAAAACCCTTCAAATATGAGAGTTGGAGAGGGATTTTTCTTCTCCATATCACATAGAATTTTGTATCTAAATTATCCCCTTCAACATCCACTCTTTTTCTTTCCAAGTTTAGATCTCAATGTATGTAAAAAGTTACTCAATCTATCTACAAAGTTCATAGTTAGAAACTTAAAAGGAAGGAAATAGTTTTTATATTATTTTTTCCATTGCTTCTTTTATTTCCTCATCTAGCTCTTCTACCTCTCCAAAACATAAAAATATATTCTATTGAATATCACCATCTAATTTAATTCCTCCCTAGTTTCCTTCTCAATAGCTTATTTTCAACTTTTCTTCAAGCCATGTTGCATTGGTGTTTATTATTGATATGTAGGTCCCATATTCATCCTAAAGAGTTTGCAGTGCATTGTATACACTAAGTTTTTAATTTTTATTTGACCAAATATCAGAGCCACTTAAAGGAATTCTATAACATAATCTCAAATATTTTTATATGCCCTTAATTAATTTCTATTTAATTGAACTATAATGGTGCATGAGCCCGATGTTTTGAAGAATGATTTTTAGTAAAAAAATATACACTTATCATAATTAATGATATGAACATGTGGCTTCAAACTTATAAATCAAATTTAATTATGATTAAATAATATAGGAGATATTTGTAACTATAAAGGGCAATCCTATGATATTTATTTAGAAATCAATTAGATGTTCTATGTAACTAGTTAATATTGGGTGGATTTAAGCCATGTGAAAAATATCACAATATGGTGTAAGAGAATGTAGATGGATTGCGATCAGCACTGACCAAAAACTTTTCTTTTAAAATGGTTGTCTTTAGGCACATTATCAAGGACATACTATTTCAGAAATTGAAGAACACTTAACAAAATATTATAATTTCTTCAAAGCATGATTGCAATACAATTGATAGCAAGAATCAAGCTTTGGGTCAATTCTTAAGATAAACTTATTATTCAATGCGAAAAAAAATATAATGTAAACCACCAAAATATAATGTAAACAACATGCAATCACTTACTCAAAATACACATATTATTAAGTCATAACATTAAAACTCCTTATGGTTACATATTCTTGTACATTTGTACTCTATTTTCTTGACAACCACAAAGCATTATAGTTTTATATATAGCATAGAACCAAACTACCAAATTTGAGATACAAGTTCTTCTACCAACTATCTTCATCATTATTCAATAGCAACCCAAAATATGTTGATGGGATAAGATATAGAGTAAAACACCAAAACATAATTTGTTAAATTGTTCATTGGAATAATTGTTATCTCAAAAAGCTACACCTTGACTCGATACTAAGATTCAATCACTTTGAGTAACATTGAAACACTCCTAAGGTAGTAGGTGTACCAAAGGTAGGAGTGAATCTCCAAATTATAGGTCAATTCCTTATAATGCTTCACGTATTCTCTCTCAAAACATGAAATTAAACTTAGGAGGGAAACGGATAGAAGGAATACTGGAATTGAAACCTAAGGCTATGTTGATGCACCAAACATTAGGATGAAATTACTATTGAGTAGACACAAGGGAGCTTTCCTAAATGGTTAAGGGTGGCACAATATTGATCTCAAAACATATTTATACATAAATATTTCATAAGAAGGATAGACTATAGAAAAGATGCTAAAGGGAATGATAGAATTCATAATTTAACAAAACTTGAAAGAAAGAAAAATGTCACGACTTGCAACCTATATAAAGATTCCAAACCTCACATGAAAATAAGGATGGAAACACAAAGTTAGGGATTCAAAAATAAATCACAAGAGTATATCAGATCAGTATCTTACACTAGAAAAATGAACACAATAAGGGCCTTGAATTGTTCATTTATTCAACCCTCCAAGTTAGTTCAACAACACTTCATCCCATGGTTACAAGTAATATGAAAAAAAGTATGAAGGACTTCTAAGAGATCATGACAGGATTACTTTTTGCAAAAAATTCCCAACCCCTAGAACACATATACAACTGCCTTTTATAGAGTTTAGGCATAGCTCACATATTACATTGAGTTCAAATTCTAACCAAGTAGAGTTGAGATTGCAAAGGAGCAATAATTATTGAGAAAAATAGATCATGAATAGATGTACATCCCCATACTGGAAGATTTTATATTTTACATGTAAATCTAGTTTTCAATGATAGAAACAGGAGGCTTTACCACCTTGATTGGGTAGATGGATGAACTAGGTGTTGGGAAGAATGAAATTGAATTAAACAAGCATGGAGAACATTCAAAATGTGGCTTTAAGAAATCCAAGACCTACTCACCATTAAAGAGTTACTTTTTACTCTGTCTAAAACCATGCCGAGTAAGTTGTATCATCTTTTGAATGCTTAACCTCACCACATGGCCCAATAGTCTTTCAGCATTCTACCATCCTAGCAAGCTTCCTATCTTCTTGTTAACCACTAACTACCTTTGTTTTTGGCTTTGCAACTTATTTATTTCATTAATTGTCTAACCTCATGAAACCATGATCATCTTATATTTAATGCCTATCATTGTGTCATAGCTTGTTTCTGCTCTATCCTTCTAACTATTGCTACCCTAAAATTGATGAAAACTAGCCCTTCACACTATCATCATAGTTTAGACTTAACAGTCTTCTAACCATGTGATGATGCAAAACTACTTATCCATCCTTTATCACCCTATCATAGCTTAAATCCTAGTTGGCATGAAATGTTTGTGACCCTGTGATTGTTGAGAACTTCATTGCTAGCATACCCTTCACAAGGTCATGAGTTCAATGTCTAATGTAGCTCAAACCCTTACAACCATGCTAAGACAACCTCTAACCATGATCGCTTAGTCGAGACTATTTCACTTAACCATGCATCATTTGTTGTGACCCTACAAAATCATTAGGCTAACTTCCATCATGTTGTCACAACTTAACTTTTAACTTTGATGTTTAACCCTACAAGTATACGATCCATAAGTTTTTTCAGATTTACAACCATGACCACAAGTTAGCAATTTAAATCTATGATGAAGCGAATGAAAGATTTCACTGTATCATAGCCTCAACCCTAAGTTAACATTAACCTTTTGTGTCTATGCAATCCATTGGAAATGACTAAGCTATTTTACATTTTTCATAGTCATGAATTGAATTTTTGGAGCTCATTTTGATTGAATGAATTGATTCAACTAATCTACTCCATTTGATTAGAGAACTCCTTCAAAACTGACCCTTGCAATGAAAGATTACTCAAATAATCCTGGCAAACCATGAAACATGTCCACCTATCACATGCTCATGACCTTAACTCTGGTTCTATCTTTTAACCCTTCAAACATGCACACAAGAGGCATTTGCCACTTTGCAACCCTAACCATGGTTTTCCCTTAACTCTTTGTAACAAAGCAACCAGAGATATTTTGTAGCATCACAACTTGCATTTAAGTATTGTCACTTTGTCTTGCAAAGTTGCACTAGCTGCTAAGAAGATCGCATTGCACCATCACCACCACTTTGATAGTTAGGTGATAATTGCTTGTGATCATGCAAACAAGCATGAATTGTAAGGTTGCAACTTAAATTTCCTTAAGCATACTAATGCAAATATAAGGGGCTTGAAGCATTATGGATATAAATGTATGACCAAGCTTTTAAGATATCCCTACTATGGCTTGCATGGCAAACAAAATAGATGGTCAGATGAATGTGGACATGGCTACCACCCTAGTTTTCATGAGACCGGTCAACGTTTGGAAAATACTAGGGGGGGGGGGGGAATGGTTAACATTTCTAGTGACTCAAAGGGGATACTTTCTTACTAAGCATAAGATCAGTGGCCTTTAAGTAATCCATTGGGATATGGAGTCATAAAAAATGAAAATTAACCTACAAATAACCAAAAAAACTACAACCTCTACAACCAACAAAATTTTAGAACTTTTTTATCTCATAGAGAGATAGCTTGCACTCGTGCACTTCTTGGAAAACTAGAAAAATTTGAAAAACACCTACTCTACTATGTACAAAATTTTACATATGTGAGAAGTTAAACAAATCCATTAAGTAGCTTGTTGAAATAGTTATCCTTCCTCACAAGTTGATTTCTCATTCCATGCATGCGAGCAGCTAAAAATAGTAGCAAAGAAACAAACATGTCATTGCATAGAACACCTCCCTCTCAGTGCTAAAGCAAAGAAGCCACTCTCCAGTGTTGGGATGCCTTATCTTGAGAAAGATAGATCTTCTCCTCCTTGTGAAAATCTTCCTTGTGCTCTAGAATGAGCATGACCAGGGGAAACTTGTAGTTGCAGAGCTATATGCCTAATGGGGCATCATCTCAATGGTTCTTTGTCCAAGGAAATAACCTTAACCTCACTGTTGTACTCTAGAATACTTGTATCCTCTTGGCTAGTAGGGGCTAGATTTGATGGTGTGGTTGGTAGTGTGCATATCTCCTCATGTTGTTATAGAAGGGGAGGACTTCTCTATAAGAAGTGAGAAATTTTTTTCCTTGGGGGCTCCTATATTGTAGTTGCTTGTAATTGGGCAAGCTTGAGCTTTGTCTCTACTACTCCAATAACCAACCTCCTTGCAAGATCCTCCTCAAATTGTTTTACTCTCACCTTCCACTCTAGAGAGGAGATGTAGGCTACAAATTCAGTTTTGTTCTCATAATATGGAGGATTGATAAAGTTATCTTCATGAAGGGGATCCATGAAGAAGCACTTAAATAAGGAACTTCATAGAAAGTGTGAGAAACGCAAAAAAGATTAAAAGATCTTTACATAAATCATCACTTAGTCTTTTAAACTAGAAGATGCATAGACTCACCATGGTGTAAGATAAAATGTCTCTAAAGGTTGATTTCATTGAGAATAACACCCAAATTCTCAATGCATAAGATTGGATTGGCTTCTAGTGGATTTGTGTAGCTGAAAATGTTTCTCCCACTAGGCATGCTAGAATTGTTATATCTAAAAGTTTGTGTTGATTAGATCCTAAGAATTAGTCACTTTGAGTAACATGGAAATGCTCCTAAGGTAGTGGGTGTACCAAAGGTAGGAGTGAATCTTCAGTTTATATGTTGATTCCTTATGATATTTCACCTATTCTCTCTTCAAACATTAAATTAAACTTGGCAGGGAAAGGGATAGAAGGAATCCTTAAACCTAAGGCTAAGGTGATGCACCAAACATTAAGATGAAAATTGTTGGAAATAATCAAGACTAGCTAGGTTACTAAGAGGGGAGGGATGAATTAGTAACCTCAAAAATTTTAACAAAATTCAACACTTAACAACATAATCCATTCACCATTAATTGATCTAATCTACTGCATGCATGAGAAACTGAAAGATAAACATTAATGGCACATGAACACAATATTTGGTGACCCAAAAACCTTACAAATATAAAATAAAACTAGGATGGGGATAATACCCACAAAACTTCAATACTATAGTATAAATTTGCCATGTTAAGGCTTATAATGATCACTTCTGATGATCTGCCCTATTAGGAGCAATTTGGACTGTTAGATCCACCTTGTTAGAGGTTTTACAAACATATAATGAAGTATGCACTGTGTTAAGAGATTTAAAGAAAAGACTGTTAAGTCTACCCTGTTAAAAGATTTGAATCTGATTCATCTATTAGGATGAAATGGTAGATCTGACTTACAACTTAATTTTTGATTAGATCCTTGAAATTTTGATCACCTCTATGTGATAGATTTGACTTGACTACTCCTTATTGACCTTGTTGAATACTTTGCTCTGTTGTTGATTCACATTCACTCTTCTCAAAACATTACTTCATTCTTACACACTTGAGTATGATAGAATATATTACATATATAACATCCCAATTCTCATATTTACAAGGTCGACTAAAATGCAAGTTAACACAAATATTACTAAGTCAGCCCAATTGTAGAAACTCGGGTTCTATAAGCTAACTTGGTGACCTTTTGATACTTGGCATCCACTGCATTACTCGGCATCATCATGCATTCAATAGAAGTAGAGGCTCGGTCCATACTAATCACTCAATGTAGCTTTGAACTCAGTGAATATTGGAGACTTAGTAGATATAGTGTAACTCGGTAAGAACTGAATATTATGTTTACCTTCCTTGCACTCGGTAAACATTGTTCATCCATCACTCGGTTGACATTGGCTTCACATCATAGAAACTAATGACTTGGTAGACACTGTAAACTTGATGACAACTGAAATTCTCATTGATAACTATTGAACTTCACACTGTCTATTCTCACTTAGTAGTCTCTGGAATGCTTTGTGTGAACTGTGAAACCTAGTAACTGTTGAATTGCTTGGCAAACACTGGAGACTAAATGATGAACTCGATAACCATACATAATTATGAATAAGTGTTGTCACTAATGAAAAACATAACTTAATACCAACAAAAAATATTGTTGAGTAGATATAAGGGAGTTTCCCTAAATGGTTAAGGGTGGCACAATATTGATCTCAGAACACATTCATACATAAATATTTCACAAGAATGATAGACTTTAGACAAGATGTTAAAGGGAATGATAGCATTCGCAGTATGAAAACACTTGAAAGAAAGAAAAATATCATGACCTAAAACCTGTATGAAGATTCCAAACCTCACTTGCAGATAAGGACTAAGACACAAAGTCAGGGATTTGAAAATAAATCACAAGTGTATATCAAATCGGTAGCTTATACTATAAAAAATATCAAATTAGTAGCTTACACTACAAAAAATTAACACAATAACAGCCTTGAACTATTCCTTTATTCAAGCCTCCAAGGTAGTTCAACAATATTTCATCCCATGGTTATAAGTACTATGTAGAAAAGTATGAAGGACTCCCAAGAGATCATGACAGGATTACTTTTTGCAAAAAACTCTCAACCCCTTGAACACATTTACAACTACCCTTTATAGAGTTTAGCATAACTCAGATATTACATTGAGTTCAAACTTTAACTAGGTAGAGTTGAGATTACAGAGGAGCAATAACTACTAAGTAGAAGAGATCATGATCAGATGTACATCCCCATACTGAAAGATTTGATCTTTTACATGAAAAATATGGTTTTGAATGATAGAAATGATGGTCATTACCAGCCTAATTAGGTAGATGGATGAACTAGAGAGTGGGAGGAATGAAATTGCATTAAACAAGCATGAAGAATACTCAAAAAGTGGCTATAAGAAATCTAGGACCTATTCACCATTAAAGAGTTGCTTGTTGTTGTGTTTGCAACCATGTCGAGTAAGTTGTGTTATCTTTTGAATAATCAACCTCACCACATGGCCCAATAATCTTTTAGCATTCTACCATCCTAGCAAGCTTCCTATATTCTTGTTGACTATTGACTACCTTTTTTTGTGGCTTTGCCACTTATTTCTTTCATTAACTATCTAACCTTATGAAATCGCAATCATCTTATATTTAATTCCTATTGTTCCATCACAGCTTATTTCTACTCTATCCTTCTAACTACTGCAACCCCATTATTGATGAAAACTATCCCTTCACATCTTCACCATAGTTTAGACTTAATAGTCTTTTAATTATGCGATGACATGAATCTACTTATCCTGCCTTTATCACCATGTCATAGCTTAAATCTTGGCTAGCATGAAATTTTAGTGACTCTACAATCATTGAGAACTTGACTACTAGCATACTCCTCATAATGTCATGACTTCAATGTTGACTACAACTCAGACCCTTGCAATCATCTGAAGATAACCTTTAACCATGATCGCTCAATCGAGACTATTTCACTTAACCGTGGATCATCTGCTACAACCCTACAAAATGATCAAGTTAACAACCATCACATTGTCACAGCTTAACTTTTAACTTTGATGTTCAACCCTGTGCATGTGAAATCCATAACTTTTTGTAGCTTTGGAACCATGACCAAAAGTTAGAAATTTAACCCTATGATGAAGCAAATGAAGGCTTTTTCCATATTGCAACCTTAACCTTGAGTTAACATAAACCTTCTACGACTATGTGAGCCATTGGAAATGACTGAGCTATTTGACTTTTTGCATGGTCCTGACTTGAAGTTTTGGAGCTCATTTTGATTGAGTGAATTGTTTCAACTAATCTAATTCATTCAATTAGAAACTCCTTCAAAATTGACCCTTGTGACGATGTGATGAAGGAGTACTCAAATGAACCTGGCCCACCATGACACATGTTCACCTATCATATGCTCATGACCTTAACTTTGGTTCTAGCTTTTAACCCCATGTACATGCACACAAAATGCATGTGCCACTTTGCATCTCTAACCATGGTTTTCTCTTAACTCTTTATGAAAAAGTGACTAGAGATATTTCACAGCCTTTAAACTTGCATTTGAATGTTAGCACTTTGTCTTACGAAGTTATGCTGACCGTTGAGAAGATTGCATCGCACCATCACCATCCCTTTGATAGTTAGGCAATAACTACTTGTCATCATGAAAAAAAGCATAAATCATAAGGTGGCAACCTAAATTTCCTTAAGCATATTGATACAAATATAGGGGATTTGATGGCTTAGGGATATAAAATGTATTACCAAGGTTTTAATGTATCTGTACTATGGCTTGCATGGAAAACAAAATAGATGGACAGATGAACATGGACATGGCTGCCACCCTTGTTTTCATGAGACTAGTAAATGTTTTGAAAATACTAGGGGGGGAAATAATGGTTAATAATAATCATTCTTATACCATTCACAAGTTTTTCCAATAATCAACAAATACCTTTGAATATATAAATGTATATTCCTAATATTACAATGCTCCTAAGAAATTGTAGAACAAAACTTCCATATTGTTGTTTACAATTTCTTATGGATTAGATTGTGTTGAGATTTTTACCATTGACATTTTGAATCACACTACATGATTCATCATTAGGATGAGAGAGCAAGAGCTACAAAAAATATAGTCAGAAAACCACGTCAAATTAGAATCACATAGTGTGATTCGAAATGTCGATGGTAAAAATATCAACACAATTTGATCCAGAAGCAATTATGAATAAATTTAATGGATTGTGGAAATTTGATCTCTCTAATTGACACCATTCATGGGAGGGAACTTCGTTACAAAACTTCCATACATTGTACATCTTCAAAAAGTAGTAAGACCAAACAAAATACATACCCCACTATTATAACAACAAAAAAACCTTAAAGTGGATCATGATATCCTTATACATCTTTGGACCTTCTTCTCAATGCTTTTCTACTAATGAATATCTCATAATACATTATCTCATGAGAAATATCTTACATAAAATTTTTATAGGAAGGGTCATTTATGAAGTGTCATTCTAATTTGATGTGGTTTTCTGACCATAGTCTCTTCACTCTCTCCTCTTTACATACACATAAATCAATGATAAAGACAAACTCGAGGGCTACACAATGGAAGAATTTGTTGAGTTGGGGGAATAGAATGGAAACTAAAAGTTATTAAATTGATTAAGTTATAAACTATAACCCCCACCTAGATTTTCTAGTCATTCATTTATTTAAGATTCAACAATGAATATATATTTTGTCTCTTGTCGCACCCTTGTGATCTATGTCTCCACCATGATCTTTTTTTAATGAATCTTTTGTTCTTATTATTATTATTAAATATATTTAAATTGTATAATGTATTTGATTTATTTAGATACCACCCTTCTGAAGAGATAGTAATATTTTACTATTTTATTATTTTAAAATATATACAAGATACTACTCATTCTTGTATATTTATATTTGATATAATTTTATAGCCCAAATATTTGCCTGTGAAGAAATTCCACACCTAACAATATGAACATAGAAAAAAATAAGCAGATAATTGCTAGATTATGGTCTCAATTCCAAAGAAAAAGTGATTGAAAGTTTTATTGTCATTGCAAAAAATGCAAGGGTTTAAAGAATCAAAGTATTCTAATCACAACAGCTAAGAGACATTGTAGACAACATGATCACATCGAAGAGGGAAAGGATTTTATTCCTTTGGTGAATGTGGATTTCCAACTGGTGGAACATGT
Source organism: Cupressus sempervirens (assembly GCA_028749045.1). NCBI lineage: Eukaryota > Viridiplantae > Streptophyta > Pinopsida > Cupressales > Cupressaceae > Cupressus > Cupressus sempervirens. The sequence continues at coordinate 134,500,512 of CM053791.1, read as the reverse complement.
AGGTTTGAATATCAAAGCAGAAGGTAATTCTCCCATGGAAGAAGATGATCCTGAGGCACAAAACATGATTGAAGATATTGGTATTGGTGTAGTTGGTAATGTGCTAAAGAATAGGATTAAAGAATATGCTACTAGCATAATTGACAAAGATGATGAAGATGATGATAGTAGTGTTGGGAATATAAGAGGAATGAATAAGAGGGGAGGGGTGAATTAGTTACCACTAAAACAATTTGAAATCCCTTAGATATCAATACAAACTTATTATTAACTCAAACACTTGCACATCTCATTTAAAACTAGATATTTACTGTAACTTGGTTAACAAAGAAATCTTAAGATATTAATGTGTATTTGTAATACCCCAAAATTGGCTCATTGCCATCTCAACCAATTCTGGTCTATTTCTGATCAATCCTAAAGTCCTATTCCATTAGGCAAATTCTTATTCTACTACTCACTACTTGACTTAATTATCAGATGCAGAAAACCCTAATCTGCACTCATCATGCTTATTATTTAATTCCTATAGTACGTACTCATGTTAGTCGCATTAAACATATTGATTAATATTTAATTTAATTACTAAGTATTTATACTTTAATTAAATTAAATTATATCCTAAAGGCTAATGTACTACGGAATTAAATTTATTTAATTTAATAAATGTGCCTATTTTAATTAATTAAACAAAATTATTTAATTAAATGACGAACTTACTTCTAATTAATTAAATAAAATTATTTGATTAAATGGGAAATCATTCCTAATTAATTAAATGAAGTTATTTAATTAAATAAGAAAAGTGTCTCTAAATTAATTAAAAGACTATTTAATTAAATAGAAAAGGTAATTATGAGAGCATATCTCATTTTATTAAATGAAATATTTCACCAAAATCTCTCTTCAGTTCAAAAAGGGGAATTTCCAGTTCACTATTGATCAAAAATGAGTTAAATCAGTTAACTCCTTTTTCTACTCAAATTGAATCAGTTAACTCCTTATTTTACTCAAATTAAATCTGTTAATTCCCTTTAATTTGGGAATCTCCGTTTATGACTGAACTTCACCTTTAATCCTAACCGTTGATTGAAATTGATCTCAACCGTTGATGGATTCTAGGAAAGTCTATTTAAGAGACCCTCATCTCTTCATTTTGGAAGAGGTTGAATGAGAATTTGCATCGAATTGCTGTTGGACTGTGCATTCATTTGAGCTCCCTACTTTCATATTCATTTTCTAGATTTAATATGCATACATTTAGTATAATTTCTTTTACATGTTCTTAGATTAAATGTGCATACTCCATTCTAGATTAATCTGCATAATCATATAGATTAATTTCATTTCTTAAATCCTTCATTCTTACAGGGTCTGGTTGCTTAAACACCTCGAATCTGAGGATATCTAACAAGCAATTCCCTTTAGATAGAAGGCAATAGGTCGCTTTGCCAACTAATTTTTGGATGAACAATCCAATGTTCATTTCAGGATGAATCCGCATACAATGACCATGTTAAAGTGTGTGCTAGTAGAGGCCACATATTCACGCATACATTTCTGGCGCCCACTGTGAGGCCAAGAAAATCAACTTTTCTGACCTCTTTCTGCATTTTTCTAATCATTTTCGTGTTCTCTGTCTGTACTGTTCCGTACAGATTTAGGAATCTTCATGCAAGACTATTCATTTTTGCATGAGGATCTAGAATCTTTGCATGAAGATTCTTTTTGTATCGCACGAGAAAGTTCCTAGGCGCACGAAACTTCGCGCAAAACCTATTTCTTTGCGCAGGCCGAAAATAATTTCGCGCAGGCCTTGAACAATTTTGCACGAGATAGAAATAACTTCGCGCAGCTTTGTCAAAAATTTCATGCGAGACTCTACTGAAAGAGGCTATTTTTGCATTAATTTTCGTGTTTTCTGATTTTTCTGCTAACTCCTCACTATTTCTGGTTTTTTTCGTGTTTTCTATTTTTTTTGGAATAGCAATATAGAAGACAACTTTTTTCCAATTTTCTAGATAAATAATGTAAAAAAAAAAAAAAAAGAGTATAAAACAAATTTTGACTTTTGATGTTTTCATAGGTTTTAGCATTTTTTAAGCTTTTTTATGGGTATAAAAATGAACAAAAAAAGTTAAATTTTATTTTCGCATAGTTAAGCTTCAGTTTTCACTAACATGTTTTCTCTTAAGCATCTTTATTTCCATTTTTTTGATTTTTTTGCAGCATAACAGCAGTTTGCAGGCCAATTGGAAAAGCCTGATAAAGTTGCTAAAAATTGGTAAAACATCTACTAAGCGCGTTGCGAGGATTATCAGGTAATTCTCTTTGACTGATAACACTTCTTTTGGAGCTAAAACGAACATCTCTTGTGTCAAGCTTGTGTGTATTTCCTTCCATGTTCTCATTTTACAACACATGCATAATATGATACTAGGCTGTGATCTCTATTAGTTTCATCTAGTGGGCTTAGTTATTAGTGATAGATCTAATTAGCTATCTTGGGTTATTGGACTCGCTAATCTGTCGGCCCCTCATTCCACCCTATGGTTGCAAGATCAGCACCACATTAAAGGGGAGGGGTCTACAGGAAATAAGTGTTAAATGCTCCACAAGGAAACTCTTTTGTGTTGTCTAGAACTCACTAGTTTCTGAGTTGTGGACTCGTTTTGGCTTGTGTGAGGGGTTAAATGTTCCATATCTTTGGACTCACCTCATAATAGTTAAAGCATTAAGTGTACCACCTTATGCTTTTTGATTGCTTTTGGATAGATTTGCTTTTGGGAATTAACATCTGTACACACATAGTAATTAAGCCCCCATGAACACTATTCGTGGATCTTGAGGGAGTGGGTTTCTAGTGAAACTCCTCTCTAAGATAGATTCCTTGTAGGTGGGGAGGATACTTTGAGCATCTTGCAGATAGATGAATTTTCAACTTGTTGATTGAGGCATCCTTTCTTCGAAGAGGTTGATAGATCACTGGGAGTTGATATCATAGATCTTTAAGAGATACTCTCAGTTTAGCGTGTCAGATTAATTTGTCTGCTTTGATTGGGCTAAAAGTGAAAAGGTGTCAAAATCTTGAATCTGGAAGCTAAGTCCCCTTGTAGTACACTATTGTGAGTTGGTCACCTTTAGAGAGGGTTAACCGTAGTAGACAATCCCCCTACAGGGAAAATTGTGTTGACGGAACCTCGAGCGATAATAGCCATTTTTGGTGTGGTAGTGACAACCACTATATAAATGTCCTTGTGGAAGAAATCTCCACGGGTGTGGTTCATTGTGGCTTGTCAGATCTCCCCAGCAACTCTTGAAGATTAAGTTCTTGGACTGTGTTAAAACCTCGGTGCGCTAGGATTGGAGGTCACCCCTATGAGTCATAAAAGTTGCAGAGTCAAAACATTACTAAAAACCTCAGAGAGGCCAAACTTTTCACTTTCTAGAAATGTGTGCAATGATTGCAAAACTCTTTGAAAACATACACAAATAGCTCTCCTAGGGATTAGCACAAACTAAGTCACTTGATTGTTCATGCACAAGGTTTCTTTTGCCCTTGCTCATTGTTTTCAGATGTGCTTGAAATCACCTGCTTGCTATTCTACATGCCTGTTTATCTGCCTGGTTACTGAAACTATCAAAATTTGTCCAAACATTTGCAAACTTTTGTTCTCATGCAAATAGTTGCACATCTCCATGCGAGATCTTTATGCTATCCAAGTTAACCTTGCACTACTTTGCGTGGCCTAGAGCACATCCTTGTGTGAAATCTTTATGCTATCCTAAGTCTTTGCATGGCTCTGTGTACTTTCTCATGTGCCTTTCAGAGGATCTTCACATGAGATTGTGAGTCTAAACTATCAAGTTAGTTTGTTAGACTTATCTGTGCTCTGTAACAAGTCTATTTCTTGCAATTGTTTACTATTTCTCTATCTGAAAATAGTCCCAAACAGTGGCATCCTGCTTAGCTAATGACTTGTGTTCCATACTTTAACTAGTCTTGTCTCTCAGTTATCTTGCTCTTGTCCTTTAGTGCTTGTTGTACTCTGTGTCATGATAGTCATAATCTTTGGCTCTTCTAGCCTTCAAATCAAACTATTCATACCTTAGTATACTACACACTTATCTTGATTTTTTGAGACTACATTCTAGTGTGGTCCTTGTCTAAGCTTTTGCTTTTTGTCATTGTCTATGACTGTGGCAACTCGACTTATGTTCTAAAACTTGGCTGTCACTACTTGAAACATAGTACATCAAAATGGCTAACAAAAAATGTGCTAAATCCAATATTCCTAGTGAGGAAGAAAAGCTACTTATTGCAAACATGAAGCAACAAATCCAATCAATGAGCACTCAACTTCAAAGACTGAAGGAGGAAGATGACACATCATCGAACAAATTCTGCTTGCGAGATTATTTACCTTCCTATAATGTTGAGTCCAAGCCATCTCAAAACAATCTACAAATACCCAAAAAATCTAGAAATATTTTTGAAGAAAAACCTTGGGAACCTAAATCAAAGTGTGATTTCACCCGTTTGGGAAGATCTTATGAATCAACCTTGGAAGAACTTCTTGAAGAAAAACTCATTATTTTACCTAAGGTCATTTTTGTGGGAGTTTCCTTTATGAGTAACTATTGTGCCTATCACAGACATAATTTACATAAAACTTCACATTGTAAGGAGCTGAAAATAAAATCCAAGATCTCTTTGACAGTGGCATTTTTCAAAAATCAAAGCTCTCAACTACTAAAGATTCTACTCTCAAGAAGGATCAACCTCATGAAACCATGTCTAGTAACGGTTCAAACATAACTTCTACTTCCTCCAACATACATCCACCTTCTAAATTGTCCAATCTTTCCAACACATATTCACCAAAAGAACTCACTACTCTCCCAATTGACTATGTGTACCCTCAAAGGCTACCTCTAAAGGAAACTCAAGCTAATCTTCACTTAGCTGCAAACCTCTTCCATACTACTCAAACCAAAGATCCAAAACCTCCATGTGTTGCTCCTCCTATTATCCCCAATCCAACTATTCCTCCATTGTCCCTTCAAAATCCTATTATGGAGACTCTAGAAATATATTCGAATATAGATTCAAATACTCCCTCATCCTTGGATTTGGTTTCATCTCAAGAGGACCACTTAAATGATGAAGAAACAAGTGTTGATCAAGACCAAGATTCCTTCATCCCCTTTCAAATCTTCCAAGATCTCATGCCTCCATCTCAAGAGCCACATAGTCCTCCATCTCCCATGTCATGCACCTCTACTAAGAAAGATCAAGATATTCCTTCCACCATCCTTAAGGAGATTACAAAAGATCAAGAGAAGGATACTTTTCCTATGTTACCCAAAATTCCTTTTGAAGAGAAAAGTCTTCCCTCACTCTCTTATTCTACCTCATTAAATTCACTTCCAAACTATGCTCAAGCTTTAAATATTCCTATCAAAGGTATTGCTCCTATAACAGTTACTCATAAATCTATTGATGACTTTGGTCATATTGCTCACTCTAGAGATGTTGATATCCATACTCATGGTTCATTCACATCTTCTAAATCTATCCTTGGTCCCTACCCATCTAAGCTAAAACCTTCAAGTCTTCCATCCATATTGGGACCTTATGTTCCTCCATCTCCTACTTCCACTCCTAGTTCATTACACATTCCTCCTACCCTACCCCAAGATCAACAAAGATACACATACTTGAACTCTTCACATCCACCTTTCCATCTAAACCAGTCACATTGGCCTCATTCATCCACAAGTCCCAAGTCCTTTGGAAGTAATTTGGATGATCAACTCAAACACAAATGCATGAATTCATCCTCAAAAGTTCACTGTCTCCTCTAATCGTCATGTGAATGTCAAGAAGGAAAATACACAAAAGAGACCGCAAAGGTCCACTATTCAAAGAGCTCAACCAAAGAAAGTATGGGTTCTTAAATCTATTATTGAAGAAATGCATTCCAAAGCATCTAATGAAAAATCAAAAGCTCTATGGATTCCCAAGTCTCTTTTGAAGGACTTGAATATTGAAAATAAATCAAAGTTTACATTTAAGCTTCCAAAGGCTTCCACTCCATCTCCTTCCCAACATCTTCCTAAAAAGGTTTCAAAACCTTCTACTCCACCCCTCTCCAAAATGGCTCTGCCACCTCATATATCTAAGCTTCAAGTTGTTTCATCCATATTTCCTCCATCATTCCACTACCCTTCAAGGTGTGTGTCAATGTTGATCTTTCCTAATATCTCATCCACCTTCATGAGATCCTCTAAATCTTATGCTTGCTTGCCATCCTTGCTTGTTTCAGTCTTCCAAAACCAACAACCTTATCCTCCATCTACCTCTCATTTTCCTATCATTTCCCTTCCATTACCTTATTAGCATCTTTGTGTGTACCTTGATATGGCCTTGGCTTATCATAACTTATCTTTCTTATAGGAGTGTTATCTCATTTGAGAAAGGCTTGAATTCTTTCCAAAAACTCTAAAAATCCAAAAAAAAAAGAAAAAAAAAGAAAAAAATGTTCCTTGGTGAAAACCTAGAAATAGGCACCTTGGTAGCAAAAGCAAAGAAAAATAAATCCATCCTATGGTGAAAACCACTTCTTGTGGCACCTTGGACAAGTACCATGATGAAAACCTAGTAAACAGGCATCATGCATAATTCTTCCATCCATGACATCCTATCATGATCTTGCTTATCCTTCAGATGTCCTCATTCTTAAAGTCATTCACTCATAACCTCCATAAAAAAACTTTCCTGTCCTATTCAGTTAACCCTTTGGTCTTGATCAACGAAACAAAGAAGAAAACTCAGTTCTTAGCAATCTCTTGACATGGTCATTTTCTTAGATTACTTACATGATACCCTTCATTACACCATGAGCTTATATTGTTGTATCCTTTTCCCTAGCTTGGGTAATCTTGTGAAGGCTTTCCTTGAGGGTAACATTCACTACTTCATACTCCTTGCCTTTCCATCTCTGCTTATCCACTAGCTTTCTACTACATCTTGTCCTACACCTTGCTAGACATTGAAACAAAATCAAGGTGATCCTTCTTGAGAGCTAGTAATCTTTGAAAAAATCTAAAAATCAAAAAAAGTCCTAAAAAAATTGTTACCCTAGTGAAAACCTAGCAATAGGTGCCTTCATAACACCAAAAAAAGTGAAAAATCTCAAAAATTCAAAAAAAAATCAAAATGAGAAAAATACAAAAAAAAATGAAAAACAAAAATAGTGCCATTGATGAAAACTTGGAAACAAGCATCATGGTAGCAAAAAATGAAAAAAACTTGCCAAGAAGGTGAAAACCTGGTAAACAGGCGCCTCTTGTTCCCAATGCCTCATCTTGCAGTGCATCTTCTAGCTACTCTGTATAGTCACTTTCATGCTTTTTGCTTTCTTGCTTTCCTGCTTTCTACTCATGTATCCATGGATTGAGTCTTGTCATAGCTCGGGGGCATTCCCCCTTAGTGTCACTATTTTCAAGATTCTCATAGAATCTCCTTCACGATAATCACCAATGGTTCTCACTGTGTCTGCCTACTGTCGCTAGTGTCACTCTTTTTGAGATTTTTCTCATAGAATCTCCTTCGTGACAGTCACCAGTGGTTCTCACTGCGTCTACCTACTATTGCTAGTGTCACTCTTTTTGAGATTCTCCTCATAGAATCTCCTTTGCGACAGTCACCAGTGGTCCTGACTGCGTCTACCTACTGTCGCTAGTGTCACTCTTTTCGAGATTCTTGATGGGGACACAACCCAAGAACAGAATGGACACAACAGAAAAGGGAAATTGTATTAACTAAGAAAATAAGCTAGTACAAACAGTACAGAGAAAATAAACTTCAAAACATGCCCTAAGGGCTTACAATAGCATAAATCGGGAGATAATTTCTCCTTTCAGTACCTCCTCTCAAACTCCACTCTGAACTGCCTTTTACAATGCCAAAAATCTCCTTAAATAGACCCCAGAGGGTTAAGGACTAGGAGTACATTCTAGAAAGTGCTAGTAGGCACCCACCGACCAAATAGAAGGTTCCAGAAGCTATGGTAGAAGTTGGTACAAATCTAGAAGAATCTAGAAACGGTAACCAAAATTTCGGGAGGCATAACTTTTGAACCGTAGCTCCGACTGACAAATCGTTTACATTTTTGAAAAGCTCTCGAAGCGCTATATAGCCCTATGGACAAGCTTCACTCATCCCCCATTTTTTGACCCTTTTCAAGGTCATTTAATGCCCCTAACCTGATTTTGAAGCATTCTTAGGAGGTCTCCAAAACCTAAAAATTTGCAATAACTTTCAAACTGTGGGACCTATTGACCTGATTCTTTTTCTAGAATGCTCTAAATCACGATTACACTCATCTGGCCAATTCACACCTTCTAGTTTACCAAAATGATGGCCCAATTACATGCTCCTATTTTTTTAGGATTTTCAAACACACTGTTAGTGGAACTGTGAGAGTTGGAACCTTTATTTGACCCAAATGGGTATCCAAAAATGAAAACACATGAAACAGAAACTAAGTCTAAGTATATTTTTTTGGGTGACATAGGATTGCCCTTATACCTCTGGATGCTCCTGCATCAATTATTCTCATAGAATCTCCTTTGTGACAGTCACCAGTGGTCCTCACTGCGTCTACCTACTGTCACTAGTGTGACTCTTTTTGAGATTCTCCTCATAGAATCTCCTTCGCGACAGTCAACAGTTGTTCTGACTGTGTTTGCCTACTGTCACTAGTGTCACTCTTTTTAAGATTCTCCTTGTAGAATCTCTTTCGCAATAGTCACCAATTATTTCAGCTGTGTCTGTCTACTATTGCTAAGTCATGTCTCCAGATTCCTTTATGTAAAATCTCTTGCGTCAGTCACCAGTTGTCCGGCTATGTTTTTCTACTGTCGCTCAGTCCATCTTAGGTTCTTCACCATGAAGATTCCTCTTTGACATCAGTCACCAGTCATTCTAACTGTGTCTACCTATTGTCGTCACCCTACTAATGATATTTCTTTCAAACTTGTTCTGGACATTGACACTTGACATCAATCTCGAAAACATTGAACTCAAAAAAAAATGATATACTTGTTTGGATATGCTGAGCTTTTATTTTGTTTGCTTTGTTTTTTCTTTATCATATCTCCTCGAGCAACTTGATGATGTCATCTTCGAATAGAGAAGTAATGACTAGGGGCATGATCTTTTCTTTGCTTTCTATCTACGGTTTAGTTCCAATTAGTTGATACATTCCTATAAAAGGGGTGTCCATTATAAGAGCCTCCATCTCGTATTGGATGGTCGAGTGTACCTTGACTCCTTTTATCAGAATACATCAATAACATTGGTGCTTCTCCTTGTTTGTTGGAGTGAACTCTTCATGCTACAATAAATACTAATACTCATCCTACTAAGTGAACGTACGGGTCACTGTGAGTATATCTAGCACACTTCTATCTTAAGTTATGAATGCAAGGGTCATTGTAGATAGAATGAATACTGAATACTTAGCATAAGAGGAATCTCCTATGTTTTTGGTGTGGCTATCATGCAAGCAACATTCAGGTCATCCTAGCGTTTATGCTCTGATGCTTATATTAACTTGCTACATTAAAAGGGGCAAATGTTCTAGTCACTCTGGCTTCTTGTGCCTTGAATGCTTACATTTAATCCTGAAAAACCAATAATGTATGTTATATTCATATTTCCATGATTGCAATGTCAGTGGGAATTGTATGACCTACGAGCTTTGTTCTATATCCGATGATGATTGAATATTGAGGCTTGGTAACCAGGCCTAGGGTTGCATTTAATATAGTCTTGCATTGCATACTTCACTTGCATAAGCATGTGATTCAATTGCAAATCTACTTTCACCTTCTCTGATGATGGATTGCTGATCTCTTCAAAGTATCATGTTCTTTCACGAACTACACAAATGATTGATTAATCACCCTCTTGGCTACTTTGGTTGCTCTAAACCCATTTTTCGAGATCGAATTCAAAATCTAACACACTTAAGTGGCTCAAAATGCATTTTAAATTTTTTTGTGCAATCCAAATCTTTATGATACTTTGCAATTCTTGGAATCTTTTCAACTCAAACTTGGTCTTTTGGATCTCAAAATCACTTCGGATCAGTCTTCAAATTTCTTTAGATCATTTTGATCTCTTCATATTTCTTTAGATCATTTTGATCTCTTTATATTTCTTCTGATCATTCTGATCTCTTCATATTTCTTTAGATCCTTTCGATCTCTTCATATTTCTTCAACTCATTTAGATCTCTTCAGATCATTTTGATCTCTTTATATTTCTTCTGATCATTCTGATCTCTTCATATTTCTTCAGATCGTTTTGATCTCTTCATATTTCTTCAGCTCATTCTGATCTCTTCATATTTCTTCAGATCATTCTGATCTCTTCATATTTCTTTAGATCGTTCTGATCTCTTCATATTTCTTCTGATCATTCTAATCTCTTCATATTTATTCAGATCACTCTGATCTCTTCATATTTCTTTTGATTGTTCTGATCTCTTCTTTATTGTTCAGATCGTTCTGATCTCTTCTACATTTTGTTGAATCTCAGATTTCTTCTGTATCTACTGCTATATTGCTTCACATCTATTTCTAGTGTGTCATCTTTTGATTTCGCTCCCAAGGGGGTAGGATGATTACATCATTAAATATTTATTGCTTGGGGCATCTAGTTCCCATCTTATGTCCTTATCACTTGGGGCATCTCATCACTCAGGGCATCTTGTTCCCTTCTATCTAGCATCTTTGCCATCTATCTTATCTTTTCATCAATTGATCAACCTTATAACAACTCTTCTCAAAGTTTGATGGATAGGTATTGGGACAATCTAAACCCTGACTCCTGAGGATCAAGCCTCATTCTAGGGATGATTCTACGACTCATGATTGGACCTTGTTATCTTTTATCAATCTTAGGTATCTAGGTGTTCTATTTGGATCCTTGAAGGTTAAGCTCTGTTCTGGAGATAATCTTCTAAATGCTTTCAGTTTTAGGTATCTAGGTGTTCTATCTCTATCCTTGAAGGTTATGCTCTGTTCTGGAGATAATCTTCTAAATGCTATCAATTTTAGGTATCTAGATGTTCTGTCTGGATCCTTAAAGATTACGCTTCATTCTGGAGATAGTCTTTTAAATGCTACCAATCTTAGGTATCTAGGTGCTCTACTTGGATTCCTTGGGATTAAGCTCTGTTCTAGAGATAGTCCTTAAAAGCTTATTAATTGGTCTTCGTGTAATCAACTTTGGAACCAATCTCATCTTTGCATCATGCTTTCTGATTATCTTTGAATTGAACGTGTTGCTTGCACATTCATTCAAAGAGGGGCAAAATGTAATACCACAAAATTGACTCATTGCCATCTCAACCAATTCTAGTCTATTTCTGATCAATCCTAAAGTCCTATTCCATTAGGCAAATTCTTATTCTACTACTCACTACTTGTCTTAATTGTCAAATGCAAAAAACCCTAATCTACATTCGTCATGCTTATTATTTAATTCCTATAGTATGTACTCATGTTAGTCGCATTAAACCTATTGATTAATATTTAATTTAATTACTAAGTATTTATACTTTAATTTAATTAAATTATATCCTAAAGGCTAATGTACTATGGAATTAAATTTATTTAATTTAATAAATGTGCATATTTTAATTAATTAAACAAAATTATTTAATTAAATGGAGAACTTACTTCTAATTAATTAAACAAAATTATTTGATTAAATGGGAAATCATTCCTAATTAATTAAATGAAGTTATTTAATTAAATAAGAAAAGTGCCTCTAAATTAATTAAAAGATTATTTAATTAAATAGAAAAGGTAACTATGAGAGCATATCTCATTTTATTAAATGAAATATTTCACCAAAATCTCTCTTCAGTTCAAAAAGGGGAATTTCTAGTTCACTATTGATCAAAAATGAGTTAAATTAGTTAACTCCTTTTGCTACTCAAGTTAAATCAGTTAACTCCTTATTTTACTCAAATTAAATCTGTTAACTCCCTTTAATTTGGGAATCTCCCTTTATGACTGAACTTCACCTTTAATCCTAACCGTTGATTGAAATCGATCTCAACCATTGATGGATTTCAAGAAAGTCTATTTAAGAGACCCTCATCTCTTTATTTTGGAAGAGGTTGAATGAGAATTTGCATCGAATTGCTACTGGACTGTGCATTCATTTGAGCTCCCTACTTTCATTTTCATTTTCTAGATTTAATATGCATACATTTAGTATAATTTCTTTTACATGTTCTTAGATTAAACGTGCATACTCCATTCTAGATTAATCTACATAATCATATAGATTAATTTCATTTCTTAAATCCAGCATTCTTACAGGGTCTGGTTGCTTAAACACCTCGAATCTGAGGATATCTGACAAGAAATTCCCTTTAGATAGAAGGCAATAGGTCGCTTTGCCGGCTGATTTTTGGATGAACAATCCAATGTTCATTCTAGGATGAATCTGCATACAATGACCATGTTGAAGTGTGTGTGTTAGCAGAGGCCGCATATTCATGCATACAGTATTAACCTTTAGTAACTTAGTTGCAAAAAGATAAAGCAATAAGAAAATAAGATGAATAAATAATACACCAAGATTTAATGTGGAAACCCAATTTGGGAAAATGACCAATGCAACTATTTACAACTTTTCACTCTTCTAAAGTGAACCCTATTAAGAGTCAGCCATGTTAAAGGTTATGAAATACACTATTAGGTGTGAGCCTATTAAATGATTTTAATCACCTTGTTAGGAGTGGCCTTATTAGAGGTCATAAGACACTTCAATATAGAAATTCAACCTTGTTAGTGGATTTACAAAATGATTGTTAAGTCAACTTTATTAAGATATTTCTTCACTACTACAATTGTTAGAGAGTAATAATGATTGACCTAGTTAATGAAGCAACTAATTGTAGGTTCAAGTCACTCTTCTAGATTATCCTTTGGATCCTCCCTGATTAGAGTAATCTTTGTAGCTCTTTGGATGTTCTACTCTTAATTAGATATCCTTCTTTATTTGCATCTTATCTTCCTCCACAACTTTCATATTTTAATCCACAACTTGACCTTTCATACATATGAAACCTAATATTGAGTCAGCTTGAATACCTTTACAAATAAACAATTAACATCCACCAAGTCATCTTACATGAAAAATAATTGTTCTACTATAAGTGTCTATACATAAGCTAGGTCACTTGGTTATCACTAGGTTCCTTGGTAATTGACTTGACTTGACTTACATTGAACCCCTTTGGTAACCATATTGACTTGATTAATACTTAAATCCTTCAATGACAACCTAGCTTAGTTTGCACTTGATCACTGAACTTGGCTTCTTCTAAACTTCTAATCAGCTGATACTGGAGTATTATAAGCTTAGTTGCTAATAGAAATGCTCAGTTAGAGTGTAACATTTGTGTAACATCAATGAGAATATACAATTGAATAATTATTTTCAATAATATCCCTCTTTGGAATTGACTGTAACACAACGTCTCATCAGAAAATGAAATATAGAGAAATCAAAATAATTTATAAGATTTTATAATATCCTTAGTTTCGTTCTAATTCTTCATCAATGAGAACTCCCTATGAGATTCTCCCACAAACATCTTAACTTCAAACTCCATCTAATCAAGTTCTCCCTCTTTTGTTTTAATATGAACATGACATATTCAATATCTCCCTCTTTGAAACCAAATGCCAAAGACTTGACATAATGAGTTTATAATGTACCTTATGTACTGATTCATATGTAATGAGCTTTGATTTCTTTGCATCAACTGGATAGATCATCAATGTTGTTTGGTGTATGCATCACCAATCTGTACTCCAGTGAGCATTAGATAGGAGAATGACCCCTAGATTTCCTCTGAGATACAAAAATACATCCTTAGGTAATAGTTTGGTAAATATGTCAGCAACCTACTCCTTTGTGTTCACATATTCCAATCTAACTTCTTAATCTTGAATTAATTCCCTCAGAAAATGATACTTGATTGAAAGGTGTTTTATCTTAGAGTGCATCACTGGATTTTTGGATATGTTGATTACACTTGTGTTATCTAAATAGATAACCATTCAGTCCTTTATTTCTTCCTTTATACCTGATAACAGTTGCTTGATCCAGACTATATTGGAACAATTAACTACTACAACAACATATTATGCCTCTGTTGTAGACTGAGAGATGCAATTCTTCTTCTTACTAGATGATGACACTAGCCTCCTTCCAAGAAAGAATACACCTCCAATGTTTTTTCTATCATTAATGTATCCAGCCTAATCTACATTAGTAGAGACTTTCAACTCAATGTTTCCTCTTTTCTTGTACCATAGACTATGGTCTTGAGTACCTTGTAGATATCTCATTATTCTTTTGATTGTCATCATATGATTTTCTCTAGGTTTTACAAAAAAACCTTGCAACTATACCAACTACTAATACAATACCATGTATTTTATGAACATATTGAAGTTTCACAATCATAGATTTGTTGATAGTTTGATTAACCTCTTTTGAATCATCATTCTTGGATAGTTTGTGTCCAATAGACATGGGTGTTCCAACTAGTTTTAAATCTTCCATTCCAAAGGTCTTTAATATCTCCTTGATATATTTTGAATGAGTAACATAAATAACATCCTTCATTTGATGAACTTGTAAACCAACAAAGAATTTTATCTCTCAAAACATTGACTTTTTAAGTTCTTTTCTCATTTATTTAGAGAATGGTTTACATAAGTCATCATGACTTATGAATAATATACCATCTACAAACAAAATGAAATTTTTATCTTCATTGTAGTTTTTTATGCCTATTGGTCCAAAAAGCTCTGTATGAACTAGTTCTAAGACTTCTTGAGTATTGTAATTCTTACTTTTGAAGCTTGTTTTACCCATATTTCCAATCTAAAATTGTTTGCATATGGTCATTTTAGGTTTCTTCAATTTTGGAATACCACTTCCTCTTCTGTTCTTATTTATATTAACTAGATTGTCAAAGTTTATATGACACATTCATTTATGCCATAACCAACTTTCCTCTACTTGTCCCAAAAAACATGAACTATCAGGGTGATCTAGATAGAATAGATTACCTTTTGTCTGATTGCCAATTCCAACTAGGTTTCCTTTACTATATAGAAGCCTGGCATTCCCATTCATGAATTCTACCTTCTTTCCAATGTTGTTCAATTGTGCTACACTTAGAAGATTGTGTCTTACTCCTTCAACCTAGTAAGAATTTCCACATTTAAGTTCATCAATCAATTCCATGCATCCTCTTCCCTTCACATAACATGGTTTATGTCATGCCAAAAATATCAGGGCAAAAACACACAATCATTTTTTCCCTTTTAGTTAAATAACACCATGTTTAACACATACTAAATTGAAAATTTTACAAAAAGTTTGAATGGGATAGAAATAAGGTTTTAGCTATAATTTATAATAATGCAGAGTCGACATCTCAACCCTCCTACACCATGACAAAACCTTAGGTTGTTGCTAAACGCTAGGTTTGAGTTACACAATTTAGTTGACTATACCATATTTAAGATGTAACATCAAATTTGAGGGGAAATTAGGGTCTCATGGTTCCTTAAAGTTTAATTAATATGTTTGAACAATTACATAAGACACGTTAGGTTTGATATGACTCCATAAAATCATTTTGTTATGATAGACATTTCCCTAGGTGAACTAATTGTACACCACTTAGGAAATGATCTAGAACCTTGATACTTGATCTCATTTAGTTTCATACTTTAATTTTAAAAATTAAATAATTATTAATCAATATTTAAGTATGTTTGACCTTCATTTCATCTCTACAACACCTTCCTATTTCACAACTAGGTCAACTACCTAAGGCCTCTTCATTTGCATTTGATTAGTAAGATCTTAACAAATCGAGTTAAAGTAACCATAATAAAACATTATAAAATATTAAATGCAATAATATACTAAAATATTTTAACTAATTTACCTAATATTCTTTTCTTAACAATATAACACCTAAAATCTAATATATATAAATCAATCCCACAAAATGAGCACTTACTACTTCACCTTTATTAATCTTTTTAAAAGTAACTACTAATTTAATTCTAAACATTATCAATTAGATCCTATACATCTCATCCATTTCTAACTTTATTAAAACTAACTAATCCCTACTTATCACTTTACCCACAATTGCTAAACAAAACTAACTATAACTATCTAACTCACTGCCATCATTAATAAATTAAAAAGGAACTAACTATATAATATATTCACTAACCAACTAATTAACTAAGCTTCACTAAAAACTACTAACATAACTCCTAAAAGACTTCTGACATGAATTAATTAATAACTAATCCTATCTAACCTTAAATCATCCCTATCACCTAACCCTTCTAACCCACTTGGCAAATGTCACATCTTAGTTAAGGGAAAATTTTTATAGGTAAGAGTTATTAGGAGGAACAAGGTGATCAACCATAGATGTTTTGAAGGTTGATTTGTTTTATTCATCTTTTTCATTGTTTTATTCAATTGTCTAATTTATTTAAGAAGCATCTTCAAAGAATATTATCAACTTCAATGAGAATTAAAATTCTTTCCATACATTTTCCAGAGAGCATTTTCACTCTCTTAAATAGATGAAATTTATAAATTCTCTTTTCTCCTTCAAAGTGCTATGTTTCCCATAGGAATTTTTAAAGAGCATAGTATATTAATATTTAGCTATTTTATTGTGTGGATTTTAAAATTCAATATTGATATAAATTTTATATCCAAGGCAGGAATGAGTTTAGATGGTTTATATATATTACAACATAAGGAAAAATTTGTTGGGTTAAATAAATTTATACAAGATAAGGCTTTAATATGCATTTAGAATGATCTTATATAATTTGAAGACTAATTTTATTACATGATTTCAATGATTAATTATTGCATCTATCAATTTAATTAATAATAGATCCAAACATTATAACTAGAACTTTCAAATCCAATCAATGTAAAATGAAGATTTTATGGAGAAAGGTAGACAATTTTCAACTCAAACTTTTTCCAAAGCAATATAATTGAAAGTATGATATGATTCACAATTTAATAACACTTGATCACATACTTTCTTAGTTCATACAATAACTGAATGTTTGATTGATCAATATTTAAGTTACATCATTAAGTTCATTTCTATCATGATTATTCTCAACATGGAAAAACAATACAACAAGTGGTATTAAAATGGAGAAAACTCCAATAAAATGACACCAAGAACACCATTAGTGTCCCAAGAAAATTAGGCTTGCTCCATCATGAGATCCTATCTAGACAATCTACAATACACAAAGAATAATCACGGAGAGTTCACTTTGCATCTTCAGCCCCGAAAGGCCATCCATCAAGCTACCAGAACTAATAACTAACTAGGTGACATTTAGAAACCAATCACAATGATACAACTCAACATATAATTCTCATCCAAGGTATACACAACAAGTTTTATAATGAACCTATGACTAGGGAGAAGGTGTATTTTTCTAGGTAAGAGATTGTTAATGAAGAATACAAATCACGTGCCCCTTCCAAGACTACCAAATCACAGAAACTTCTATTTCTTTCTCTCCTTATTTCCCCAAAATAAAATTAGTTTTGCATTGACAAAAATGGTCCCATAACACCTTACTTTATCCCTATTATCAACATGAGAAGGGACTCTGCATTGAACTGGAGTCCAACTATAGCCCTTCTCTCGTACATGGCAACTTCATCCCTATCTAAGGGTGAGTTATGCCAACATTCCCTTCACAGTTTCTCCAAAAAAACAAGGAAAAGAGACATGAAAATAAATCAAATAAAACCCTCAATACCCATCCCTCATGTTGGTCTAATTTTTCATAATACAGAAATTTTGGGAAATTTTTAGTGAAAAATCATTTAAGTCTTTGTGTCTTGCAAATTAGGGTTTTGTTCCTTGTATTTTTTAAACCCTTAGATTGCCCTAGTTCATGTCATGATCTCTACGTTGTTGAAATTTTATCAGTTTCTCAAAGTTGGTCATCAGAGAAATTGGTTGAAAAACCCTAAATGCTTTATTATACTTTACCTTAGCCTTGAAAACCCTTGGAAATATTTATTTTTAAATGCTCTTAAAGTTTATTACTTTTACCCCAGGGAAAGGCTTGCACAAGCATGAATTCATTATAATTTTGTCTAAACCTTGCATGGTCGTGCTTGGCCTACAAATTGCTTGATCATTCTATTAAGAAATACCTCTGATGATACAAAGTTTTATAATCATTGATCTTGTTCAGATCAACGGGTATTGCATTCCCGCAATTTCGAGATGCAAGGTTTTTAAATAATGTGGGCATGCAACTTGGTGGCACATAGCCCTTTCCTTTTTAAGTTTCAGCAAATTATAAAGTTTTTGGGGAGTCATAAGTGGTTAGAAACTTTTGCAAGTTTTTTCAATACTTTTCATGCATGTTCTAGATTTCATGGGATGTCATTTGTTGAATTATTAATAGAGATGTGCCTTTATCACCAAGAAGCGTCAACCATTGATTTCATTTAAATCAAGGGATAGCACTTTCCCACAAGAAGGAGATGCTCATGAATTAAATAATATGGGGAAGCATCAATGGGACAAGTGGCACAGTCTGACAACATGGGTATGTCGTTCCCCAAGGGTGATGATTGAGATGTCTTCCATGGAAAGTGTTAGATGAGTTGGAATGGATGGAAATATTTTATTCGTCACTTTAGCCAACGTGGTATTTAAGACACTTGATTCTATAATCATTGATTTGTCAAAGATCAAAGGCTAGCTCATGTCCACATTTTGAAGCTACTAGTTCAATAAGGAATCTGGGAATGTACCTTTGTGCCATGTGTCATAGTGGTAACCTGGACCCACTCCCCACGCATAAAATATGCAAAGAATTTTGATCATCAGATCAACCATGGATCAATAGTACTCTCTAACTCACTATGAATGATGTGCAAAGATTATGTAAAGTGAATTACCAAACAGGGGGGCCACCATTGTTCTCGTAAGAGTTGTTCCAAGTGTTTTCCACACGATCAAAGAAAAATCAGTGGCTATCGCTATCTTGCTATAGCAAGATGATCAAAAGTTACACATAGCAACGTAGTGACTTGATGACACATGTCCCCAATCATCAATGGGCCCAGGTTGAAATGCCAGGATTGAGAAAGAAAACTGAGTTATGCCATACTATATACCACATGTGCTTAGCTAGAAGTACTTTTTTTAAGGGCACGAAAATTTTCAAAAGTTAATGCAGTAGTCAGATAGGTCAAAGCACGAGAGTTGAAAGTAGTCATTACATTGACCAAAGTAGATGAAGCGATCATAAAATGCAAAAATTTTCACATCGTTGATCATGTCTTGATCAACGAAGGGCAATTTCCCACATAAAGAACTTGAGTGAAGTTTAAACAAAGCAGGTATGCACCTTACAAACATGTGTCCTTGGTAATGTCACTTTTCCCATCTTGTAAGGTTTACAGAATTCTAGCATTGCCACCGTTGATCTTTCGAAGATCGAAGACTAGTGAAAGCTCACAATTTGAAGATGCTCGTCAAATAAGGAAAGCAGGAATGTACTAGCTTGACACATAGAAAGAATGACATCAAGCACCTGCTCACTTAGAAGAAGATATGGGACTGCTAGTGTGGAAGTTGTTAGGAGGTGCAAACTCATATAAAGGTTTCCTATTGGTCAGTATAGCTTACTGGACTTTGCTTAAATAATAAACTGATCAGATCATTGATCTCGTCTTGATCAATGAGTGGTGCTCCCCATAATTCTAAGGTGCAAGAAATTTAAGAAATGCGGGTAAGCGATATTGCGACACATGACCTTTTTTTTTAAAGTCATAAAGCTTGTTTCCTTTCAAGTCAAAACCATCTGATTTGGTGAAAATCTATGGATAGGATTCAAATTTGGTTACAATTTGGAGGTAACAGTTACTGAGAGTAAGTATGGTTTAGATTTCATTCATGCAATTTTAATGCATGAAAAGAACTCACAATCTCACCATTAATGAATCACCAAAGTGCAGAAAGAACATTAAGGCATACAAAAATTTCAGAACCAAGGCATGGGAATTTTATCTAGTGATCCAATAAAATTGTAGAAGAAATCACATAGTGTAGAAGTGAAAATTTTAGGGGGTAAGTACTCTGTGACTCTTTACAAAATTTAAGTATCTTCTATTATAAAATTTCTAGGGTTTTATTCAAAATGCCTCCTTGAAAAGAGTTCACTAGACAAACGGATTATTTGAAACATTCTGTGCACAATGATTTTCTAGAACAATTCCCCTTATAAGTACATGAAATAACTAAGGGGAGGGAACTCATTCCAAAACACCCTAGAGTAGTTGTAGCAGAAGGTTTCTATGATAGGGCAAACTGGGTAAGAGACACCCAAGTATCTATGGGAGGTTTGTAATTGTTCAAAAAATGGTTTTCAGAAAGGAATTTAGATACCCCAATGAGCAATATCTGGGAATTCGACATTGGAAGATTAATAGTCCCTACAGTTTTCTTTGATAGTGATCTATTGATTGACCTGGCTAAGAAATATGATCTAATTACAGGGTGGGTAAAGAACCATGCTAGAGTAAACCTTTTTAGGGTTTTCCTTGAATTAATTAGAGAAGTTTTCAATCTCAACCCTAACCATGTTGTGCATGAAACTATTGATATGGATGAATTTCAAGCGAGGTATGATGCCTAAAGGGTTTACATAAGAACAGGGCCACTGTAGGATCATGCTACTAAAATTTATACTTTGTCTGTGATTACTGCTAGCACACCTGAGCCATTACTGAAAAGACATTTTAACCCTAGGGCTCATGCATTATATATTTCTCTTTGTAAGATTTTTGGAATGGATGAAGCCAAGAAAATCCCAAGCTGAATTGTCCTCATAATGGCTCAAACTCTTCAATTTGGGATGAGCACTATTCTAGATTTTGCTACTTTTCTTGCAAAGGAAATTCACAACGGTTTGGTGGGGATAGCAAAGGGAAAAGTAGATAAACCTTTCTGTTGGTATTCATTGCTCATGTATATATGTTTGTATAAGGGATTTGCTTTCTTTTCTTAGGGTATGGAGCTAGAAACAACTAGAAATGGAGAGAGGAATCCAATATAGTTGTGGAGTGTAGATATGACCTCAGAAGCCATAGATGCCAGTTATGTGAAGTTTGATAGATATTTTGCATCAAAGCTTAGATTTCTTTTGGGAGGACACAGCCCTAGAATTCCACAAGAACTATTAGAATTGGTCAAATCCAAGGACCATGCAAAAGGGCTATTGGTTAGTCATAATTGGGGAGATATAATTCCCTATAATATTTCAATAGTGATAAGAGTATATGGCTTCCTGGGAAAGCCTCATGTTATGCCATTTCATGTGCCTTTGAAGATAGGAATAGCTAAACTATTATGGCAAATAGGCACTATAGATGAGAGGGAGTTGCTTAAGGGTACATTTTTTCCAATTGTTACTATGGCACATGATTTTGTCTTTGTAAGGAAAGGGTGGAAGCATTTGAATTTTTTCTTAGAAAGATATAACATGGTAGAATCTCATGCCAAGTTTATTGATCCTGAAGGATTCTATGACCTCTTAAGTGAGAGAGTAAAAGATTCCCGAGTGGTGAAACAATTTTACTACCCAGAGGATGTGATTAGAAATGTTTTTAGTTTGCAAGAACAAGAATTAAGAAAGGAGAAATGGATAGTATTTAGCAAAATCCTAGAATTCATTAATGTTTTTGACCCCCATTATGATCCATTGAAAGATAAGAAATATTGAGGAGCCAAGATGCAGGCATTGATGAATAATTTTGCTATGATCATACAAGCCATGAATGAGAAGCAGGATGCATATGTCATGGCTTATCCAAACAAGGTTGTAGAGGTGCAGAGGAGAATAAACAGTAGAAATATAGTGTCTCCTGGTCAGTATACTTTGCAAAAAAGAGCAGGTTATGTGATGGTTTAAAATGTTCAACAGGTTCCCCTGCAGCAAAAGCCAAGGCCAAAAATCCGACCTGCAGCCAGTGCTCCAAAAAGACAAAAATTAGAGCACGGGTTTTCTTCTCAAATGGAGCAATATTCCCCAAGCCAATTTCCAATCAGAATTGATGATGAAACATCTCTAAGAGAGCAACTTAGACAAATTGGTGGAGAGGGAGATGTAATTGTTACCTCCACAGATATGGAGATTGGGGAGCCATGAGAACCACCTACACCTTCCTTGGATTTAACTGTTGCTGATTACTAAGGTAAGGAAATTGATCCAATAGTTGCCCAAGCCTAATAAAGGTTTATTAATGATGAAAAATTTTTGAAATCTAGGGCATTTGCTCAATTTTTATGGAGGTTAAATATAGGAAATTTTGAGAAGACTTGTGAAAAGATAAAGGCAGAGCAACCTAATAAATCAGACTCTATTACTAAAGAACAGGTAAAATCTAAGTTTTTGAATGATTTTTCTCAATTTACATCTAATGCCGAAAGGCAAGTAGTTAGACAGTTAGGAGTCCTTATTTTACCTGAATGGGATATAGTGAATGCCAAAGTTTTTGATTCAGTAAGGAAACAAAAGGATGTCCAGCTTAATACTGAGGAAGAGATATTACAAGCTCATAGGGGAGTCAAGTTTAGTGATGACCACCAAGCCCTTGTTATATGGTCCATGGAAAAAAGGAACAATACCAAAATGTATGAGATTTCCACTGCAGAGCATATCGGTGCATTGACAGTGTTCAAGGTTGGTGAGATAGGTAGTAAACAAATAATTGGGATGGCATAAGAGATGCTAAAATTTGGTAGTATGGTGTCTGGCCAAGAGGAAGATAAATTTTCCCAACTCAATGCTTGGTTCAAAGAAGTTTTGAAAGCATATGAGGAGAGGGGTATGAAAATACAATCATTAGAGAATAAAGTAACTCAAATGGAGAAGATTCTTGGGAAAAGAAAATTAGGAGAGAACAGTAAACCCAGGATAGCATACCCCCATGGCCACCTGTTGAACCTTTTAAATCAACACCAATTATTGAGATACCTGATACCCCAGAAAGGCCTCAGTTCTATACTCCAGAGGATTTTGAAGAGGAGAAGAATAAGTTATATGCAATGCATGTAGAACTTAATAATCAATATGAAGAAAAATTGAGGCAGGGTATCATGTATATAATAGATAGGATAGAATGGCCCACATTTTTTGATCAATTAGTGAGGATTTCAGCTATCAGGGATGAATTGAAGCAAAATGAAGCTATATTCAAACCCATTGTACAGAAATGGATAGAGAGAACTAAAGGTATCACTGCTATGTGTATATTTTTTATTCAGCTAACATATCATCAGATAGAAAAAATATTTGATTTATTAAATGAGTTGCAAGTTTTTGATGATAAGCATGATTCTTTCCAAAAAAGATTAACTATTTGTTTTTCCAAGTATTTTGTAGAAAATTTTGATTTATTCCTTTGTGCTTTAAAAACAATTGACAAAATCAAGGAAAAGGAAGAATGGAAGAAGGAGCTAGATGAAGCCTTTTGTGAAAGAATAAATAAAGTTATAAATGAGATGGGCCACTTGTTGTGGGCAATGACAAACAAGGAATTTCTTAAAATACAGTTGTTTTATAATATTGTCAGGAAATATTTTGTTGATTTAGAGGGAATTGTAATTTCTTTAGTAGCTGTACAAAGAGAAGATCTAAATTTTGATTGGTCGGAGGACACTGCCTACAATGAATGGAAGGAAATGTTTATATCTATAGACCAGATAGTAGGAGATGATGAGGTGGAGGATGATGAAGAAGAAGAAGGTGCCAAAGTAAAAGTTACCCTTACAATAAATGATGAAGACAAGTAAAATCCTTAGATTAAAGTAAGTAAGTAGGTAATTAATCAGAGATGACTCATCACTTTCAAACTTGATGGCCACTTATTCTGCGGAATCAGAATAATCAAAGATTTAGATGGTATCACTTTTATCTATTCAATTAAAATAATAGAAAAGGGACCCACAAAGGAATGTTTGATGTATTAACCTTTCTTTTATTCACATTTTTGTCATTTTGTGATAGGTGTATGTAATTATCTCCTGAAAAGGACACCTGTTAGTTTCTCTTAGCCTGTAGCTTGTTACATCTCACATTATATAAGTGAGATTCTAAGGCTAGAGAATGGTCTAATTTCTAATGTTTTCTAGGTAATATACTTAGTTTGTTTTCAGTCCAATGTTTGGAGCAAGTTTTATGATGTATTATCTTTGTTAGTTCCTAAGAATGCATTAATATAGAATGATCTGTGTGTTTGTTCCTAAGGTCATTCTGAGTTATTGCAAATATATACAATTTTCAAAGAAAATGAATACAAAGTATGAACTGTCCCCATATTAGTTCTTTCTGAATTTTGTCTCCTTTTAGTTACTTAGTTATCTTGATATTGTATGAGTAAAGGCTTGTGCAATTGAATGCAATCCATTTAGGTTGTATATTTGTTCACCACTACTATTAGTTCAATGGATTAAGTAAAAGCTTTGATGAATTTGATAAGGTTGCTACAGTAGTAGGAAGGATTTTTTGAATGATGAATTCTGATAAGAATTGCTGATAATATTTTTTGTAAGACAACAAATTAGATCTATGGATTTGTGGTAGACTCTGAACCCTAATAGATTAGGCACTGTTCAAATTGATTCAGCTAGAAGAGAAATATGTCATAAATGGTTTTCAAATGTAGAATTATAATCAATTTTACTTTTATTTCTTGAAGATCTTCAAAGTTGGCCGGTTCTTGTTTGCATGGAATGTTTTCGCTTCAGTTAGCCATTATTGCTGAGAACACGTGCAGATCTATAGAAGAATTTTGGCCAGATCTATTATATGGGATGTGTTTATCAAACTATCAAGAATTATGCATGTATTTGAGGATTTGAGATGAGAATCAGAATGAAACTAAAATAATTTTCATACAGTGTTTCCCAGTCTTGAATCATCCCTAGTTATACCCACACTAGTTTTGCAAATCCTAAAGAGTAGAAAACCACCCTTGATTTTGTTGAAGTTGGGTCCAAATGGTTTGCACATATAATTGTTAATAGGAATTGGCTAATCCTTAGATTGTGTAAGTGATATCATTTTTGTATTGAGCATTTTGTTGATTTAATAGTTTTAGAACAACCAACACCTCACATGATAAAAATGTACACATAATACAATATGCAAGAATTTCACACATGTAAGCAATGAATAAAGAACATAACCATGGCAATGGAGAACCTATCTTAACAAAGGTTATAGAAAATGAGTTTTGAGATGAGCTAAATCCTCTCCTTCCTTCCAATTTCAAAATTGACTTCTCTAAATGTAGAAAATGGGTGAACAACCCTCAAATTTTCAGAGGGACTCTAAATAGCCTCTAAACTTATCTACCCAAAATAGCAATAACTCCAAACTTGACTTAAGCCTTCTATGGTCTTCCCACTTGCCGCTATCATAAAGACAACTTTTAAGGGGTGAAAACTTGGGTAATCTCATGGAGATGATTCACTTTCACACAAAATGAAAATTGGGATACTTTAGTGGTCATAAATATTGCTAAGAAGTTCTATAAGAGTGCAAAGGGTTCTTAACCAATACACATACCACTTATTCTCTAGACTTACATTAAATTTGGCTTCTAGGGTCAAATTATGACTTTTACAAGTGGTTTGAAATATTTGATCTTCAAAAACCCTAAGGATGTAACTTTTCCACTAAAACCTAATTAAGGGGGACTAATTTAGGTTACTAACTAATCAGTCTTAGATTAACAAGTTACTCTGCTAACCATAAATTGACATGTCAAAACACATATGCATATAACGAGTGTCAAGTGAAACCATAAGATTTATCTTTACATAATATTGGACATGTCATAAAATACAGAATGATACACATACATTTGGATTACGATACAAATTAAACACTAGACAATGAGGTTTGAATCACTTTATTGGATTCAACCTTAGTATTATAGTTTACACATTGGGTCAATTATTGATTCTCCAGTTAATTCCATGGTTACTTATCTTGCACATTCAACTCAACTATCAATAGTTTGATAACATCACATTCATATATTTAAACCAAATTTGCATAATCACATTGATCAAACATTAAAACTTTCATTTAAATAACCTTTTTTTATATCTACACACATATTTAATCATCACTAATTGCATAATTAATGTATTAACATATTCATATTTCTAAATCATTTACCAAAATACATCATCATAATGCATGCCTACACATTAAACATCAAATAATATGATCAAACATTATTAAAGTAAAACATCAAACAAAATAAATAATATATATAATGTGTAGTCCATCAAATAATGTCTCAACATATCAAGTCATAATGTGTCAAAATATAATGTATCAAATGTGATATGATGGATCGGGATGAAACCTCACATCTTCTCCCACTAGGCTTGAAATTCCTCTTGGAGTTCATCAAAAAGGTATGGGTACTAAGATCTTATTTGTTCTGCATCCTCCCTTGAAGTCGTGACCTCATCATAACAATCCCACTAGACCCTAACCTGGTCCAGCTCTCAGCCTCAAAGAGCTAGGGTCTATTTGGAAGTAATATGGATAGGCTCCAATGCTAGCTACCCATCTGACTCCACCCGCAAGGCATCTGAATCTATAATGTGAGACTCATAATATTTATATATATCCTCTAAGTACAAAAACATGGAACACATCATGGATACATCATAGGATAGGTGGCAAGGCTAGATGGTAAGAAATTGTTCCAATCTTCTATAAGATCTCAAATGATCCAATGAAATGAGGTGCCAACTTAAAGCCCTTTCTCAATCAAATCAAACTCTTGTGTGGTTTCTCTCTCAATAATATTTTTTCTTTGGCTCTATACTCTTGATCAATCCTTTTTGAATTAGCATACTTCTTCCTATCATGTGCTTCTATAAGGTGTTGTCTAATCAAAGTCACTTGTTGCTCCATCTCTCTGACTATTTGAGGACCAATAGATACTCTATCCTCGATCTTGTCTCAACTCAAGGGTGTTCTACAAGGTCTTCCATACAAGGCTTGATAAGGTGGCATACCTATAAAGGAATGATTCCCATTGTTATAGGAAAACTTGACAAGATGCAAGTATTCCTCCTATTTGACTTGATAGTCCATCATGTACATGCACAACTTATCCTCCAATAACTAAATCACTCTCTTGATCTAAACATTGGTATAAGGATGGTATGTTGTACTAAAATTGAGCTTAGAGCCCAATTTTTCATATAGCTCTCTTTGAAAGTATGATGTGAATAATGAGTCTCTATCTAGGATGATCTTATGGGGAATGCCATGAAGTCTAATAATATCTCACAAAAACACCTAGACTATGTCTTGTTCTATGAAAGTAGTACACACTGGTGAAAAGTTGAAAATATTGGTCAACATATCGACCATCACCAAAATGGCATCATGTTAGTGTGAAGACGTGGGAATATTGACAATAAAGCCCATAAATAAAGTATCCCACTTCCACTTTGGAATCGCATGAGGCTCAAGAAATCCACTAGGATGACAATGCTCTACCTTCACCCTCTAGAACTTGAGGCATCTTGCAATAATAGTAGCAATCTATACTCTCATGCCTAGCCAATGATATAACTATTTTAGATATGCATGTATCTTCTTAACATGGGGGTGCACTACATAAGGTGCTTTGTGAGCCTCAAGTACAATGAGCTCACACAAACACCCATTGAAAGGTACATATATATATCCTCTATGACAAAAAAATTGACCAAACTCTATTGAATACTCTGGGTACTTCCCTTCTAAAGATCTTGGAGAATGCACCAACTGACTAACCTCTACATATAGCTCATCTTCTAGAAAATTATGTAGGATACACTCTCTCAAATTGGTGCAAGTAGTCACAAATAAAAGCTCATGGAACCTACTCTTTAATGCATTTGCAACCACATTCTCCTTTCCCTTGATATAATGAACATCAAAATCATACTCATGAAGAAAATCCATCCACCTTCTTTGCCTAGCATTAAGGTTTGGTTGTGTGAATATGCACTGCAAGCTCTAATGATCAGAATGAAGCTCAAATCTATGACCTAGAAGGAAGTGTCACAACGTTACTAAAGCATGTACAACTACTATAACTTTGGGTCATGACTAGTGTAATTAATTTCATGAGTCTTTGACTTTCTAGACTCATAGGAAATAGGTCATCCATTCTGTATAAGGACTGCCCCTATACCATCCAAAGATGCATCTGTGCACACCACAAAATATATAAAAGGATCTAGCACTACAAGGATCGGTGCACTTCTAAGGGCTCTCTTGAGCTCTTGGAAAGCTCTCTCACACTTCTCTATACACTCATACTTCTTCCCCTTTCTTTGAAGAGATGTGATCAAGTGTGTCAATCTAGAGAATCTTGCAATAAAGCATTGGTAATATCCTACTAGTCCCATAAAACTCCTCACCTCAATGACACTGGTGAGTGCTAGCCAATCCATGATGGCCCTAATCTTTGATGGATCTACTAAGATCCCATAGCCTATTATAACTTGACTCAAATAATGTATCTCAAGTCTATAGAATCCACACTTCGACAAGATACCATATGATTGGTTTTCTCTTAACTTCTACAACACTTGTCTTAGGTTCTCCTTATGTTCCTTCTCATCACAAGAATATATCAAAATATTATCCAAGAATATGACTACAAACTTATCCAAAAAGGTACAAAATACCCCATTCATGAGGTTCATGAATATAGTTGGAGCATTCATGAGGCCAAATGGTACCACATTGAACTCTTAGTGACCATACCTCATATGAAATGTAGTCTTGTGGATATCACTCTCCACAATCCTCAACTAATGATAACCCAAATTTAGATCTATCTTCAAGAATACTTAAGCACCCTGTAACTGATTGAAGAGATCATCAATCCTTGGAAGTGGGTATTAGTTCTTGATGGTTACTTTATTCAACTATTGATAATCAGTGCACAGCCTACCTAAGTGGTTCATCCTTCTTCTTCACAAATATCACTATTACACCTCAAGGTGACACACTAGGTCAAATATTCCTTTTCTCTAAGTGTTCCTCCAAATGGTTCTTTAGCTCACCAAGCTCATGATTAGTCATTGTATATTATGCTCTCACTACTGGCTCTTCTCCTAGCACAAAATTTATGTGAAAATCCACTACTTTAAGTGGAGGCATACAAAGGCACTCTGAAGGAAATACATCTACAAACTCCTATAAAATAGGAAAATCATTGAGGGATGGCTCTCCTTCTTAATCCTCCTCTCTATCACTAATGGTGATACCAAACAATTGATATTCATTTTGCATGCACTATCTGAGCTATATAACATAAATAATACAAAGAGATATTAGTCTCTTCACTCCTAAGATCACCCTAGAAATCTAATATTCATCCACACACTCTACCCTCTTTTCTCCATAGTCCATCTTGACAATGTGGGAATATAGCTAATCCATGCCAAAGACAACATCATATGAACCTGTAATGTGGAGACCAAACATTGTGGACATGTCTCCAATTTGATTCTAACAATTATGTACCATGGAACTAACTGACACCCTAGCTCCTAAGGTTAACTCTACCTCCCAACTAACATTTTGTCTAACTACCACTAGCCTATAATGCTCCACTATATATGGAGATATAAAGGAGTTAGTAGCTCCAAAATCTAAAAAATAGCAACCATACTACCTAATATCATACATGTAGCCTCAATAATTGTGGCCTGATACTTAGTCTAGTGATTATCAACTATAGCAAACACTCTATGGGATCTACCCATATCACCAACTATAGGCTCTGAGGTAGCCCCTCCCTGACCATCAGTTGATTGTCCCTCTAAACACTCTCTAGCTAGGTGACCCATTCCACTACAAGTATAGCACAATCCCTAGGTATAAGCCTCTACACTTTGTGATCTAGACTGCTATGGACCTCCAAACCTACTAGATGCACTATAACCACTCCTAGAAGACTATTGATTCATTCTTGGTTGTAATAGTGGGGCTTGTGTCCTATGATCTTATTTAAGACCTTATGACTACCACTCTTTGGGCTTAGAACCCTGATATCCCTATGATAGTTTCTACCTAGAGTCTAGTCCAGGTTTCTGCTATTGGAACTATTGGCCCTTAGAGGACCCTACTGAGTTGTTCTAATTCCCTTTCCAAAGAGATCTCTATTGTCCTGATTGTTAAGAAGTGTTTCGATTCTGAGATTGATCCTAAGACTCATGTCTACCCCAAGTATCCTTAGTAACTAGTGCTATCTTAACCACCCATTGCAAAGTAGTAGGGAATGCCAAAAGGATGTTACGCTGAAGTGAGAAATTAAGGCCCATGATGAAACAGTGGATTTTTAGCTTCTTGCCCTTCATGTATTTGACATAAGGAAGGAGCTTGAGAAATTGTCTCTCATACTAGGCTACTATGAGGCCCCTCTATTGTAGAGAATGGAACTCCACTATCTTCTTCTATTTAAAGTGCTTGGAAAGATACCTCTCTCATAATCTGGCCAAAAATGTCTCCCATGTAATGGTATCAATCCTCACTCCTATAGATTTTTCCTATCGTCACTAGTTGGAGGCATTCTCCCATATTAGATGGATTACTAGTCATACCTTAAGATTACTCCCATAAGGACATAATCCAAAGCACTACTACAAACATTGTAACCAAGCCTCTGCTATTGCCCCTTCTATGGAACCTAGAAATATTGGTGGCTAGAGTCATATCAACTCCCTGATATCATCTCCTACATATCTAGGAGGTCCATCAAGTGGTGGCTCTAACTGATGAACTGACTCACCCTCATTATCACCCTGTCCCTAAACTTTCCTTGGTGTGGGACTCCTACTACTCTCTCTATCATCTTCCATGCCTCCTCCTAGTACATGTGCTTCCCCTTTAGGAATTTGTCATTTGGGTTGTACTATGGGTGGTAGCCTCTAATGGACTATTCCAATCAGGGCTTGGAGGGCATCCAAAATATCATTATTAGGATTATGTGGTGGTGGTGGAGGTACAAGGTCACCACCCTATTCTGCCCCAACACTTGCAGCTCTACGACCTCTACCTCATTAGGAATTTCATGAGACTGGAGGAATCCTTCACAAAAATTAAAGTTTAAATGAGTTCAAACATAATGTGTTTAGGTTCCTAGTGTTAAAATTGACAATGTGATACCAAAATGTCATGCCCAAAATATTGGGGCAAAAACACATGAATTAATTATTAGTTTTTAGTTAAAAAAACACCATGTTTAACAAATACTAAATTTAATATGTTACAAAAAAATTTAATGGGATAGAAGTGAGTTTTTAGTTGTAATTTATAATGATGTAGAGTCAACATCTCAACCCTATTGCACCATGACAGAACCTTAGGTTATGTTGCTACAGGAACACTTGGATCAAGTTACACAATTTAGTTTACTAAACCATGTTTGAGATGTAACATCAAATTTGAGGGACATTAGGGTTCCATGGTTCCTTAAAGTTGAATAAATATGTTCAACTAATTATATAAGACACATTAGGTTTGATATGACTCCATAGATTCATTTTGTTATGATAGACATTTCCCTAGGTGAACTAATTTTGTATCTCTTAGGAAGTGATCTGGAACCTTGATACTTGATCTTTTCTAGATTCATACTTTAATTTAACAAATTAAACCATTATTAATCAATATTTAATTACCTTTGACCTTGATTTCATCTCTACAACTACCTAAGAGCTATTCATTTGCATTTGATTCCTAAGATCTTAGCAATTTGGGTTAAAGTAACCATAATAAAACATTAGAAAATATTAAATGCAACAATATATTAAAATAATTTAACTAATTTAATAATATTATTTTCTTAACAATATGACTCACCTAAAATCTAATGTATAAATCAATCCCACAAAATGATCCCTTACTGCTTCACCTTTATTAATCTTTTAAAAAATAACTACTAATTTACTTCTAAGCATTATTAATTAAATCCTATACATATCATCCATTTCTAAGTTTATTAAAACTAGCTAATCCCTACTTATCACTTTACCCACAATTACTAAACAAAACTAACTATAATTATCTAATTCACTACCATCATTAATAAATTAAACTGGAACTAACTATTTAATGTATTTAATAACCAACTAATTAACTAAGTTTTACTACCAACTACTACCTTAAATTCTAAAAAAATTTGAATACTAATTAATTACTAACTAATCTTGTCTAACCCTAAAGCATCCCTATCACCTTACCCTTCCAACCCACTTGGCAACTTGGCGAATGTCACATCCTTTCCCCAAGGACATGGGGCGGCCTCCAAGGCCCTTTTCCACATTGTCCAAGGGCTGACAGAGTGTTGCCTAAGGAAAAAAGACTTCCCTCCCCCTTTAATCCCATTACCTCATGTGGGCAATAAGGATATGTGGGATTTTTTGTTTTAAAATGATAAGTTTAAATTTAAGAGTTTGTTGTTTCATATTTTTAAAAGACTTTTTTTCTCATGCATAAATTACAGCACCTAGAATTTGAGGAGAAGAGAGGTGAGGTGGAATAAGTGGGTGGAGGTGAGATCAACATATGGAAGAGTGGATGGAATGCTTAGTTAAGAGAAAAAAAATTTAGGTGAGAGTTACTAGGAGGAGTAAGGTGGTCAACCATAGATATTGTGAAGGTTGATTTATTTTATTTATTTTATCTAAGAAGCATCTTTAGAGAATATTCAATGTTATAATGAGAATTAAGATTTGTTCCATACATTTCCCAAAGAGCATTTTGGGTCTCTTAAATAGATGAAATTTATAAGTTCTCTTTTTTCCTTTAAAGTGCTATAGAAAATTTTTAATGGCATAGTGTATTAATATTTAGTCATTTTATTGAATGGGTTTGAAAATGTAATACTGATATAAATTTTATATTAGAGTTGGGAGTGATTTTAGATGGTTTATATATATAAGGTAAAATTTGTTGGGTTAAATAAATTTATACAAGCTAAGGTTTTAAGATGCATTAAAGATGATCATATATAATCCAAGCATTGATTTTATTACATGATTTCAAGGATGAATTATTGCATCTATCAACTAAATAAATCGTAGATCCAAACACTATAACAAGAACTTTCAAATCCAATGAATTTAAATTGAAGATTTCATGGAGATAGGTAGAGAGTTTTCAACTTGAACATTTTGAAAAGTAATATAATTTAAAGTATGATATGATTTACAATTTAATAACACTTGATCACATACTTTCTTATTTCATATAATAAATTAATGTTTGAGTTATCAATATTGAAGTTACATCATTAAATTCATTTCTTTCATGATTATTCTCAACATGGAAATATAATACAACAGGTGGTATTACAATGGAGAAACCTCTAATAACATGACAACAAGAACACCATGTTGGAAATTTGTTCAGCTCTCCCCTTGGGATTTGTGACAAGGGCTTAACTACCTCATGTGTACTATAAGTTGAGTGGTTATATCAGGCATTGACAGATTATTCTTTTGGTTAAATGACAACCCCACTCTAACAAGTAGTATTAGAGCTTGGTCAAAGGTTTGAATCCTCAGACCCTTGGGTAATGCTAATGAGGAGATTTTTGGAAATATGTTCAGCACTCCCCTTAGAATTCATGACAAGGGATTAACCACCTCTTGTGTACTATAATTTGAGTGGTCTTATTGGGAATTGGCATATCGATCATTTGGTGTAATAGAAACCCCACTCTAACACACCATTAGTGTGCCAAGAAAACATGGATTGCTCCATCATGAGATCCTATCAAAATAATTTGTAAAATAAAAAGAACAATCATATAGAGCTCACCTCCCATCCTAGGCTCCAAAATACCACCCACCGAGCTAGGAGAACCAATAACTAACTGAGTAACATTTTAAACAAATCACAATGACACAACTCAACATATAATTCTTATCCAAGGTATACACAACAGGTTTTGATATGAACCTATGACTAGGGAGAAGGTGGATTTTTTTGAGTAGGAGATGTCAATGAAGAATACAAATCACATGCCTCTTCAAAGGCTACCAAATCACATAAATTTTCATTTCTTTCTCTCCTTATTTTTCCAAAATAAAAGCAGTTTTGCATTGACAAGCAAGGGCCCATACCACCTTTCTTTCTCCCTCTTCTCAACATGAGAAGAGACTCTGCATTGACTTGGAGTCCAACAAAATCCCTTCTCCTGTACATGGCCACTTCTAACATGTCCAAGTGTGAATAATGCCAACACTCCCTTCACAATTTCTCCAACAAAATAAGAAAAAGAAACATGAAAATAAAGAAAATAAAACCCACAATACTCATCCTGTCATGCCAAAAAAAATGCGAGGGCAAAAAAACAGATAAATTTTTTTAAAAAAATTAAATCCACTAAGTTTTAATAAGTTTGTTTCACAAGTGAAAGTATAGGTTCACTATATTTCATCTTAAGTTTATAATCATGAGTAGGAATAAATTTTTAAATTTAAACTCTCATTATTAAATCGATATCAACATTTGTTCATTATTTTATTAACAATATTTTTAAAATTATTCAATAATGATT
The DNA here is from genome assembly GCA_028749045.1 of Cupressus sempervirens. NCBI lineage: Eukaryota > Viridiplantae > Streptophyta > Pinopsida > Cupressales > Cupressaceae > Cupressus > Cupressus sempervirens. Next base: position 134,465,690 of record CM053791.1, on the reverse strand, counting down.
TTTTTTTTAAAATAAAGATAAGTTGAACTCCTTCAAATCATTTGAATTCAAAAGAACTTACTAATTAACGTGGAATTACATCCACAAGTAAACTTTTTTAAAAATTTATTCAAATCACAATTTTATTTAATCAATAATCTTATTAGAAATAAAACATTTCTAAAGATAATAACAATATAAATTAAATTAAATACAATTAGATAATAAAATAAAACAAAATATCATAATCTACTAATCTAACATTAAAATTACTAACATAATGAAAACTAATTAATATTTATAAACTAAAACTAAACTAAGTAACTTATGTAACATTTAAACTAACTAACTTTCTATCAATTAAATTTACTAAGATTTTAAAATTATAATAATTACTAACTAATATTAAAAAATATATATAAATTTACTTACTTAACAAAACTCTTAACTATAATTAAAAACTTTATTACTAACATACTAACACTAAACATATTAATTAATTTACTAACAAATAAAACTAACAAACATCTAAAACTTAACACATTAACTTCATACAATATTACTAAAATATACTAAACTAAACAAAACTACGTTTAAAACTAATTTATAACTAATAATTTTAACTAACACTAAATAAAATACTAATCCTAAAATTCTAACTAACTTACCATATAGTAATCTAAGCTAACTTAAAACCCCCACTAGCCCACATGACATCCCCCTCTAATTCCTATGCACTTTCAAAGCGCATGTACAAGCCTGGAAAATCACCAACCAACCCACATGCATTGACTAAGGGGATGAAGAGTTTGCAACCCATAAGTGCAAAAAGGTAAGTACGCCAGGTTTAGAAGGAAAGGGGGAAAAATTAATGTACAACAAACCTTTAAAAAAAAAAACAAACAAACCTACACTAAAAGAATCTTCCTCCCAACTTAATTACTAATACATTGGGTCAGGCCATTATGGGGACACGTGATCTAAAGTATTTCAAATACTTGTTACCCATCAAATCACATGGAGGGAAGATATTTGTTTTTAAACTCCATTCACTTCACCTTACAAATTGACGCCTTAAAAAGTGTAGCCAAAGAGTTAAAGAAAAGAATGAGTCATGGTAATAACTACAAGTTTGCCCACTATTTCTGAATGGCTAATCCAAATTTCATGTTACTGACATGAAAGCTGTGGAAGGTCTTTTACTCTAGTCAATTTTCAAATTTTCCTAGAACCATGCAAGGGGGGTGTTGGCGCTAAAAATTGCATGGTCAATTTTGAACCCTGTTGAGAAAAATTAGCCCTATAAATGCTTTTAAATGAGATTGTACCCGATTGTTAGTCTGAGGCCTAAGAGGTGTTTAATGTTTCTAACACCTTTTTTTTAGTGCATCTATGTGTTCTATGAAGTTAAACTGACATTTCGAACCATTCTGCGAAGTCCCATTTTGAGCTAGTGTCAAAATTTGCAATTTTGCCCAAGTGTCAAATAGCGATCAGAGGCCCAGTTTGCATCTGAATATCTTTTACCCAGTACTGTGTCATCACTAGTCACTTTGGGTATGTTTAGTGTCCATAATAGAGAACCTATGTTTCAATTTTCAAGTCTTTTCGAATCTGTTTGACTAGGTTTTGCACCCCTCAAAGTTGGTCATTTACTGTTTTGTGCATTTAACTAGTTGTTCACAATTCTGGGAAGCCCTGTTCGACCAATCATATCTTTGACCCAGTTGACCCAAATGAAAAAATTCTTTTTGCATTGTGTTCTAGGGGTAAGACACTTCATATGTTCCAATTTTGAGATCATGTCAAATCCATTTGATCAGTTTGCTAACATGATCAAAAACTCAGTTTGCATTGTTTTGTTACGGCTAAGGTGTCCAGATTGATCCGTACCCCTGTTCGGCATGTTATAACTTTGATCATGTGATTGGCTAGCCTAAATGGATTGTACCATTGTGTTGTTTCCTAGAAATCCTTGAAGTATACCAGTTCTTAAGTCATGATGAATCTATTTGCATACTTTCTTATGTCCGTACATTTGCCAAAAATTCCTTTTTGACACATTTTCCAGTTAAATTTTCCAAGTGCCTATTTTCGGAAATTCGCCAAACGTGCCCTGTGATTCATCATGAGCCTAAACCATAGAATTATATTCTCCTCATGGCAAAGAACCTATATCCAGGTTTTCAGAAGCCCAAGCGATCAATAGCCCAATTTTATAACGCCAAACTTGAGCCGAGTTTACGTTTTTTTAACACTATTTGCCTGCAGGGTAATTGAAGTATCAATGTTCGGCAATTAAAATCTCTTGACTGGGAATTTGTTATTGGCTGAAAATTTACAGTATGGTAGAGTGTTTAGGTTTGAACACTCATGCCAATTTTCATAGCCCGATTACTTGATTGGATCAGTTTTTACGGCCACCTGGTGGGCCTCCCAACAGAGATTTCACAGTGGAGTCGACTATGTGCAAAGGATTATTTGTCTTGATCAAGAGTGTGTTTTAAAAAAAAAAAACATTTGAGATACTGGATGATTGGAATGTTTTAAGAAAATATGTGGTAATAAAAGGATGACATTGGTGTTCAAATAAAAAATAATAATACAATGTGGGAGATTTATGGATGTGTGTTTTTTATGGGCAACATTCATCAGCTGAACACCCACGAGCCAAAAGAAAGAAGCGGCTGCCCACTTTTTAAAATGGTTGCATCATTAAGGGTGAATGATTCACGTTTTTGCAACAGGCAATGAAAAGAGGATGATCCATACATAAAGGGAAGCATTAATTCATGTTTTTAAAGCTCACGATTTCTCCCAGCAAGAGTCTCACATTTTTAGAAGGGGGAAACTCCATTATAAATGCCCATGAGCTTAAAAACGACCAGCACTATGGGGAGTCTGCAGATTCATGGCAAAAATGACCAAAGAAGGGAGATCCACGTTTTGCAGGTGAAGAACTTCATATGGGACAGCAAGTTAACACCCAAGTTTTGAAATAAACATTCACAATGGGCAATGAAATGCTCTACACAGCAGATATGCAAAGCCATAGCACAAGAAGAGCATCTACAGGTGTGTTGATCTAATATTCATTAAGTTTCATTTGTCCCACATTGGAGCTATGGGGAGTTAAAATAATGTTTAAATACATCTGCAGTCCAATGTTAAGTGTCTTAAAGACACACGTTTTCCAAAGGCCGCGGCCAAGTGGTGGGCCCCTCCTGGTCAACATGCAAATGTGCTAACTTTTGATCGAATATACCAAGCAATAAAGGATGACGTCATCAATTTTAAGCCCGTCGAAAAAGCGAAAATCCGGCTAGTCGCCATGGCGCTAGCCGGAAAATTTAAGAAATTTCGGCTAGCGACATAGCGAATGGCCGAAAAATTCATGCAAGAGCAACAGCCAATCAAATAATGACAAGTGGCAACGACAGAGTGACTGGATTATGATGTGGCGAGCAACTATTAGGAGCGCACTAGATTGTGCCATGTGGCAGATCCGACGGTTCGCGTTACCTCGCTAACCGAAGTTGCTCACCGGTTAAGCATGGCAAAGTAGCGAGGAGACGACACGTGGCAGATGATGCAGACCATGTAGGCCAATCAAAAAGTGACACGTGGCACTTGGTCAAATGAAGTTTGACCCCGGATTCAGAGGATAAGGGAAAATTTCAAAGGAATTAAAAAATAATTTTTTAAATTATTTTCTAGTGGGTGTGCACGTTCAGAAAATTTTTTAAATTCAAGAGGTCATTTTTACAAAGTCTGAACATTAGAGATTTTAAAATTTTGAATTTTTAAAAATTTTGAGTTGCAGACCTAAGCATGTTATAGCCAGTGGGGACATTTTTCAAATGGCAATTTCAGGCACTTCCGGTAACCAAAATATGAAGTGTTATATATCGCCGGAATCGGGAGAAGATGAACTTTCTGATTCTGGAGTCAGTTTTTGCACAGGTATCAGTTAGTTTGAGTTACATGAGGTTTTCTATTAGGTACTTGAATTGCAACTATATTCAGACCAGGAAGTTCAGTTTTGTTTTTTGTCAAGGTAATGACCTGAATATCAGTAAAAAGATAGTTGAAATGTAGTTTGGGTTGAAATTTGAGCGAGTTCATTCAGTAAAAAACAAAATTTCACCAGCATTTCAGTGGGTAAATCAGATATTTTGGTGACTCAGCAAATTTCATCATTCAGAAACAGACATTTGCAAATCAGTTGCAAAAAATGATGAAACAAAATCAGATCAAGATGGGAGAAGGAAGGAAGAAGTTTTCAGTTGCTAGAAGATTGATTTTCAAGTGGACACTTGTCAAGTAAAGATCAAATCCGAGATTTCTTTCTTGTCTATATCTTTCTTTCTCTGATACTTTGTAAGGGTTCCAGTTTTTGCACTGAGAAACCATTCTTCAGCATTTCTTCTTGTATTGAACAGCATTTTAAGTTTTTAGGCAGATAGTTCTTTTCTGTTAGGTGATCTGTGAGTTATTTTTCGTACATTTCATGTATTTGATTTCAAGGAAAACAAATAAAGTGCAGCAAAAGTTTGAAGTTCAGTTTGAATCTTGTCTCCTGATTATGGCTCTGTTATTTCTTCTAATTTGTGATCAAAGAGCATGAATTAGGTTGCATTACATTTTGAAATGTATGTGGTTAAAATGTCTTGCTTATGGAACAAAGAACCATGTAATTGCTTGATATTTGTCACAGGGTTTGCAGATTTCATGATAGGATTTTCTGAGTATGAGATTCATTCTGTAGCAGATGTCTATTCACAAGGTGAAAGATAGATCAGGGATCTTGATGTAGAGATACGTCTAAGGATCCCAGGAGATGTATGGTTATGATTCATTTAATTGCCCAATGGATAAGGCACTGGTCAGAGATAGGATCATTAAGTTCTATTGCTCATACTTGGGTCTTGCTGATATCAACATATTAAATCACTTTTCCCTTTTATGTTGAAAGCTATTCAATGTTAACCCGCACTTAGCTTGCCAGTTTCATGAGTTATGTTCTTAGCTATTTCATGTTTGTGATTCCTGGTTGAGTGTAGAAGAATTAGGGGTTTCATCTGCTTTTATAGATCCTGAATATGGTTATTGCACTGGTCACATAGTCAGATCTAAAGAGGTTCACCCGCCTAGGTTTTGCAGAGCCTGAAGTGCAGAAGGAGTACGGCCTTATAGTTGGCATGGTGTCTGAATGGATGTGTTGATAATGGGAGTTAGCTGCCCCTAGATGCATCTAATTCTCATCAGGGTAATTGGAAATGGGTAACGTTTTCAAACACCAACAGGGGGTAAGTTAAGACTTAGGCTAAAGGTAGTTATGTTAAAGTTTAGTTGGTAGGATATTAGAGAATTTAGGATATTTAAAATATTTTTATATATTTTCTTACTTAATTTTTTGATTTAATATTTTATTTTTTAAGTATCCATAGAGAATAATCTCTGTTACAACATGAAAAAAAAAAACATTTTGCCCATACAAAATCCAGAGGGCTTTTTAGTCCTAGGAGGCTGAATTTTTTTCCAAGTGTTATTTCCTTTCTAATAGAATTTGCTAAATACCTAGTTAAACTGAGGAGTTGAATAATTTGTTTTAACAACAATGCAAGATTGATTTTATTTCCAAATAATCATGAAAATGAATCAAAGTTTCAAATATAAAATAATTTTTTCCTTAACATAATTGAACTTGAAATTTTCATAATTGAACATCATCATTTTATCTCATTTTCGATAGACATACATATAACTAAAAATATGAAAATCTGATAAGCAAGAATATTACTCAATCATTATTTTATTGGCCACCTGATTCAAAGGCTTCGCCAAGAAAGAACCAGGAAAAAAACCCAACATCGTTGCCACATCAGCAATAAGTTTAAATACATTTTACATAGGATTTCAATCCCGAGGAGAAATCTCCTCAACATAACTAAATTTCAATAATAGCTTGAATTTCCTTCTTGGCCCCTAACAAGGGATCTATTTCAAATTTCTACAAAACATCACAGTGATTGTGGAGAGAACAAAAACTGACCGAGAGACAACCAAACATATCATGAAGACAAAATTAGACATTCACTCCCATTTCGGGTTTACACAACAAGTTCATCATTGAACCGAACTAGGGAGAAGGTGGATTTTTCCAACAAGAGATGTTAGATACAACACCAAAATAGGTGCCCTTTTGGGGCTGTAAACTCAAGAACTTCCACTCTTCTATTCTTACATTCCAAAACTCACACGTAGTTTGTGCTAATGAATAAGAGCCCATAACACCCTACCCTCTCTCCCTCTTCTCATCTTGAGAAGAGACTCTACACTATTGGAGTCCAACTAAAGACCTTCCCCTGTACATGGCCACTTCTACCCTATCCAAGGGTGAGTAATGCCAATACACCCATAAAATCCCTTTGAAAATTCAAAGCAAAACACAAAGGAAAGACATTTAAGTAAACCTGTTTCAATCCCTCCCAACATACTCAATACACACACAAACATACACAAGCGATAAAACTAAAACATGAAGCACAACATGAACAAAATGAGGTAAAGTATTCCTACCTTCAAAAATTAGGTTATGATAAATGAACAAGTTTGAGATAAGCTTGTTTTCCTCTCCTTCTCCTTCAATTCTAAATTCCACTCTAAAACTAGAAGTTGGGTGAACACTCCAAACCCTCACAAAATTCCTCTAAATAAGATCATCAACTCAACCACATCTAAAAGAAATAACTCCCCCACTTGCCCAAAAGTTCTAGAGGCTTCTAACTCAACTAGACCTAAGGCTAACCTCAAGGTGGAGTTAAAGCTCCCAACCCATGATGAAATCAATCAATTTTTGTAATAAAGCAAAAATTGGGTTTTTGAGTGACCATAAAAGTCAACAAAAGGGGTTGGGGGGTGAAAAATGCCCTCAACTCATACACATACCCCTTGGGTACTTAGATTTCATGATTTTAGGCCTTTGGGATTAATTATGGACCTATCAAAAGCTAGGAAAATTTTAGGACTATTTAACAACCTTCAAAATGAAGATTAAGCACTAATCTAGATTAGGGGTAATTAATCTTGATTACTAACTAATTAGCAAAAAGGTCACTAACTTAGTCTGACTTAGATTTCTAGGTTATTCGGTTAACCCTAACTATCATGTTGGAATGCATATACAATTCACGAGTGTCAAGCAACACTATAAAAACACTATTACAAAACATTAACATTTACTGATTATAGAAAGATACATTCATTCAACGAAAAATACAAATAAAATACGAACAACAAGGTTTGCATCCTTCATCAAATTTAACCCTAGTTTTCACAAACAATACATAGGGTTCAATTTCATTTCTCTGTTAGGTTTCTCGGCTAAAATATCTTGCACACTCATTGCACGCATCAGTAGCTCAAGAAACCCACATGCATATATGTATATAACGTATCAGGGAAATCACATAAATTAAAACATCCATCTTTCAAATAATTAGTTGTTTATCTCATTCTACTCATATTCTCAATCATTAAAATTGCATAATCAAAGTGTTAATTCTACATTCACTTACTTCATCAATATACATGTTCATAAAGCATTAAATGAAAAAATCAAATATCTAAAAATAAAACATCACACAACATGAAATGACATAATATGTTCAACGTATCTGATAGTTTCTCGACATATCAAGTCATGAGTATCAAAATAATAATGTATCAACTATGCTATAATGGGTCGGGGCGAGGCCTCACACATCCCTCACAGGATACAAACACACACATAATAAAATATGCAATAATTTAACACATACAAGCAATGAGCAAAGAACATGGAAATGGAGAACCTACCTTCACAAAGGTTATGGAAAATGAATTTTGAGATGAGATAAATCATCTCCTTCCTTCCAATTCTGAACTTGACTTCTCTAAATGTACAGAATGGATGAAAAACCCTCAACTCTTCAAAGGAACTCTAAATATCCTCTAAAATTATCTACCTAAAATTGAAATAACTCCAAACCTAACTTAATCCTCCTTTAGTCTTCCCACTTGCTCCTATCATAAAGGCAACCTTTAAGAAGGAGTGAAAACTTGGGTAACCTCATGGAGATGATTCATTTTCACACAAAAGGAAAATTGGGATATTTTAGGGGTCATAGATGTTGCTAAGAAGTTCTAGGAGGGTGGAAAAGGTTCCTAACCCATGCGCATACCACTTGGGCACTTGAATTACATCAAATTTGGCTTCTAGGTTCAATTTATAACTTTTAAAAATCACTTGAAATATTTGACCTTCAAAAACCCTAAGGATGTAACCTTTCAATTAAAATCTAATTAAGGAGAACTAATTTAGGTTACTAACTAATCAGTCTTAGATTAACGGGTTATTCTGTTAACTCTAAATTGACATGTCAACACACATATGCATATAACGAGTGTCAAGTAACACTATAAGATTTACTTTTACATAACACTGAACACGTCACCAATACAGAATGATACACATATATTCAGATTACGATACAAAATAAACAGTAAACAACAAGGTTCGAATCACTTTTTTGGATTCAACCTTAGTCTTATAGTCATAGGGTCAATTATTGATTCTTTGATTAATTATATGGTTAATTATTCTATACACTTAATTCAAATATCAGTAATTTGATAACATCACATTCATATATTTAAACCAAATTTGCATAATCACATTGATCAAAATATTAAAATTTTCATTTAAATAACCTTTCTCATTTATATGCACATATTTAATGATCAATAATTGCATAATTAGGGTATTAACATATTCATAACTCTAAATCATTACTGAAATATGTCATCAAAATGCATGCGTACACATTAAACATCAAATAGCATGATTAAGCATTTTTAAAGTAAAATATCACTCAACATAAATGATATAGATAATATCCAATCCATCAAATAATTTCTCAAAATATTGAGTCATAATGTGTCAAAATATGATGTATCAAATGTGATATGATGGATTGGGGTGAGTCCTCACAATTCATTATTTCTAAACTTAACACTTCCACCATCTTATTGTTCAAAGTGTTCAAACTTATTTTTATCACCAGTTATGTGATGAGAACAAGAACTATCTACTATCCATTTGTAATTCTTGCTAACATGAGAAATAAGTGTCATCTTTTCATTATCCTCATCATCTAACTCATCTTTAATAGCAATATATACCATTTCATCTTCATCATCACTATCAGAATCTTTAGCAATATAACAAGATTCCTTAACTTTGTCTTTGTATTCTTTGTAGCTTCTAACATCTTTATTTCCTTTGAACTTGTTGAGTTTTCTATCATCTTTACTTTCCCTATTTGGATACCTTGCAACAATGTGACCAACTTCTTCACAAGAGAAAAAAAAAAATATATATTTTTCCTTTATATTTGTCTTTTCCTTTTGGTAACCTTCTTGCAAGAAAGGCTTCAATAACTTCAAGGTCATCATCTGATTCTTCTTTGTCTTCACTATCAAACTATTTGGCATTTGAGTTTCCTCCCTTTCTACCAAGAGGTATTTTATCTTTGAATTTTTATTCTATGTTTTGAGATCCAAGAAGGTATTTATCAAAGTTATTAAACTCAAAAGTTGTTAACCTTCCCACTAGTGCATCCAAAGTTATATCATTTTTGGGATCACATCTCATCTCTTGAATAGTTGAAACTCTAATTGCATAAATAGGAAGAAGAGTTCTTAATACATTGTTGACTACTATCACATCATCAATTTTTCCTCTTGTAGCTCTGATTGCACTCACACATGCTTTGATTCTTTCACTATATTTGGAAATATTTTCATCTTCTTTCATTCTCATCTAATCAAATTGGCCTCTTAGACTTCTCCTTTGGTTCTCTTCACATTTCCATCTCCTCCATATAACTTTTGTAGCTTGTTCAACATTTTATAAGTAGTAGGAAAATCTTTAACTTCATCAAATTCAGAATAATTGGAAACAGAAGCAATGTCAATCATCATTATGTTGCGATCATTTTTATCTACCATTTGATCCATAGTCAAAGGATTAGGAGGTGACACATACAGGTTCTCAAAGAATCTTATGCATGTATCTCCAATGGTTCCCAAATGTAGCTTCTGTAAGACATCTTGCTCTTTAGCTTAGGTCCTTGAAACCTTTTTGTACAAGCACCAACAGCTCTAATACCAATTGTTAGAAATATAAGAGAAGTAACTAAGAGAGGAGGGGTGAATTAGTTACCACTAAAATAATTTCAAATCCCTTAGATGTCAATAAAACTTCTTATTAACTCAAATACTTGCACAGCTTGGTTAGAACTACATATTTAATGTAACTCGATTAACAATGAAATCTTAAGATATTAATGTGCATTAACCTTTAGTAACTTAGTTGCAGAAAGATAGTGCAGTAAGAAAATAACATGAACACATGAGACACCAAGATTTAACATGGAAATTCAATTTGGGAAAACCACCAATACAACTAGGTGTAACTTTTCACTCTTATAAAGTGAGCCCTATTAGGAGATAACCCTATTAAAGGTTACCAAAAATATTATTAGGTGTTACCCTATTAAAAGATTTGAATCACCTTGATAGGAGTGTCTTTGTTAGAGGTCTTAAGACACTTCAATCTAGAAATGCCACCTTGTTAGAGGATTTACAAAATGATTGTTAAGTCAACTTTGTTAAGAGATTCCTTCATTGCTACAATTATTAGAGAGTAACAATGATTGACTAGATTAATGAAGCAATTGATGTGTAGATTCAAATCACTCTTCTAGCTTATCCTCTAGATCCTCCCTAATTAGGATAATCTTGTAGCTCTTTGGATGTTCTACTCTTAATCAGATATCCTTCTTTATTTGCATCTTATCTTCTTCCACAACTTTTATATTTCAATCCACAACTTGACCTTTCATATATATGAAACCCAATGTCAAAATGGCTTGAATACCTTTACAAATAAATAATTAACATCCACTAAATTGGCTTACATTAAAAAATAAAATAAAAATCTACTATAAGTCGGTTGATACTGAAGTTGGATCACTCGATTACCAATGAGTTCCTTGGTAACCATCCTGACTTGGCTTACATTGAACCCCTTTGGTAATCAACTTAACTCGGTTAAAACTCAAATCCTTCAATGACTAACATAGCTTAGTTGTACTTGATCACTAAACTTGGCCTCTTCTAAACTTTTACTCAGTTGATACTGGAGTCTTCTGAGCTTGGTTACTACTGCTAGTGCTTGGTTAGAGTGTAACATTTGTGTAACATCAATAACAACATATAATTGAATAATTACTTTTAATAAGTAGTGTATCTAATGATGATAATGAAGAGAACCTTAATATACCTCTAATTGAAAAGGCATATGAGCCCCTGTACCAAGGCTCCCAAATAATGCTTCTCTTTGTTGTACTTTTGTTGGTGAATATCAAGGTTATGAATGGTATATCCAATGTACCAATCTCATGTATGCTAAGGTAGACTATCATTTTTTTCATAGTCAATGTTAGCATACCATTAATGTTCTTTATATTAACAAAAAAAATTCCATAGGTTGGTAGGTAATTTTTTGTTACCACCATCAAACATTCTACCCTTCTCTTCATGAGAATTATCACTAAACATTTGGAATCATTTTGTGATGGAAAACCATTGTAATTTTGATGTCCAACTATTTCCCTAGTGAAAAACTCACTCAATAGCTCCCACTAGACTTTTTTTGTGGTGAGTGAATTTTTCATACTTGTGACAATAAAAAATGTCATAACTTGGAAGAAGGGAGGGACAAGAATTCACTACATGGTGTGCAATTGAGATAGTACGCCATTGTAATTATGATAGTTATAACTGTCACTCTATTGTCACAATTGTAATATTGTATATGCAACAATTGCACTATAGAAGCAACAGTTGTCCATCAGATCTTGTCATTGTAGTTAGGATGTTAATGTGATAGTTGTGTTGTGCAAGCAACGTATAGCAATTGGAACTGACCGCCACTTTCAACATTGGTTCATCGTCATTGTGACAACTAGTTGACTTATTTAAAAAAAAAAAAAAATTTGTCCACTACCATATAAAAGAGTGAGTGTGAGGCAAAACTCAATAATCCCTACAGAAAATATAGCTATTCAGTATATTCTACCTAAATTTAGATCTAGAGAAACCATACAGACCAAACATATCAAAACTACTAAATGACTTTTTCTAGCTTCGATACCAAAATCATATCAATTATCATATTTAAAGTACTTGATTCCCTATCCATTAAAGAAAATAAATATTAGCATTTTAGTTGTAATGGTGATGACTAAAGACCAAGCTTGATTCATCGCATTTAATAATAGCTTCATATTAATCTAATCTAAGAACATTGCATTTTGTTTCATGGACATTGTAGATTCATCCAAAGTACAATATAATCTGATTAGTAGATCATAAAATTACATAGATAATGTTAGAATTTCACACAAAAATCATTTTTAATGTATCTTTATTCGAAGTGATGTACAATATAGACAAGAATTTTTGTACAATACAATATTCAAGATGTGGTAGCATAGCACATGTGCCAAGTGTCAACATTCACCATTCTCTTGAGATCGACTAAAATAAAAAATGCTTGGAAATAAAAATGAATTAAGATAAAAAGTGATATGAAAACATTAGTTTTCACCTCTATAAATATGCATGGACTAATAGAAGTTACTTCTTTGAGTGTTTCTATAACATCAAAATTATTCGTCTATCTTATAATCTTTTTCCTAAAATAATCTCAAGCTTTTGGATATCCTGCTATTCCTTGTAGTTGAATCTTGTGTTGATTAGTTCCACTGGCTTTATCTTTAAATAATGAAATATTAAATGAAAGTACTAGAATATGTGTGCTAAATAATGAGGTAATACCAAATAGTATATTCTATCAAACAAGAAAATTAGTCCCAAGAAGGTGAACAACATATGTTGAAATTAATGGGCTTGAAAAAAGATGTATTTTTATTGTAGGGTTATAATGATGCTATAAAAATGAACTAATTCATTTTTTTGAATAAAGTTCAACACACAATAATGATCACAAAGGTAGTTAATGATTTCTATAGCAAAGTTTAAAGTTAATGCTAGTCAATAAAAGAAATTTTTGATAGGAAAAACTCCACAATTATGTCCATGCCAATTTTTTGAAAAATGTATGCTTTGGTTCTAGTAGCTAGGTGATTTACAAAGACAAAAGAAGGAACATCAATTTCCAAATTTACCATTTTAAGAAACAAAAGTAGAAATATTAACTACTATTAAGTGAATTTGATCATTTCATCCTCATCTCATATCTACATAATGTTCATATTTCTCTTCACTTTCATGGTCATCATGATCACCCAATCTAGTACTCTATGATTGTATAAGTATTTCTTGAGTCTCACTAGCTAGAGCATCATTTACCACATAAATTGCTTCTCTCTGTAGAACTTTTGGGATTTGGGAGTTTTACATGTCAGGTGGAGTTTTACAATGTTGGGTCAAATTTTTTCTTCTTGTTGCTTTCCTGAAATGTAACATGACAATATATATGCATATCATGTTGAGTAGGAATTTTTTTTTTTTTTCAAAACTTCTTGACAAAAAAATTGTTGTTTTAATTTTAGGAAATGAGTTTCTACCATTAGATGACTCTAGTTGGCTTGAATTCTCAAGGGATTTGAGCAAAATATCTGGACAGATGAGTTTACCAATTAGAAGTAAGGAATTAGGACTAACGAATCATCCAAGTACTTTTTCCAAACATTCAACAAGGCCACAGTATATTTTATTCATTTTTATGTGTTTTCTTCTAGATTCTTAATTCCCAAAAATAATAATGTTTTTGTTTCTTATTGGATAGGACAGCGAAAAGAGATCAGAGGGGGCATTTAAAAATTAAGTTGGGAAGTAGTGAACTTTTTAAACTGAGGACAACACAAAACCAATATGTGGAAAGTAGTGTTGATGTGAAATGTATTGACTATAATTGCCATTTCAACCACTTGATTTTACATTTTGGGTGTTTGATGTTTTTTTTTTTGAAAGATAAGATGCAAGTAATCAAAATTTTGTATAAGGTTTTAAATCATTAAATAATTAATTGATACCAGATATTTTGTGGAAATATGCTATTCAACAATAAAATGTGTCATTTCACACAAGTATAGCATAAGTCAAAAGATTGAAATTATTGACTGTAAAATTTGGTAGGAAATATTAACATGAATAATATAAAAGCATATTTTCAATTGACCACATTCAAATAAATAATAAGACACACAAAACTTAAACCAAAAAATTCATTCAACCAAATCAAATATTGAGCAATCTCAAGTTCACATTAAAGATATACATTGAAATGTTACAGGATGTTCCCCTATAATGGAAAATTTTCTTGAATAACTCAAATACTAACACTTGCCAACTCACTTGCTATGAGACATGAAAGAGTCCTAGTGCCTCCATTTTATGAGTATCCTAATGTGAAAGTCAATAACAACACAACTATTAGTACCGACAATAAGTATAGCTTGGACTCAAATGATATCTTCAATGATGATAGCATTGGTGAGCATTTGAAAACTGATGAATAGAAGGAAAATTATTTGAATGGTAATGATACTCAATTGTGCTTAGTACAAGCTCGACTTCTACTATTTCACAGTTGATTTATCTAAGTTTGTAGTGAATTAGAAGGAAAATCTCAAGTTTAAGGCATATGTAGTGGGTGATAGTTATGTGGGTTTAGAACTTTGGAGTACTTTCTCTCTAATAAAATAATATAAAGAAATTGTGCAAATGTACCCAAGGGAATTTATGCATATACAACTTCATCTCTCAGATACACTACATAACTTCAACATCTATCTAGTTTTTTTTCTTGACAATTATATAATTAAATACATCTCTTTAAAAAATTGACAAATTAATGAAATATTCACAATTTCTTTATGAACCATAGGTAATTCACTTTATGCATATGAAATATAACTACAATCTTAAGAAATAAAAGATAAATACCTATCAAATAAATTAGGTTTTATGATTTGAGGATGCATAAAACCCATTTGAGCATTATTCACTTTATTAATAAATGGTATAGCTTCAATTCCTTAATATTAGATGTAAAATTGGAGTAGTTGAGGCCAGTGAACCACGACTCCCTATCCTTGACTTTGTGTTTAGAATGCATTGATGACAACACATGGGTTAGACAAAGGAAATCCATACATGGCAAGGTCATTGTTAAACCTATTCTTAGACTTCTTCCCTTCATCTAATGAAAACACATGCCGTCTTATCAACTTTACCAAAACCCATAATAGAACATACCCTATCCCAGGCATATATTTGTCAAAAGGATCCCTTCATCATAAATAAAGCCACAACAAGTGTCAATCCTTGAAAAAAGGCTGCAATGACTTTATGAACTCATTAGTCCTAAAATAAATATCAACTTGAGTTTTAAGTCTTATCTCTATGTCCATGTTCCCTTCATAGTTCAACATGATGATATCATCATAGGTCATAATCTCAAGAGTCGGGAGAATTATTTGATCATCCTTTTCCATATTATGAAATGCAAAACTCACATAGACCGTATAAAGGAAACATCTTCTTTCATACATATCTTCCCTTGACTAGGTTCCTAACTTCTTATGGGAAACTATAGTTGATGAAGATATGTCTATCTTAAAAACTAGTGTAAGTATTTATGAGAAACCATGGAAATCATGGATTGAGACTATTTGGTATTTTCATTAGAATCATGCTACAATATTGTGGTAAAACTAGATGGGCTATTATTGTGATTAGACAATTTTTCTAACGAATAACTAGATGACCATTAAATTGATCATAGAGAGTGTATTTTTTAATATGTGCAACAACCAACTATAAAAGTTTAGATTTTTTTTCTAACTATTATCTGAACTTTGTTGTAATCTTTTGGTTCAAGAATGATACTACCTATTCTTCTCTTTCCATCATCAATGGATGAAAAACTTGTGCACTCAACATATTTTTAAATCTCAATCCATGAGAATAAATTCATGTTATATAAGGCCATCTAGTGCTTAAAAAAATCACCAAAGTCATATTCTATAAGTTGAGAAGACAAAATTGATATTAAATTCATTTATATGTCAAAACTTTAGACAACACTAACAAGTTTAGATGTTTATAAAAAACCAAAAAAATCAAAAATAAGACACACCCCTTAAATATTCTTCAAACACTTCAAAATCAAAGTAAAAATGAAACCCTCTTGTATAGCTTTCTATAAAAACTTAACAATATACTACAAAATCAAAGAAGAAATGAAATCTAAGAAAATAATAAAACAAGATGGCATGTGTACCTAATGCACAACTTGGTTGTACAAAGTCTCCACAACATTCCATCCATGGAAACTTCTTTATTTATGAAACCCTATAGTAGTAAGAAGAAGAAGAAGAGCATAGAGGTGAAGCTATAGTTGTGCACCTTATGAAAAGATTCTTAAGAAGAAGAGGAGAATCTTATAGTAATATGAAAAAGAAGTAGTATTTGTGTTCCTATCATCACCACACAAGGCTAAGTATTTTTGTTCCTATCATTATATTAATAGTTAGATTACATTTCAAGCAGCTATTTTAAGATCTTATTAACGAAGGAAAGATAGACATAAACAAACCCATGGATCCAATTTTCTACTTAATTATTTTAAAATTATGAAAATCAGTGATGTGTATTTTGAGATTGTTTGTCTTTCCCATATCACATCAAATGATGACATTATACATGAAAAGTAAACCAAATTATATAACATTGATAAGTTGGTTCTTCTAGAGCATACATCTCTAAGAATTCCTACATCATCCATGAAAAAAATGTAGTTTAGAACATGTACCTTGTAACACATGTCCTTTGGTGAAGTATGCTATCTAATCTATCTAAGGACTGCAAGATTATCAATGGAAATAATATGAAGAAAATAATGTTTTTAAATGATATGTGTGACAAAATATTCATATTCATGTGGATACATGTGATAATATATAACAAAAAAAGGTTCCAAACCTACAAAAGTGACATCATTCTCCCATCTTCTATTGCATGTCATTTTTCTGTCGCATCCAAAACAAGATTCTAACACTCTGAATCGAGAATGTGCGTGCATCTTTGTTCTATATGCATCAACAATAGGTGGAGCTTAAAAATGCAACATGTTTAAATTTATTTAATAAGTCTATTAAGTTTTTAAAATTTTAGACCATCATAAATGTTAGAACCCTAGTTGCTATGGCCAATAGAATGTCCTCAACAAGCTAGCACATTTAAAGTCTTGATTTTCTTGCACGCTAAAGACATTACCCTTTCCTATAAGAGTAAAAGTTACAATGTTTGTGATGTCTACAAATTAAAATACATAATTAAAAACCTCTAAAAAACATGTAAACCTATTGCATTTTTTAGCTCCACGTGATGTTGTATGCATATGAATTGAGATTACATATTGAACTATGTAATCCTTCTACATTGCTTGAAACCAAGAGATTGACACAGTTAGTTATTATGCAATCATAAGTTAATATTGAGCTTCACTTGGTTTCAAGAATAGTTTAATATTCTCTACTAATTAGGGCCAACCACGTGAAGGTGGAAGCTCATTTGGCCCCACCCCACTACACCCAACCACACCCCCCCCCCAACTTCTAAACTCCCCATTAATATCTAAAATTCATTCATTCTATTAGTAAAATGTAACATTCATGAATTATCATATGATAACACTCATTAACAAATAAGTTTCATTAGAACATTCACATTAACATTAAAACATAAGATTCATTAGAACATTCAATAGAACATAATTAAAACATCAATACATAAACATCAATCACTATCAAATAAGTTACATAAATGAGAATCAATGGCTTGAACCTTAACACACTCATTAGGAACAACCTCTACATCCCCTACAACTCCTATACAAGATATTTTCTTAATCCCAACACATATTATAATTAAATTTGTATTACTATACCAAATTCAATGTAAAATGTTTACTTGTATTAATAATTTAAAAATTAAAATTCAAATAGAAAATATATACCTTTAGTACTACAACGCACATTCAAATTGATGCCTCCATGGTGCTTAGATGGTGTATCATGATTGGCAAGCTACAATCCAATGTAAAGAATCAGTGCATTTATCAACAATGTATACATATAAATACAAGACAATTAATGAGAAATTTTAACTATTCATTCTAATACATATACTTACAATTTGTGTAGCAAGTTTTGAATATCCACCTTAGTTAAGCTTGTGTTTCCTGTGCTTCTTTTTTCTTACTTTTGTTTCCTTTGATGTGTTAGGAAACCTATGTGAAGTTTGAAATATGTTAGATCACATAAGTATTAAGATTAATTAGTACAAAATTTCATTCTTAATATTATGACATACCTTCTTTCCTTGAGTGGTACTATTTCTCTACCATGTCTTGTGCTTTTCTTAGTGGCATCCTTTTTAAGATTCTCCTACTCAATAATAGGAATATAAGGGGGGCTCTCATAATAAGGGTTGTGTTGCATTTTGGTTTCTATAGTTATACCTAATATACTTCAAATCTTGGCCCACTTTCTCATAAATTTGGTACCATAATAGGTCCTTGAATTATAGCCACAAATTTTTAAATATATTCTAACATCAATGGTAAGGCCATTTTTCTAAGAATTGAATAGTCATCAATAAATATATAATTCTCATCCCTTGTAATTTAATATCTCCATGAAACTTTGGAGAATAAACAAAAAAATCTAAGTGTGTGAACATACTATATGATGTATGGGAACATAAGTTTAATTTAGGAAACTAATTCAAGAATTTTATTTGTAAAGGTTGACTAGATTTAAGGGTGGGCTAGCAATTTTGTTTTGTGTATTTATGAAATGGGATTAGAGAATTTTCAATATTGGGTATCGATGATTCAATTGGTGCTTAAAATTTTCATTCTTTTGCAAATCAATAAAGAAAAATTCATGGGTACTTGTTGATCAAAATGATTTATATTCTAGTTTTCTAGAAAATTATTGTACAAGATGTTGAGAGAATGGATAGAAAATAATAGGTGGAATTCAATTTGATCCAAGAGAAGGGCTAGAGGGCATATGGCTCAAGGTTAGATGATATAGTAAATGAATATATGCAGCAAGCAAGGCTGCTTCTAAAATGGCAAACATCGAATATCAAGGGATACACAAACTACTTATGTACAATTTTTCATTCAATCTGAGATGAGCATGGGGTGAAACCATGAGAGGGAGGAATATCTTTGTACATGTACTATATGATTTTCCTTGTGATGATTTCATATTTTTCTATATTTGAAGAATTCCCTTATTTAAGGCTACATGCATATACAAATAGAAAAGAATTAAGAGGTTGGAATCTATGAAGATGTTGATAAAACCATTCAATTCAATCAAGAAAGGTGAAGATTGATTTTTTTACAAGTATAATTTTTTTGAAGTATTTTTATTTTTTTCCCTTTTCTTTGATCAGGGGAGAAATTCTATTGCATATCAATGCCAACCAGTTGCTTATTATGCCTTAGTTGAATTAACTACATGGTTGTACTTCTTCAAGGAGTGAGGATCCCAGCTTATGGAACACTCCTCTTCCACTCTTCAATATTTTATGTAGGGAGATTGTGATTCATTTATATCATGGTAGCTCTGATAATACATTCATGGCAACTACTCTCTCTTTTAATAGAGCTCCTTATGAATATTTTGACATTTTTTTAAGACTTTGTATGTGTATGTCTATATTGATTTGTGACAGTAGTAATTATGCTAACATGAATTGTAAATATATCCTAATGATAATGTGCCAGGCCTAAAAATGAATAAAAATTAAATTCCAAACCAATTTTTTATAGTATTCAAACACATGTCTCACAGTTAAATAATATGGATCATAGGCCTCTGGTGATATTTATATGCATAACAAAAACCAATAAGGGGTATATAGCTACTATAAAGTCTCACTAAAAGAGATCACAAAGAGGATTTAAACTCGTCAGTCTTTATTCAATTTTAACCATACAATAAGGGCAATATTTTAAACCAAATACCAAGTACAACACAAAATATTTTAATACAATAAGGGAAAGGATTTATTAGAATAATGTAAATACATCATTAAAAACATGGTTCATTTTTCCCAACTCAAAATTACATCATCTGAATGAATTTTCTTTTCTGGTAGTAATTTTTGGAGTCTTTTCTTTGTAAGAAAGGACCAAAGGATTCTTGAATGAGTTCCCATAGTAAGAAAAGAAATGTTTAACTTAACAACATCATCAAGACTATATTGATTTCTCTATCTTCTATGGAACTATCAGTCTACATTACCAAACTTGGCTCAAGAAAAAGCAATGGTTTCTTTGTCAATCCCTAAATATCATCTTCAAAGGTTTCAATTACATTCAATTAATTGTAGTCCAGATAGTGGTAGGGTGGCCATCTAATGCTCTTGTTGTTATTATTTTGATTGGCTACTGCATGATTTGGAGAAAATAAAAATTATAATCAATTTGAAATCAAGGCTTTTAATAAATCAAATTCTTATATGCTTGGATTGTCAGTCATGACAAGTCATTGTAAATATGCTATTTTGCCTTCTATCTTTACAAGTGATTACATCTTATCCAAGGTTCAAGCTTTCTTTCAAAACTCAGATTATTAATTTTTTTATCCATTCCAAAGCTTTTTCAAAACAATGAAGAATGTGTGAGACTAGATGGGAAGACTTTCATATATGATGTGTTATGTACTAAGCCTTCATATCACTAATAAATAGTACTACATACTATGAGCTATTAAGATTCCTTTATCAAAATAGAAGAGGTTATCTTTTATTAATTGAAAAGATGGTCATTGGGTGCTTTCCAATGCATGCATCTTGACAAATTTTATTTGAAAGTATAAATGATTTTTTCTAGATGAAATGTTAATGTAGGTTACTGCTGGGAACACTATTTATACTTTAGAAAAAACATTTGAGGACTTGAACCTTTCATCTAAACTACTCAGGGGTCTCTATTCAAAGATGGGATTTGAGAAGCCAAGAAAAATCCAAGAAATAATTCTAATGATTATTAGATCACCTCATCAAAATTTAATTTCTTAGGCTCACAATGGTTCTGGAAAGACTACTTGTTCTTTTCTAGGTATGTTGAGCAAAGTTAATCTAAAGATTAATACACCACAAGCATATTGTGTATGCCTAACAAAAGAGTTGGAAATGCATGTTGTTATTGTTTCTATCTAGATTTTTCTTTGCAATAATTTGAAATATCATCTTGTGAATGAATTTTTTTGTCATACAATACTCATTTCAAACAAATTTTATATAGAATTAAGAAGTCCTTTTAAAAATGGGCAAGCATACATCTATAACTTTAGCATGTGTTGTGCAAATTGATGTTGCAAATTACATCAAAAGGCATGTTATAATCGGTATACCAAGTACACTTAAAAAGTGGATGATAGCAAAAGTTTTGAGCATGAGATTCATCAGTATATTTGTCTTTGATGAAGCAGATTGTATGTTGGCTTAAGTAACAATATTTTTGACAAATAGTTATCTTTTTCTTGATTAAGGTATTTTATTTTATATTATTCAAGGATGTAGTTTTTGATGAAGCTTGGTAAATTGATATATAAGAAAATGCAATTGGTCACACCTTTTTTCTATTATAATTGTTAGAGATGATGTAAACATAAACACTATGTTATTATAGATATACACTTTCTTACTTGTTTCACTGAGGTATAAAAACACTTACTCCTCTTCCACTCTAAGGCAATGCAAAGCATGGGTATAGAGATCAAAAGAGCACAACGCATAAATGAAATTGTAAAGAAATGAAACAACACAACAATGAAATCCTAGATTCACACTCTTTCACAACTAATCTCCACCCTCGTTGATGGCTATCTACCCTCTTTTGGAGCTCTCTTCACACACATATCTCCATAATTGATCAAATGGGGAATTATTAATGTCATGTTTTCCTTTTTTTGGTTTATAATCATGCAGACATTGTAATTACAATACCAACATCACTATAACAACAGTGTTGGGGACACTTGAAAAAAGACATAAAAATCACAAACAAATCACATCATTGTCACAAATTTCTATCACAATTTGACCCCAAATGTTGTGGTGTATCAGTCATTATGAAAGATTTTGGAATGAAGTATCAAACAATACATGCATGTTCCAATAATCATATTATATGTCATAAAAAACATGAATTTGTAATAGAATGCCTTGATTTTCACATTAGTAGAAATCGATCAGATCAAATAACCAAAAAGGTGTCTCACAAGTTTCTTTGATACATTCTCATTATTCCATGTCTGCAACAATTACATAGGTACACTAGCTTGGTACAAGTTATGGATTACCATAAATGCAATAGAAGTCAAGATGATATTATAAAAATTTCTACAAATGGTTCAGCATTTAAGGACATAGATGATAGGTGGCCACTAATTAAAGAAGATCCTTGTAATCTAAAGCTTTCATTAGCAAGAGACAATGTCAATCCATTTGGAGAGATGAGATATGTTTACTCAATCTAGCTTGATTTTTTTTTTAAGAATAGCATTCCTCATTTGATGTTCATAAAGAGGGAGCACATAATGTTGGCAATGATTGTACTAAGTATTTTTACATTTAATAGTCTTCTAAATTAATTTATAAAAATAGTATAAATTAATTTATAAAAATAGTATGAAAATAGCCATAATAATTATGTTTTGTTTATGATCATTCAACTAGGTAAGTACCAAGTGAACGATATGATTGTATATATTGAGTCCCTTATTGATGATTTGTTGAAGTTATGGAATCAGGTCACTATGTATGACATCTATAGACCAACAGGTGAAAGATAATTTCAATTTTGTGCAATTCTTGTATGGATAATACATGATGCCCCTAGGCTAACACATTTTGTGTTATGTAAAACTATTAACGCATGTTTTTGGTATGTAATAGTGCTAACGTATTTTTCATCATATGTTTAAGTTGCATGTGATAATTGTAAATATGAATCTTATACACATGCCATCCAATTTTACATGATCTTGTAGGTCTTTAGACAAAGGGAAAATTCGCATGTCTAATTTGTAGTCCAAAGATGAAATCTTGTCATTCAAAAATTTTAGGGAAGCAAGTGTTCAATGAGCATGGGCACTTTGTCCAAAAAAATTATAAGTATCAAATTACCAAAAAAAAAAAATTAATGGGAAAGAAGAGGCAACATCAAAACCAAGAAGAATGACACCTCACATTTTGAAGTTGGAATACAATAGAATGAATCATCGAGGTAATGGCATTCCATCTAATGCAAGTTTTTGTATAAAATTTAAATTTGGATATTGTCTTTTGTTTAGTAATAGTGTAATTTGTTCATAAAATTCGTCAAGACATGGATGAGATGTGAGGCCTTGCCCCGACCCATCGTAGCATAGTTGATACATTATTAATTTGATACTCATGACTTGATATGTCGAGACACTACCAGATACACTAAATATTATTATGTTATCTTATGTTGTGTGATGTTTTACTTTCAGATGTTTGATTATGTTATTTAATATTTTACGAACATGTATAGTGATGAACTAGTGTAGAAAGTGAATGCAAAATTAACACTTTGATTATGGAATTTCAGTGGTCGAGTATATGAGTAGATGAGAGATAAATAGTTAATTAATTAAAATATTATGTTCTAAGTTATGTGATTTCCCTAATAAGTTATATATATATATATATATATGCATGTGATTTTCTTGAGCTACCAATGTGTGCAATGAGTGTGCAGGATATTTTAGCCAAAAAATATAACAAAAAAATGGAACTGAACCCTATGTTCCAATTGTGAAAACCAGGGTTGAGTCTAACAAGAGACACAGACTCCATTGTTCGTATTTTATTTGTGTCATGGATTGAATGAATGTATCATTTTGTAATCATTAAGTGCTAATGTTTTGTAACAGTGATTTTTCAGTGTCGCTTGACACTCATGAATTGTATATGCATTCCAGCATGATAGTTAGGGTTAATTGAGTAACCTAAAGATCTAGGTCAAACTAGGTTAGTGACCTTTTTGCTAATCAATTAGTAATCAAGATTAATTACCCTGATCAAGATTAGTGAGTAATCTGCATTTTTAAAAGTTGTTAGAAAGTACTAAAAAAATTTAGCTTTTGATACGTCCCTAATTAATCCTAAAGACCAAAAATTATGAAATCTAAGTACCTAAGGGGTATGGGTATGGGTTGGGAGTATTTTCCACCCCCCTAGCCCCTTTTGTTGACTTTTATGGTCACTCAAAAATCCCATTTTTACTTTATTGAGAAAATTGAATATTTTCATCATGAGTTGGATAACTTTAACTCCACCTTGAGGTTAGCCTAATGTCTAGGTTAGTTAGAAGACTCTAGAACTTTTAGGCAAGTGGGAGAGTTATTACTTTTGAAGGTGGTTGAGTTTAGGATTTATTTAGAGGAAATTTTGAGAGGGTTTGAGTGTTCACCCAACCTCTAGTTTTAGAGTGCAATTCAGAATTGAAGGAGAAGGAGAAGGAAGAGAATAATCATCTCAAATTATTCAATTTCCATAACCCAATTTTGAAGGTAGGAATCACTCAACTCATGTTGTTCATGTTTTGGTGCATGCTTAAGTTATTATGTTTGCATATGTATGTTTCTGTTGGTGTTGAATATGTTTGGGGAGGGATTGAAATAGGTTTTCTTAAATAGTTTTGTCTTGTATTTTTGCTTTATTTTTTGAAGGGATTGTATGGGTTGTATTGGCATTACTCATCCTCAAAATAAGGTAGAAATGCCCATGTACAGGAGGAGGTCTTTAGTTGGATTCTGACAATGTAGAGTCTCTTCTCAGGACGAGAAGAGGGAGAGAGGGTAGGGTGTTATGGACCCCTACTCGTCAGCACAAACCATGTTTGAGTTTTGGAATGTAAGAATGGAAGAATAGAAGTTCTTGAGTTATAGCCCCGAAAGGGCACCTGTTATAGTGTTTTGTCTGAAGTCTCCTGTTGGAAAAGTCCACCTTCTCCCTAGTAATGTCAAACTTGTAGTGCAAACCTGGATGGGAATGGATGTTGAATTTTTCTTCATGTTGAGCTTGGTTGTCTCCTAGTCAGTTTTTGTTCTCTCCATGATCACTATGAAGTGTTGCAAAAATTGGTAATGGTTCTCTATTGTGGAGCCCAGAAGGAAATTCAAAATTGTTATTGAAATTTAGTTATGTTAGGAGATTTCTCCTTGGGATTGAAATCCTGTGTAAAAATGTTATTTTAACTTATTGTGGAAATGACAATGATGTCGAGTTTTCTTCCTGGTTCTTTCTTGACAAAGCCTTTGAATTAGGTGGTTCAATAAAAAAATTGAGTATCATTCTTGCATATGAGTCTTCTAGTTCATTTTCAGATTTTGCATATGTTACTTAAAAAATGATGTTTCACTCCTTCTATGGCATTCTTATATTTTGTAATCATATCCATTTGATTTGGATTAATTAGATAAAATGATGATACACAATCATGCAATTAAAAGTTCAAAATTTGTTAAAGAGAATTCGATGATATGATTAGTATTTCACTTCATAAATTTCATAAGTATTAGGAAGCATAATGCTCCTTGTCAAATGTTCAAGCATTAACATCTACATTGTAAATCAACTTAGAAAAAGAAAATACACCCACCCCCCAGCCCCCTTGACTAATAAATAAATTTGAAATCCCATACTAGACAAAAAAATGGCCTTCAAAAAAAAAGTTTTTCCAAGAGCAAATATGCTCTAGATTTTGTATGGGATAGAAATTTAATGTTCTTGTGAACAAAGAATCTTAGAAGATTCACTAAATATCCTTTTTAAGCTTAATAAATATTCAACTTATACGAAAGAATATTAAATAATAAATATTCAACTTATACGAAAGAATATTAAATAATAAATATAAATATAAATAAAAAATATAAATATTTATTTTCTACAAATCCTATCCAATCCTATTCTATTTATTCCAACCACTAAATTTTTTAACATTGCTATCTCCTCCCTAGGTGTAAACCTTTTTGAATTGTTTTTGCATTAAATGTTTTATTTGATTTGAAATTTAGGGGGGGTTCTGACATGATAGTTAGTTGTACCAGCAAATGAAAAAGCGAGGGCAAGGTTTTTATTGGGCATTTAAGTTAAAACCCAAGCAAGCATATAACAAGGCTTTTTAAACCTTACTTCCTCCCTGTCCAATCGAATTTCACTCTTGACTTGCCCATCACCAATCTTGGGCAGCATGTCCTCCGTGTGAAGGGAAGCTTAGGTGTGCCATGGAGGACTTGGAGTTAAGGGGGATTAGGTGGCAGGGTTTTGAAGAAGATTTGACTTACAAAAAACAAAGACATTAAGAAACATTATGGATGCACTAAATGATGTGTTTGGCTTTTTTAGCTTTTGTAAACTTCTTAGTTGTTTTTCCTCCCACGTACAGCCACCTTCATTGATCCTTTCTATGATTTGCAGGCCTTGGTTAGTGTGGAGGGACTTAGGGAAATGCCCAAGTGATGTGGGTAAAGGTAGATAGGATTTGGTCTAGTTAGATGTAAGTCAGTTAGTTTAGGTTAGTTTTTGTTTTAAATAAAGTTTTAAAGTTTAGATAGATTATGTTATGTAGTGTAATTTAAATTTTTGTTTAAGTTAGTTAGTAAGTAATATGTGTTTAAATATTAGTAAAGTTAATTAATAAGAATTAGTTACCTTTATTTTTAAGAAATTTAATTAATAAGTTTTAAATATGAGTAAATTTGAATTTGATAGAATATTAGTTGTTGTTAGTAATGTTAAATAATTATATTTATTTTAGCATTAGTTAAAAGTTAATTTAGTATAACTTAGTTTAGGTTTTAGTTTAATTAATTTTAGTTATATTATTATTATTTTAGAATAGATCATAAATTTAAATGTAATTAGTTTTAGAATAAAGTTTAAATATAGTTTAGATAATTATAATACATGTTATAATAGTTAATTAGTTCTTTGAGTTCTATGCTATGAAATAGTTGGACTTATATTCTTTTAGATTGTTATTCGAATAATTAAAATACATTGTTCATTAATATTTTGCTTATTAATGTTTTAATGGTTAATGTTAATAGGTTTTAAATTAGTTGAAAATTATGTTTACTAATGAGTTCGGTATACTTTCGTTTTGTGAGTACATTATTTTAAAAAGTATATAAAGGTAATAATGTATTATATCTTAGGGTTAATTGAAATTGTTTTATTTAGTTTAATAAATTGATGTAATAATGAAAGTTTAATTTAAAAATGTATTCAAGATGATGATTATAAACTAAATGTATTATCAGGACATTGTTAGGAGAACCCAAATCTATCTTACACTATACCTATACTTATATGGGGACACAACCCAAGCACAAAATAGACACAATAGGAAAAGGGAGATTGCATTAACTGTGAAAATAAGCTAGTACATTTAGTACAGAGAAAATAGACTTCAAAACATGCCCTAAGGGCTTACAATAGCTCAAAACTGGAGATAATTTCTCCTTTTGGTACCTCCTCTCAAATTCCACTCTGAACTACCTTTTACAATGCCAAAATATCCTTAAATAGACCCTGGAGGGTTAAGGACTAGGAGTACATTCTAGAAAGTGCTAGTAGGCATCCACCAACCAAGTAGAAGACTCCAAAAGCCGCGTTAGAAGTTGGTGCAAATCTAGAAGAATCCAAAAATGGTAACCAAACTTCCGGGAGGTATAACTTCTGAACCATAGCTCCGATTGATGAACCATTTACATTTTCAAAAAGCTCTCGAAGTGCTCTATAGCCTTATGGAAAAATTTGCTCATCCCCCATTTTTTGGCCCTTTTTGAGGTCATTTAATGCCCCTAACGTGACTTTGAAGCATTCTTAGGAGGTCTCCAAAAACCAAAAAAACTGCGATAACTTTCAAACTGTGGGGCCTTTTGACCTGATTCTTTTTCTGGAATGCTCTAAATTGCAATTACATTCATCTGGCCAATTTACACCTCCTAGTTCACCAAAATGATGGCTCAATTACATACTCCTATTTTTTTAGCATTTACACATATCCCAAGGTGTTCAAATACTCTATCCTAGAACACTGATAGTGGAACTGTGAGAGTTGGGACCTTTATTTAACCCAAATGGGTATCCAGAAATAAAAACACATGAAACAGAAACTAAGTCTAAGTACATTTTTTGGGTGACACAGGATTACCCTTATACCTCTGGATGCTCCTGCATCAGACACCCAGGGTAGATTGAAAAGTGACCCTGTCACTTTATGAATGGTAGAGGAAATCTTAAATGGGAAGTCTCAACTACTGAAATCCAAGTTGAGTCCTCTATCGACCGTCCTTTCCACTTGACCAAATACTCCTCATACTGCCTATTTCTAGTGCTCCTACCCACACGTTGATCTAGAATGTCTTCTATCTCCTCCTTCTTAGAAGCAGGAATTGGACATGGCTCTAACATTAGTTCCTCATCTATACCATCATCATGATACTCTGTTAAGTCTGCAATGCTGAAAATAGGAGAAATGTGAATACCATCTAGCAACTCCACCTCATATGCATTTCCTGAGTCATTTTTCTTCAGAATTTTGCAAGGGCCAAATTTCTTCATTTTTAGCTTGTTGTAAGTACCGGCTGGAAATCTTTCTTTTCGTAAGTGTACCATGACTAGATCCCCTACTTGGAATTCCTTATGTCTTCTCCTTTGATCAGCCCTAGCTTTATACTCTTGATTCATCTTGGTAATGTGTGCTTGAACCTCCTCATGTAGACGCTTGATATGTTCAGCAAATTCTTCAACTTTAGCACTTGTCCTCTCCCCTTGCTCTATCTTCCTCAATTCTGGTGTAGTCCTTGGGCTACTTCCATATACAATGTGGAATGGTGATCTACCAGTACTCCTATTTACAGAGTTATTGTAAGCAAACTCGGCTTGTGGTAGAATCAAGTCCCACCCCTTGGGCTTATCCCCAACTAAACATCTCAGAAAATTGCCTAGACTTCTGTTTACCATTTCTGTTTGGCCGTCAGTCTGTGGGTGATGTGTGGAACTAAATTTCAAGTTTGTTCTCAACTTTTTCCACAATGTTCTCCAGAAATACCCCACAAATTTAGTGTCTCTATCAGAAACTATACTCCTTGGTAGACCATGTAATCTTACCACTTCTCTGAAAAACAAGTCTACAATAGGGATAGCATCATAAGTTTTGTGGCATGGAATGAAATGTGCCATTTTGGAGAACCTATCAACCACCACAAATATTGAGTCATTACCCCTTAGTTTCCTTGACAATCCAAGAACAAAATCCATACTTATGTCCTCCCATAGCTTTGATGAAACAGGCAATGGCTGATATAGTCTAGTATTGTGGCTAAATCCCTTGGCAACTTGACAAACCTGGAAACTCTGTACAAAATTCTTTACATCTTGTGAAATCTGAGGCCGAAAATAATGTTCTCTAAGAATGGCGATGCTCTTATCTTGACCAAAATGTCCTGCCATCCCTCCACTGTGTTTCTCTTTAATCAGATTTTCCCTCATGGAACTCCTTGGAATGCACAATTGGCTGCCCTTGAATAACATACCATCCTGAATCAGATAGTCTAACCACTTGCTTCTATCTATAGCAACAGGCTCTTTACAAGCTTTCCACACTTCAAAAAAATTAGGATCTTTAGGGTACAAATTCTTGAGTTCATCAAACCCAACTACTTCAACCGGCATTACTATAAGCAACAACTGTCTCCTACTTAGTGCATCTGCAACCCTGTTAGATTTTCCACTTCTATGTTTCAACACAAATGTATAGCTCTGCAAGAACTCTACCCACTTCATATGCCTCTGATTCAATTTACCTTGGCTACTTAGGTATTGTAATGCCTGGTGATTAGTATACAAAACAAATTCTTTTGGCAATAAATAATGCCTCCATTTCTTTAAGGCCTAAACTATTGCATAGAACTCTTGATCATAAGCAGAATACTTCTTCTTTGCATCATTCAATTTTTCACTAAAATA
Organism: Cupressus sempervirens; assembly: GCA_028749045.1. NCBI lineage: Eukaryota > Viridiplantae > Streptophyta > Pinopsida > Cupressales > Cupressaceae > Cupressus > Cupressus sempervirens. The sequence goes on along the minus strand of CM053791.1, from coordinate 134,435,474 downwards.
TGCAATAGGCTTACCTTCTTGGCTCAATACAGCCCCAATAGCACTGCCACTAGCATCACAATCCACCTAGAACACCTTTCTAAAATTTGGAAGTACCAACACAGGTTGTTCTGTCACCTTCTTCTTCAGCAATTCAAAACTTCTCATAGCTGTTGCAGTCCATTTGAACTCTTTTCTATCCCCTCTTATTGTGTCAGTTAGGGGTGCACATATGCCACTAAAATTCTTAATAAACTTCTTTTAAAACCTAACCAGACCATGAAATGATCTTACCTCAATAGCAGACCTTGGAGTAGGCCATTCCAAGATGGCTTTTACCTTCTTTGGATCCATTTTGAGACCTTCAGGTGATATAACAAACCCCCAAATAGACTAACTCCCTTTTTCCAAAGATACACTTCTTCAAATTAATTAACAGTTTCTCTTCCCTTAACCTTTCAAGGACACTATGAATATGCAATAAATGTTCTTCCAAAGTCTTGCTAAAAATTAAAATATCATCCAAATAGACAATAACAAATTTTCCCAAGAACTTCTTAAGTACCTCATTCATAAGCCGCATGAAGGTGCTTAGGGCGTTCGTCAATCCAAAGGGCATGACTAACCACTCATAAAGACTCTCCTTGGTCTTGAAGACCATTTTCCACTCATCTCCTTCTTGAATCCATATTTGGTGATAACCACTCTTGAGATCTATCTTCGTGAAGTACTAAGCTCCACTGAAGCAGTCCATAAGATCATCCATTCTTGGCAAAGGAAACTGATATTTGATGATTATCCTATTTATAGCTCGAGATTTTGTACACATCCTCCACTCTCCATCCTTCTTTGGTGCCAATACTGCAGGTACTGCACATGGACTCAAGCTCTCCCAAATCAAGCCCTTCCTCAATAGCTCCTGAACTTGTCTATTTAGCTCCTCCATTTTAGTAGGAGTCATCCTGTGAGAAGCCTTGTTAGGAAAACTAGCTCCTGGAATTAGATCTATCTAATGACTGATTTGCCTTACTGGTGGCAATCCTTCTAGAACATTATTAGAGATAATATCTCCAAACTCACCTAGTAAATCTAAAACTTCAAGTGGTATTTCACTACTACCTTCTTTATGTTTCCTAGGAATCAAAGCATAGCACATACGCTGATGTTTCATTCCATCTAAAAACTTTCTTCCATCAACAACACAAATCCTAGCACTGCAACATACCTTTTCACCTTCCTTTTTCATGGGCTTCAGTTTGTGGAAAACTCCATCCTTTGTTAGAGAGTATGTGTTTGCATGACCATCATGTACTGCATGTCTATCAAACTACCATGATCTACCCAACAATAGATGGCAAACATCCATTGGAATAACATCACAGAGAACTTTATCATGGTAACTCCCAATTTTGAATTTCACGATACATTGTTCACTTACTAGGACCTTATGATCATCTTTCACCCAAGAAAATTCGATAGGGCTGGGGATGTTTCTCCCTCTTAAGCTTCAGCTTAGAGACCATCTCCTCTGACATCAAGTTGTCAGTGCTACCACCATCAATGATCACATCACAACATTTTTCCTCACATTTGCACCCAGTATGAAACAAACTCGTCCTTTGTCCTGGTTCAATCTCACCACTTAGTAGGACCCTTTCATTTACCAAGGTCTCTCCTCTTTCTGCATCCTCTAAATGTGATGACTGTGCATCCTCATCCACATGAGAAACCCTAGCTTGATCCTCAACTCTCCTATCTATCCTTCCTTGTTGTTGAGGGCATTCAAAGGCATGATGACCTTCTTCATTGCAATGGAAATAGGTACCACGAAAGCCTCCTCTTCCTTATCCATGTCCTCTACCTCTTCCTCTCTGATTTCCAAAGTCTTATCACAAGAGCGGTTGAAACCCTCATTCCTCTAGTTCCTTCTAGTACCCACATCTTCATTTTTCTTTTGGGTTTCATTTCGACCTCCAGATGACCTACTACTTCCCCTTCCTCCTTGACCACGCCCTCTTTTTCTCCCTTCAAACCTCTTATTCAGCTTCTCTTCAAGTCGTAGGGAAAACTGGTATGCCTCTTCAACACCGGTCATTCTTACCAGACTTAATTCCTCCTGGATGCTAGGTCGCAACCCACTGATATAACGAGAAACCCTCTCCTTATTTTATTTTGCATGCCCTACTCTAATCAAAAGTCGATAAAACTCCTCTGTATATTCTTAGACTGATCTTCCTACTTGCTTTAGCCCATGCATCTTCTTAAACAAATCAAGCTCATAGTCCACAGGAATGAATTGCTTCTTTGATTTGTCCACCATGCGATCCCACCTTTTGATCTTCTCCTTTCCTCTTTTGTTTCTTTCCAATTGAACCTCTTGCCACCAAATTTTTGCATGGCCTTTCAATTTGGCCTTTACAAACTTAACCCTATCTGGGTCCCTAATATCCTCATACTCAAAGTATTCTTCCAGTTCATTGATCCAGTTGATCAACTCATCTGGTTTCAGATTTCTTGAAAATACACCCACATCAATTGTAGGTCTTTTCCCAAATTTAGTAATGGCCCTAAAAAGCCTTTCCTCTACCTGATTCAGAACTTCCCTGTCAAATTCCCCTTCTGTTCCAATTTCTTCTTCTTCATTGTCATCCTCACTGTCGTCACCTACGGCAACATTTGTTCCTCTACTAAGCTTTTCTTTCAATGCTTGTACCTACCTTTGGAGGGCTCTAACCCCCTCCGGATTAATAGCTCTGGCCCTTCCACCATGCTCTCTTCATGGAGGCATCTTCTTAACTCAAACCCACAACCACACAATCCTGGTGCAAACTGCCTCACAGTCGGTGCTCTGTCTACACACTCGGGAAAACCAGCTCTGATATCACTTGATGGGAACACAACCCAAGCACAGAATAGACACAACAGGAAAATGGAAATTGTATTAACTGTGAAAATAAGCTAGTACATTCAGTATAAAGAAAATAGACTTCAAAACATGCCCTAAGGGCTTACAATAGCTCAAAATTGGAGATAATTTCTCTTTTTGGCACCTTCTCTCAAATTCCACTCCGAACTGCCTTTTACAATGCCAAAATGTCCTTAAATAGACCCTGGAGGGTTAAGGACTATGAGTACATTCTAGAAAGCACTAGTAGGCATCCACCAACCAAGTAGAAGGCTCCGGAAGCTGCATTACAAGTTGGTGCAAATCTAGAAGAATCCAAAAATGGTAATCAAACTTCTAGGAGGTATAGTTTTTGAACCATAGCTCTGATTGATGAACTGTTTACATTTTTGAAAAGCTCTCAAAGTGCTCTATAGCCCTATGGATAGCTCTGCTCATCCCCCATTTTTTGGCTCTTTTCAAGGTCATTTAATGCCCCTAACCTGACTTTGAAGCATTCTTAGGAGGTCTCCAAAAACCAAAAAACTGCGATAACTTTCAAACCGTGGGGCCTTTTGACCTAACTAGAATGCTCTAAATTGCAACTACATTCATCTGGCCAATTTACACCTCCTAGTTCACCAAAATGGTGGCTCAATTACATACTCCTATTTTTTCAACATTTACACATATCACAAGGTGTTCAAATACTCTATCCTAAAACACTGATAGTGGAACTGTGAGAGTTGGGACCTTTATTTGACCCAAATGGGTATCCAAAAATGAAAACACATGAAACAAAAACTAAGTCTAAGTACATTTTTTGGGTGACACAGGATTGCCCTTATACCTCTGGATGCTCCTACATCAACTTAACTTGTGAAAAAACAAACTTATTAAAATTAGTGATGTTATTAATCTTTTAAAAAAAAATTATGTGTGCTTTTTTCCTTGTATTTTGGGCATGATATGAGAAACTTCCAAAAGGAATAAAAAGCTATCCTAGACAATTTAGTAGGTTGTCATACTACGAGCACCTCTCAATCATGCATTTGTTTGATGCTATGCATATTGGAAAGAATGTAACAGAGACAGTATGGAAAATATTGGATGGAAGGCATGAAAATAAAAAATTGTTCAAAATTTGTAAAAACATTCATTAATCCAATCATGCATTGAAATTTTTCATTGAATCAAATAGCAATGGAAATTAAATTAATACAAGTGACATTCCTTGGTTATTAACACAGTAGCAAATTGATGTCATATTTGAAGCCATAAAAAAAAAACTAAATGTCTTAGAGAATTTTTTGCAAACATAAGCAATGTCATATCAAATAAAGGTGATTTTGGGTTAGGGTTGAAAATGCATGGTTGGAATACCTTCATCAAGGTAAGTCGTGTTCTTCTCTATTTACAACATTCTGTAAAACATCATGTACTTTTCATTATTCTATTTTATAATATATTGAAAATATCATTTTATTATTATTGCAGTACGTTCTACCTCTATCTCTCCCACACAACTTCGACAACATGAGTGTCAAACATGGTTTATATGATCTTGCAGAATACATGAGGTTACAACTCTTATTTGTTAGATTTGTTGTATAGATATTATTTTGGTGTCTTTCTTTTCTTTTTCTATAATTTATTGTATAATTTTTTGTAGAGTCTTGTTAATATGTTTTTGCATGATGAATATCTTCTAGTTGGTTGTCATCTAAAGAAATTGATAAAAAAGACATTAAACATCGGAAGAGAAAAAGTCTTCGACTTTTGTGAGAGATTCAAAAGTGTCTACCTCCAATATTTTTCAATACACAAGAAGATTACCTCATACATCTAGCTGAGGAGATTAAATTTTGTTGTACTATACTAACTAGGTCAATGTGGATGGTTGAGAGGTATTTGAAATATTTTAAGGATTTGATTCAACAAAGAGCATGTCTTGAGGGTTCCATGGTAGAGTGATATATGGTATACTAGATCATGGTGTACATTAGTGAATATCTTCTCAATTTTGTAGCAAAGATCCATGTAGATCACATTTGGGATCCCAACTCCACTAACAGATTCAAAGGGGAGTACTTGATGGGGAAAGATAGATTGAGAAAATTGAGAGGTAACTATAAGATGTTATTATAGTTAATTAATTGTTATCCATTATCAATATAAGTTGTTTCTAGCTAGTCTATTTATTTTATATAATTTCTCATGAGTGGGATGCACTTCATTTGTATATTGTAAACAATCTTGATTGGATGATGGTATGGATTGAATGATCTTAACAAAATGGTCACTCATTTACATGAAAAAGTGTTACTTCATTGGTTAAAGAAGCTCATCGTAACAAAGATTCCAATGTTGCACTAATTGTAATTGATCTAAGAAATGGTTTAAGAGGTACAATGGTATGTATAAGTTAATCTATCATGACCCATATGTTTAATATCAACTCATAGATAGATGCATAATTTTGACATTTTAAAAAAATAACAAGTCAAGCACCACAAATCTATATACTACAATGGTTGTAAATTTTGCATTAAAAATTTGGACAACATGAAGAAAACTTATAATTATGGGATAACTGCAGTCTTTGAAGTCACTAATATTTCGTCTAGAAATGACATGCATCCTCAACAATCTGAAAATAGATACTATGGTGTTTTGGATGATATAATTAAGTGCAACTTTAATTCCTTCAAATTAGTTATATTCATTGTCAAATGGTACAGGTTATAACTAAATCAAAATGATACTGATAGAACTATTATTGAACATGATAATGGATTTACAATGATTAATACAAGGTCATTTGAATCAATTGAAAATGATCTATATGCCCTTCCAAGATAATTTGAGAAAGTGTTTTACTTTGGCATTCCACATAAACTAAGTTGGTCATTTTTTGTTATACATGATCCAAGGGGAAGACCAATAAAGTATAATATGATTGAAGAAGAAGATACCGAAGAAGTAGAAGATGAAGTAGAAGAGGAAGTAGATGATGATGGTGGAAAAGATGTTCATGATGATGTTGATGGCATTGATGATGGTGGTGGTGGTGGTGGTGGTGGTGATGGTCATGGTCATGGTCATGGTGATGATAATGATGATGATGACAATGATGATGATGGTCATAGTGAATATCATGATGATAATGATGGTCATAGTGATGACCATGATGATGGTGGTGACAATGATGATGTTTATGATGATGAGATGGACGAAGAAGATGATCAATGGAAATGTATTAGGTATGAGCAATAAAAAGAAAGAGGTATTGATAAATTCATTGAAAAAAATTTAAGTTATTATAAGTTATCAATTATCATAATTAATGATAATAGCATTGGTGACTTATGATACACATGTTGCAAATACGTGTTACGATTCTCAATTCTTAGTGTTGATAACTTATAATATATTTTTTGTAGAGGTTAAAAAAAAAAAATTATCCAATGATTATGATGTATGCATATTGTTCATGTTATGTTCTATGTAATTTGTAGCATAAGATCATATAATTTGTAACTAAATTAAGACAAATGATTTACATATGCAAGAAACTATACCCTTTTGATGATGACCCTACACAGTTACATGGATCAAGAGGTATAAGTTTATTACAAGCCTGCTTTCTCTTTACCTTGAACATTGACTTTAGACCAACTTCATCAATGTTAGCCTCATTTTATGGCAAAATATTTTTCTCCTTCAACTATATCCTCATTTCATGGGCTATACATACCACCAAATAGGTATCTATCATATTTTTCTTTCTTGAGTGAGGGAAATGTGGGAATATAAGAGGATAGTGAGACATGTAGCAGGTCTATGAAAGAGAGATGAACTAGAGGTCAAAAGATTAGAAAAAAATTCAATAAATGTATTAAATTTTTCCTTGCTCAAGGGGTGTCATGTTCTTATGATGATGAGGCAAAAGGTGACATCAAGATTCCCTTGAGGTACATAGATCTTCAGAAAGAATGGGTACCCAAGGAATTACCTCCAATTAACACTAGTTTTTGTGTTAATGAGAGGATATATCACATAGCTCCATCATCATTACATGGTTTGGGCCTATTTTCCATAGATGGCATAAAGGTCGGTTATAAAAAAAGTTGTTGAATTGATGGAGTATGTAGGACCTTGTTACAATTATAATAATTGGATGCAGATAGTTCAATATAAAAAAAGTATGCATAGGTATGCATTGTCAACAAATTATCTACAATGGAAAGAAAATAATCAAAGTAAAAAAAAATTTATGTGTTGGAAATATAAGATGACTAACTAAGAGGGGACAATTGAATTAGTTACTACAAAAATAAATCACAAATCTCTTAGATGTCAATATAAAATAATTCTATCAAAACTTGATTTTGTTGATATTCGACAAACAAAGAAATGTTGTAACTCAGTAAACACAATAATTGTTCGATAATTACTTAGCATGCAAATATTAAGATGTTATCTATGATTACCATTACTTTAACTTAGTTGTAAACATAGAAAAGAAATAGCATAAACACATTAGACACCAAGATTTAACATAAAAATCCAATTTGAGAAAAACCACCAATTGTGACTAGTTATTATTTTCACTCTTTTGAACTGAGCCCTGTTCAACCCTATTAAAGATTACAAAACACACTGTTAGGTGTGACCTTATTGGAGGATTTAATCACCTTTTTAGAAGTGGCCTTGTTAGAGTTCTTTAAAAAATTCAATAGAACTATCACATTGTTACAAGATTTACAAATAGTTGTTAGCCCAACTCTGTTAAGAGATTTAGATCACTACTACAATAATTAGAGAGTAACAATGACATGACCTAATTTAAATGCAACTAAATTACTGATTTCATATCTTAATTCTAGCTTGTATGCTTAATCCTTCCTAATGGAATATATTTTTTTAGATCTACAATGATATTTTGCTTATCCTTCTGATTTGCTTCCTCTTTTCATCATCAAATCTTCATTACATTCACATATCCATCTTCTTACTTCTAATCCTCAACTTGACATTTTATTTATATCTTTCATATTATCAAGTCAGCTCAAGTACAACTTGCAATAACTAATATTCATCTTCTCATTCGGCTAGAACCAACAATCAAATTAATTGAACTCAATATGCCAAAATAAGAAAATCTTTTGTTAGCTGACTTTGCTCGATGGACACTAACTTAGAAGCAATTTTTTTTTCTTAATCAAGTGAACTCGGTTAACATTGCATACTTGCACAGATCCTTTAGTAATCAAGTGAGCTCGATTAGCATTAGTTCCATCCAAATTTTTCTTCATTAACCAAGTGATCTTGATTAACACTCATCTTTCGTAGAGTTTTCTTAGATGCCCGAGTGAACTCAGTAGACACTGCCTTATGAACTAGAAAAACTTTGAAATGCTCAGTAGACATAGAAAATTATCTTCATTGCCTAAGTGAGCTTGGAATACACTGAGTGATAATGATATGACAATTTGTGTGACATCAAAGACAATACACAATTAATCAATTGTATTCAACAATCTCCCTCTTTAGCATTAATGGCAACACAGCATGTCATATTATAATGAAAATTTTTGGAGCAAGAATAAAGTAAGGAAAATATCCTTAATTTCATTTTGATTCTCATCCATGAGCATTCTCTCTATCAGTGTGAACTCTTTCAACCTTTAGTTTCTCCCTCTTTTAGAAAATGTTTGTCTACATAGAACTTCTGCCAAGTTCATTCTCCCTTATTTATAATTCTTCTCTTTCAATCTCCCTCTATGACATCTCTTTACTATGATAGTATAGTTCACCATCATTCAAAAAAAATTCTATGAGATATGACAGTATACTTCTCCCTCTTTGAAAACACATGCCAAAAATAATACTTGGTGAAAATCAATATACCTTAAGTACTAATTCATTTGCAATATGCCCTTGTTAATACTATGCAAACTGATTGATCTTCAACATGCTTTAGTTGATGCATCTTTAAAATTTATTTGGTGAGCTTCAAATAAGGAAATGACCCCTAGCTTATCTCTTAGATATAGAAATGCATCCTTAGGTAATGGCTTGATGAATATGTCTGCAATTTTTTTTTTTGTGTTCACATATTCCAATCTAACTTCTTTATCTTGCACCAATTCTCTTAAGAAGTGATATTTTATAATAATGTGCTTTTTTTTGGTATGCATTACTAGACTCTTTGATATATTGATTGCACTGGTGCTATCATAGTATATGAATATTGGATCCTTGATCTCTACCTTCACACTTGTCATCAGTTGTTTGAATCAAATAATGTTAGAATAATTAACTATTGTTGCCACATATTCTACCTCTACTGTGGATTAAGAGATACAATTTTGTTTTTGCCAGTCCAAGACACTAGTCTTTTACCAAGAAAGAATGCTCCTCTACTAGTGTTTTTCTGTCATCAACACTTCGTACCCAATCAGCATCAATAAATACCTTTAATTCTAAATTGTCTCTTATTTTGTATCATAAGCCATAGTCTTCAGTACCTTTCAAATATATCATGATTCTTTTGACTACCATTGAATGATTTACTTTAGGATTTTCTGAAAATCTTGCCACCATGTCAACTGCTAATGCAATATTAAGCCTTGTATGCACTACATACTACAATTTTCCAATCATTGATCTGCAAGTGGTTTGATTAGTACCTCTATGAAATCATCATTTTTAATAAGCTTATGTCCAATAGACATAGGGGTTCCAATTGGTCTTGAATCTTTCATTCCAATTTTTTTTAGTATTTCTTTGATATATTTAGATTGAGTAATGTAGATACCACCTTTCTTTTGCTAAATTTGTAATCCAACAAAGAATTTTATTTCTCGAAACATGGGCATCTCAAATTTTTTACTCATTTCTTTTGAAAATGGTTTGCACAAGTCATCATTTCCTATGAATAAGGTATCATCAACAAATATATTTTCCAACACAACCATTTTATCTAGTCCTTTGATATACAAACTACTATTACCATTTGTTCTTTGAAAGCCAATTTGTATCAAGTAGTTATGAAGTCTTTCATACCAAGCTCTATGAGCTTGCTTGAGTCCATATAATGCCTTGTGTAATTTGTAGACCATGAAATGTTTTCTAGGATCTACAAGACCTTTTGGTTGTTCAATGTAGACTTCCTGATCAAGAATTTTATTCAAAAATGCAGATTTTACATCCAATTGATATTCTTTAAATCCCCTATGAGCTGCATATCCTAGTAGAGTTCTAGCACCTTGTAATCTTGAACCAAGAGAAAAAAATTCACTATAATCAATACCTTATTCCAGAGAATAGCCTTTACACACCAACCTTGCTTTGTTTCTAGATACTTTTCCATCTTTATTTAGCTTGTTTTTTAACACCCACTTTGTGTCAATTACATTTGTATCCTTGGGTCTAGGAACAAGAGTTTAGGTTTTTTTCTTCTCTATTTTTTCTATTACTTTAGTCATTGTTTCAATCCAACTTTCATTTTCCAAAGCATCTTTAACACTTTTGTGTTCAAATTCAGCAAGTAAACATGTACCTTTCAATTTTCTTCTTGCCATTGTTCCATCAGATTTGTCTCCACTATTTTGATCAGCTACATGATGTCTTTTGACATATCTTACTAACAAAATTTCTTTTGATTTGGAATGAGTTTCATTGATTTCATCATGAACTTCAGTAGCAAGCTCAGGTCCTACTATTTGTGACTCAGGTACTTTAAACTGTGACTTGGGTTGTACTCTCTGCAACTCAGTTAGAGACTTAGGAAGTGAAGCTTCATTTCTTTTAGATAAATTTTGCAGGGTATCAAGTTCATAGAAAAAAAAATTCCTATAATCTTCTGGCTCTTTGTTTCTTTCTTCTTCACTCTTTTATGCAAATTCATTGATTCTCGCATATGCACTTTCTATGATTTTATGAGTAGACTAATGCAGGAGCATCCTGAGTTGCCTTGTTATTCTGCTCATTTTTGTTCATTTTACATGTTGATGTTGAGTTACTATAGCTCTATTTGGTTCCAAGTTATTGTAGTACTTAGTTGGTGCCAAGTTATTGTAGCACTTAGTTGGTGCTGAGTTATTGTTGCACTTAATAGGTATCGAGTTACTGTATGTGCCGAGTATCAACATTTGGACGTGATTTCTACAAGCTGACTTGTAGGATTTATTTCAATCACAATATTTATGTTGAGATCTTTTCTTGGGATGTGTCCAAACCATTTTTGGGTTATTGTTCCTCTTATGTAATGTTCTACAATGATCTATAAGTCATTTTGGCAAGTATATATAGAGTGTTTAGGCTTAGAGTTGGGCAATTTTTGAAGACGATTGTAGAGAAAAACTAAAAAGTATGAATTTGTTATTGAATCTTTGAATGTGAATATCTTTATATTTTTCCATAACCTAGAAGGCCTTACAGCTGGACATTTATGAAGATATTTTGATGAATCAATAAAAGTATTTCACTCTTCTTCCTTCTTTGGTTGTTGTTCTTTGTGTTTGCTTCCATTGTGTTAACTCTTGTAGGGTGGTTTGGATAGCTAGATGAGCCTTTGGCCCTAGTTATTCCCTATCCTTCCTTGCATCAAATGGTATAAGAGATTGAGGTTCATCCTTGTGAAGATTGGATCATATAGAACTCTGATTTGGAGTTGGTTGTACCCCTGATTTGGAGTTGGTTGTAAGGTGGCAGATCTGTGGATTTGACCTATAACTTGCAGAGGGTTACGATCTTATGGGAACCTAATGTGTAAAGATGGTTTGTGGTAGAGGAAATGTTGATAATGCCATATTGGATCAATTGAGAAAAATTGCATGTAGATTAGATGTTGTGGAGATAGCCCAAAGGAGAGGAGCACATCTTGATGATGTAAGTGATGATGAAGTAGCAACACCAAACCATAATCCAAAACTTAAAGACGATCAAGATGATAAAAGATTGTTGTGAGTGTTCTCTAGGGAAAATTCAAAGCCTGTTTTAGAAGTTGTTCCTTATGATGAAAAATTGGATACCAATATTGTGTCAGATTGGATCTCAACTATGAAGTTTTTTGAGTATGAAAACACTCCTGATAATAGAAAGGTGAAGATTGCATTCACTAGGTTGAAAGGTCATGTATCACTATGGTGGGAGCACTTGCAAACTGTGAGACCTCGTTCCGACCCATCCTAGCATCGACGATACATTATCATTTTGATACTTATGACTCGATATGTCAAAACATTATTTGATGCACTAAACATTATTATGCTATTTTACATTGTGTGATGCTTTACCTTAGTTATTTGATTTCATCATTTAATGCATTATAAACATGTATAATGATGGAGTAAATGTATGCAAAACTAACACTTTGATTATGCAAGTCTAATGGCCAGAAATATGAGTAGAATTAGATAAATAATTAATTATTAGAAAATGGATGCTTTAATTTATATGATTCCTCTGATACATGATTTACATTATGCATGTGGTTTTTGGATCTACTAATGTATGCAATGAGTGTGCAGGAAAATTAGTTAAGAAAACTCAATGGAAAGGCGGAGCTAAATCACTTGTTAATTTTGTGCTATCTTTGTATTGTAATTCTTTAAAGGTTGTAATTTGGTCTTACTATTCTCCTAGCTCTTAATTGTTCCTAATAAGTCTTTAAAGGCTTAAAAACATTAAATTTAAGTACCCTATGGGTAAGGGTATGGGTGGGGAGTACTTTCCAACCCATTAGCCTTCTTGGTTGACTTTTAGGGTCACTCAAAAAGCCTATTTTAGGTTGATTGCGAAAATGGGTTGTCTCTTTACTTGAGTTGGTGACCCAAAACTCCATCTTGAGTTTACTAGAAGTCTAATTGAGTTAAGGATCATACTTAGAGGCATTTTGGGAGTAGTTTTGGTTTTTGTCACCCAATCCTCTAGTTTTGGAGGAAGTTTGAAGATTGAAGGAAGAAAGGGAAGCTCTTCTCAAACCACCATTGCCATAACTCTTTTATGAAGGTAGGAGTTCTTCACTCCTTGAAATTGTTCTTTATGTGTGTTCATGTTTGAATCTTGCTTGAAACATGCTTAAGGCATTGTGTAGTCTTGTATTTCTTGCTTGTGTGTTGGGGGTTGAATTGGGGGGGATCTTATCTTGTTTTCCTTTGATGTTATTCATATGCTTGCTTGGTGTTTTGTGTTTTTGAGAGATTTTCATGGGGATGGTTTTTGGTAACACTCACCCTTGGGTAGGGAAGAAGTGGCCATGTTTGGGGAAAGGGCCTTAGTTGGACCTCAATAGTGTAAAGTCTCCTCTCATGGTGAGAGGAGGAAAAAATGGTAGGGTGTATGGGCCCCTACCTGTCACCCCATACCTTGTGGTTATTGAGAATTCTTGAATATGGAAAGGAATGAAAATCTTTGTGGAAATAGCCTCGAAAGGGCCTTGTAAAAGAATGGAAGTTCTTGAAGTTTTAGCCCTAAAAGGGCTGTGTGATGGTATAGTGATTGACTTCTCCTATTGAGAAAATCCACCTTTCCCCTATATTGGTTCATTGTTGGACCTATTGTGCAAATCGGTTTGGGAATGCATGCTTGAATTGCTCATCTCATTGTGTTGTTTACCTCCATGTTGGTTCTTGTCACTTCCATGGTTTTCTTGATGCATTGAAGACATTTGAAAAAGTTCTCTTGTGAAAGCTTTGAAGAAAATTCATTGAATTGTAATATTATGTAAATGGTAATTTAATTTTGATGTATTGGCAAAGACATTGGGTTTTCTTACTGGTTCTTTCCCGATGGAGCCTTGAACCAGGATGAATAATAGAGAAAAGAAAATAGATTATGAAATCTTCCTTGTGTTGCTCTCATGTGATTTCAAATTTTGCATATGTTGTGAGAAATAGATTGATAGATAATGTCATTGAATTATTAGCTTTCAAGTTTCCAATTATGTTAATGAAATGCAATTAGATATATTGAAGTTCCAATTATATGGTTTAAGTATTTAGATGAATTAGAAATCCTACATTGTGATCCAAGTTATCATTCTCTCATTGTTAAGTTTCATCATTGACACAATCAAAATTGACTAAAAGTTATGCATCACTTGAATCCTAGATAAATGGAACATACACCTTGCTATGATGATTGTTAGAACATGAATTGTAGGATGAAAGACAAAAGAAGGTACAACATTATGCACTTCCTTGTATTAGAATGTTGTTAATGGAAATCTATATTGTCATTAGACTAGAATGCACTCTTCGATAAAGATTAATATATAGCAAGGAAAATTATGCCAACACTTAGTCAAAATTGGCTTTCAATTAAAAATGTACATCTCTAGGTCGAAAAACCCCCTCTGGAAATGTATGGAGAACATTTTAATCTTCCCCAAGGTCACAAAGAATATTCTATGTATTATTCTTATAGTCTGCAACTAAAATTAATATTAAATCTTTAAAATGAATATGATTTGAATGCATTTAAAATTATAATATTAAAGGGAACATTTCATTGACATTCCTCAACAACATTACTTTTGCATTAATTACCTAGAAACTAAAAGGCATGGTGCTAGCATAGGACTTTATGTCCATTTTAATTTTTAACTCAAGCTAAATCTTAGCCTCACCCACTAAATCTCCTTACCCCATTCTCTCATCATTTTATTTCACCCCACCTCTTGGCTAGGCTTGACATCCCACCCAACCGCCAAAAAAATGCACAAATCAAATTAATGACACATCATGTCATGAAGGGGAAGCAAGAAGGTTTTCTCTTACAAAAATAACCCCTCCCAAATGTTTGTTCCATATCCCCATGCATACGCTTACCTCCATGATGGAAGGACACGCGACAAGGATGAAGAGGGGACCAAAGCCTGCGCAATGCAGACTTTGGTCAGTGCGCAGGGAATGGTCCATGCATTGGGGATCGGCCACTTAGCCTAGGTGAGGGGGTGGTGGGGATTAGTTAGTATGTTAGGATATTTTAGTATATAGTTAGTATGTTATTGTTAGATAGTGGATTATCATGTTAGGTTAGTATATTTAGGTAGTTGTGATTAAGTTAAATTAGTTAGTGATAGATTTTAGGTTAGTATATGGGTAGTTAGTATTTTTTTTAGTTATTTTGTTCTAGTTAAATTTATTAATTGTAGTTTAGTTGTTGTTTAGTTAATTTATTATTAAGTTAGTTTAAGTTGTTTTAATTTGAAGTTTAGTTAGATTAGTATTAATTTAATTGGATTAAATTTAGTTGTAATATCTTTAGTTTAGTACTAAATTATGTTAGCTTAAAATTTAAATTTAAGTTAATTTATTTTAATAGTATTTAATTTAGTCAAGGTTCGTTCTAATTAATATCTATGTTTAGTTAGTTTTAGATCTATGTCTAATTTAAATTAGGATTAGCTTTGATTATTAGGTAGTGATTAGATGTTAGAATATTAAATTAGTTTCTATTTAAAAATATTTTGCGTGAAATTGAATATTGTAATTTAAAACAATTTTAATGTTTCATTAATTAGTTTTATTCTATTATGAGCCTTATAGATTGATTTTAATGTGGACTTAAAGCTACGATAATTCAAATAAAGCTTAGATTAAAATATAGGTTCATTGAATTTGTTATAGTCATCAACTTTAATAGTGATTATTAAATTAATTAAATAGATTGTTATAAGCACATTAGAGAAAAGTTTAAGAGTAGTTTAGATTTTGGATTGAAATTTTAAAACGTAGAATAGAATGAAGTTGAAAGAAGCTAATTAACGACATTAAGCCTAAGGTAAATGACTAAAGTTGTAATGACATTTAAGTTATCAAGCAATAGAAGGGACTAGTCAATTTGATCATCTTTAGGGTTAGTAGTATTTTTTTCTCATAATTAAATTGTATCATTAAAACAAATTGATGAATTATGACTTTAGTTAAATAGATTAGTCATCTAATTTCATTAATGGATTTACTTAGAGACCATCAGTTCACCCAAATAATCACTTTTGTGAAATCATCAAACTGAGTCATAAACCTATTACTCATATATGGTGACCTTGCATTTAGCTTCTCAGTACCTTTGTCTATCTATATCTTAAACCCTATCGACTGCATTATCTTATTGAATCATAGTCTTAGAAAAAAAAAAAAAAAAAAAATTGTGTGTTTTTGCCCCTTATATTTTGGGCATGACACAAACTGATAGACAAAGGATAGGAAAAGAGAAAATCAAAACATGGCCAAAGATGGTGAACAAAGTAAAGAAAAAATTCCTTCCTTCTGATTACCAAGGTTTCTTGTTGAGAAAGATGCAAAATTTGAAACAAAAGGACATGACTGTGAAAAATTAGTATACGAAGGAATTCTATAGATTGGACATCAGATCTGGACATGTGAACGATGATGTTGAGAAAATTGCAAGGTACATAAATGGATTGAGATTTGGAATTCAAGATGAAATAAGTTTTGTGAAGTTGGAAAGTGTGGAAGAAGTATATCAATATGCCTTGAAAGCTAAGGAGATCTTAACAAAGAAGTATGAACAAAGACCAAGAGGTAGAGGTGGTAGATTCTAGAGAGGTGGGGGTAGATCTTATGATGAGGGTGGTAGATCTAATAATTTTGTATAGGATAAAGGAAAATCTGAATGGAAGAATGATGACAAAGACAAGACAGAGTGGAAAGGTGGTAGGTCATACCAAAGAGGTATTGGTTATTTCTAAGGAAGAGGTAATTCTTATTCTAGAGGTGGTTTCTATGGTAATTATTTCAGATTTGGTAAAGAAGGGCATAGATCCTTTGAATGTAGATCTTTTGAAAGTGGGAAAAATAATAGAAATGTTTTGATTCAAGGAGACATTGAGAGTGCACCAAGTGCACTTGAAGCTGGAGAAAATTTGATGGTGAGAAGAACCTTATGTAATAAGGGTAGCGATGAGGAACCTGTCCTTAGAAGAAGTCTTTTCAAGACTAGATGTAAGATGAATGGAAAATGCTACAAGGTGATCATTGATAGTGAAAGTTCTACAAATTTGGCATCAAAAGAGCTGGTTACAAAGTTGCAATTGCAGAGGTTGAAACATCCCAAACCTTATCATGTTTCATGGATCAAATATGAGCATAAAATATTGATAAGTGAGCAATGCCTTGTGAAGTTTAAAATTGGACATTACATTAACGAAGTTTTGTGTGATATTATGCCCATGGATTGTTGTCATATTTTGTTGGGAAGACCTTGGCAATATGATAGATATATTGTACATGATGAAAGATTGAATCAATATACTCTTTGGATAAATGGGAAGAAACAAATATTGTTTCCTTTGATTGAAAGTCCATATGAGGTCAATTGTATTACAATAAAAGTTTGCACAGTTAATGGAAAATAATTTGAAAAGGAAGTAAAGAAGAATCAAGTTTTTTTTTCTATAATTCGTAGAGGACTAAGTGTTAGCAATAATGACCAAGCAGCAAAAGTCAATATGACAATAGAAATAGTTGAATTGCTAAATGAATATAAAGATATTGTTGATGATGATATTCTTGATGGTTTACCTCTAATAAGAAGCATAAGTCATCGTATGGATCTGATTTTTGGAGCTAATTTTCCAAACAAAGTACCATATAGATTGACACCTATAGAGAATGAAGAACTTAATAGAAAAGTGCATGAGTTGTTGCAGAAAGGTTTGATTAGAGAAAGTTTGAGTCCATGTGTTGTACCTGTTATATTAGCACCTAAAAAGAATGGAGAATGGAGAATTTGTACTAATTCTAGAGCTATTAACAAAATCACAGTGAAATATAAGTTTCCTTTGCCAAGGATGGATGACATAATGGATTTTTTTAGTGGAGAAAATTATTTTACCAAGATTGATTTGAAGAGTGGCTATTATCAAATCAAAATCAAAGAAGGTGATGAATGGAAGAATGCTTTCAAGACAAAAGATGGTTTTTATGAATTATTAGTTTTTCCTTTTGGTTCGACCAATGCACCTAGTACTTTCATGAGGTTGATGAATGAAGTTTTGAAAAGATTCTTGGGTAAGTTTTTGATTGTTTATTTGGATGATATTTTGATATTTAATATATTAGACAAGTATTGCAGACAAGGAAGAACATTTTGAGTATATTAGACAAGTATTGTAGAGGTTGAAAGAGGAAAAGTTGTTGATTAATCTGAAAAGGTGTTTTTTATGCAAGAGGAGATTGTGTACTTGGGATTTCTGATTTTAGTTGATGGATTCTAAGAAGGTTAAAGCAATTTTGGAGCGGCCTACACCTGAGAGTGTGGGTGAGATAAGATCATTTCATAGTTTGGCTAGTTTTTACAGAAAGTTTATAAAGAATTTCAGTGTTGTTTGTAATGCTATGATGAAGACAATGAGAGGAGACAAAAAGGAATTCAAGTGGACACATGGAATTGATAAGAGTTCTACGACTTTGAAACGAAAGGTTGTTGAATTACTTGTATTGGCTTTACCTAATTTCAACAAAGTATTTCAAGTTGAATGTGATGCAAGTGGTAATGCAATCAAAGTTGTATTAAGTCAAAAAGGTAAGCCTGTTGCTTTCTTTAGTGAAAAATTGAATGCTTCCAAAAGGAAGTATTATGTGTATGATCAATAATTTTATGTTGTTTCCCAAGCTTTGAAGAAGTGGATATATTATTTGATTCCTAAGTTTGGTATTGTATACTGACCATAAAGGTTTGCAATACATGGGAAGTCAACATAAATTGAATTAGATACACATGAAGTGGGTTGAGTACTTACAAAAATTTTCATTTATCATTAAGCACAAGAGTGGAGTTACTAATAGATTTGTTGATGCATTGAGTAGAAGATGTTCTTTGTTGACTAAAATGAAGGTTGAAGTTCTTGGTTTTGATGAAATGAAAGAGTTGTATGATGTTAATTCTGATTTTTCTGAGGCATGGAGAGAGTGCAAAGTACCAAATCTAAAAAATCACATAAGTATGATGAGTATTTCATTCAAGAAGGTATGTTGTTCAAAGGTATTCAGTTGTGTATTCCTAGAAGTTCTATGAGGCTAAATCTAATTAAGAAAAAGCATAGTGGTGGATTAGCTAGACATTTTGGAATTGATAAGAGATTGAGTTTTACTGAAAGAGAAATATTATTGGCCAGAAATGTATAAGGATGTTTAGAAATTTGTAAAAAGTTATGGAGTTTATCAAGTTTCAAAGGAGTGAGTCAAAATACTAGTTTATATATACCTATTACTGATCCTTAGAAACCTTGGAGTGACATTAGTATGGATTTTGTTCTTGGATTGTCTAAAATAGTGAAGAGGTGTGATTCCATATTGTTGTAGTGGATAGATTTTCTAAGATGGCTCATTTCATACCATGTAAGAAGACATCAAACGTTGAGCATGTTGCTGAAATTTTCTTTAAACAAATTATGAGATTGCATGGATTACCAAGAAGCATTATTTCTGACAGAGATAGTAAATTTGTTGGTTATTTTTGGAAGACTTTGTGAAAGAAGATGGGTATTGAATTGAAGTTTAGTTTTACATTCCATCCACAAAGAGATGGAAAAACAGAGGTTGTGAATAGAAGCTTAGGTAATTTGTTGAGATGTTTAGTTGGAAATAAGCCAAGTAATTGGGAGATGATATTGGCACAAGGTAAATTTTCATATAATAATTCTGTGAATAGGAGTACAAGGAAGAAAAAATTTGAGATTCTTACTCGAATGAAGCCTAGAGGAGTATCAGATTTGAGAGATGTTGTTGGTGAAGAAAAGAGAAGCGTTGCAGGAGAAGAATTTGTTGATTTTATGGAGTCTTTGCATAAGTTAGTGAAGTTGAGGTTGGAACAAAGTAATCAAAAGTATAAGGAGAATGTTGATAAGTCTAGAAGACATCATGATTTTGAAGTTATTGATGAGGTGATGGTTCATTTAAAGAAAAGAAGATTTCCTATTGGAATATACAGTAAATTGAAGATGAAGAAATTTGGACCTTGTAAGATCTTGAAGAAGTTTGATAGTGGTAATGCTTATGAAGTTGAGTTACCTGATAACATGGATATATCTCTTATATACAATATTGCTGATTTGTATAAGTATCATGAGTCAAATGATGGAGTTATTGTATTAGAAGATTATCCTATGAAGCAGATTGAAGAATTTGACCAGATATTGGATCAGAGAGTTGGCAAGAGCAGAAGAGGAAAAGATTACTATGAATATTTGGTGAAGTGGAAGAATAGGAATATTGAAGATGCTTCATGGATTTCTCAATCTAAGTTGGATTCAACTCAGATTGTGACATCTCAATGATTTAGGAGAATCATTTCTTTCAACCATGGTTGTCTAATGCAGGAGCATCTTGGGTTGCCTTTTTATCTTGCTCATTTTTGTTCATTCTACATGTTGATGTCGAGTTATTGTAGCTCTAGTTGATGTTGAGTTACTATAGAACTTAATTGGTGTCAAGTTACTGTAACACTTAGTTGGTGTTGTGTTACTATAGCACTTATTAGGTACCGAGTTACTGTATGTGTCGAGTGTCAACATTTGGACATGATTTTTGCAAGCTAACTTGCAAGATTTATTTTGATCATGATATTTATGTTGAGATATTTTCTTGGGATGTGTCTAGATTTTTGTTGGGTCAGCCTTCCTCTTATGTAATTTTCTACAATGATTTATAAGCCATTTTGGTAAGTATATATAGAGTGTTTAGGCTTAGAGTTGGGTAGTTTTTGAAGATGATTGTAGAGAAGAACTGGAAAGTGCAATTTTTTTGTTGGATCTTTGAATGTGAATGTCTATGTATCTAGCCATAACCCAAAAGGCCTTATAGCTAGGCATGTATGAAGATATTTTGATGAATCAATAAAAGTAGTTCACTCTTCTTCCTCCTTTGGTTATTGTTCTTTGTGTTTGCTTCCATTGTGTTAACTCTTCCAGGGTGGTTTGGATAGTTGGGTGAGCCTTTGGTTGTAGTTATTCCCTATCCTTCCTTGTGTCATAGACAAATTCAAACATTTGTATGCTTTACTTATGCAGGAGTATCCTAGAAATATGCCTTCATCACCTTTGACATCAAGTTTGTCTTTTCTAGATTCTTTCAAGATATCACATTTGCTACTTAATACTTTCAAGTAACTTACATTGGGTTTGTAACCATACCATAGTTCATAAGGAGTTTGATTTGAGTCTTTCTTCAACTATACTCTATTTAAGGTATGAATTGTAATGCTAATAGTTTCCTTCTAGTATTTGATTGCAACTAAAACATTCTTTACTATCATTAATGTTCTTGCACAATCTATGATGGATATGATTCTTCTTTTAGTTATGTCATTCTACTGAGATGTACCAGGGGTTGATACTTGTCTTTTAATTCCTTTTCCAATGTAAAATTCATTGAATTCATTGAAGATGAATTCACCACCTCTATCTAACCTCAAACATTACAATTTCTTTCCATTTTTCTCCTCTACTCTTGCCAAGTACCACTTAAATTTTTGAAAAATTACAAATTTTTTTTTTAGATACATTATAGTCATCATTCTAGAGTAATCATCAACAAAAAGAATGACAAACTTTTCTCCACTATAACTTTCTATTCCAATAGGTCCACATAAGTCTATGTGCACAAGCCCTAAGACTTCTTCTGAATGATAGCTCTTTCTTTTGAAACTAGTCTTTCCCATCTCACCAATTTGACAATTTTTGCATAGACCCATATCAAGTTTCTTCAGAATAGGAATACCTCTTACTCTTTTATGTTTGCTTCTCTTGATCAAATTATCAAAGTTTACATGACATAATATTTTGTACCATAACCAAATTTCTTCTACTTGAACAATAAAACATGAACTTTTACTGAGATCAAGAAAAAATAGATTACCTTTCGTTTCCTTGCCAAATCCAACCAGATTTCCTTTTCCATCTAGTAGTTTGGTCTTTCCATCTATTAATTCTACCTTAAATCCAATGTTATACAATTGTGCCACACTTAATAAATTATGCTTTAATCCTTCAACTCAATAAGAATTATAACATAAAATTTCTTTAGTCAAAGAAATATATCTTTTTCCTTTTATGTTACAAGGTTCATTATTTTTGAATCTCACACTACCACCATTATAATATTCCATGTGCTCAAATTTTGTTTTATCTCTAGTCATATGATGTTAATAGCCACTGTCAATAATCCTTATATCATTTTTGCTAACATGAGAGATAAGTGTCATTTTATCTCCTTCATCATCAGACTCATCTTTTACAATAATGTATACCATTTCATCTTCATGTTATCAGAATCTTTAGCCATAAAAAAAGATATCTTACCTTTGTCCTTGTAGTACTTGTAGTTCTTGAAATCTTAATTTCCTTTGTGCTTATTGCTTTTCTTTTCATCCTTGTTTTCTTTGTTTAGACACCTTGTAGCAATGTGACCAACTTCTTCATAAGAAAAATAGATCAAAGGAACCTTACCTTTGTACTTTCCTCTACCTTTGAAAATTGACTATCCTTTGATTTCTTACTCCTTTTATTAAGTGAGAGTTTAGCTTCAAATGTAGACTCAATACCTTTGGAACGAGGACAATAGTTATCATAGTTATCTAACTCAAAAGTGATTAATCTTCCAACTAGAGCATCCAAAGTTTTTTTTTTATTTGGATCACATCTCATCTTTGAATAGTTGATATTCTAATTGCATAAATAAGAAGAAGATTTTTGAGTACCTTTCTTACAATTTTTTTGTCATCAATGTCTCCTCCAAATGCTTTGATTGTGCTCACACTTGCTTTGATTCTCTCCACATATTTTGCAATGTTTTCATCTTCTCTCATTTTCATATAATCAAAATGACTTATGAGACTTTCTACTTTAGCTCTTCTTACATTGTCATCTCCTCTATAGATGTCTTCTAGTTTGGTCCACATTTCATGCACTATTTTGTAGTCTTTTACTTCACCAAATTCAGTATAACTAAGAGAAGATGCAATATCAATCATCATGATGTCATGATTCTTTTTTTTGAGAATATCTTCTATTGATAATGTTGAAGTGGGAGTTTTCTATTCAATATCAAGATATTTACAACCTAAATCACTGATATTAGCCTAATGTAACCTCATAAGTCCTTGTCATGCTACAAAATTATCTATGTTCAACTTGGGAATCTCTCTTCTATAAGACATCTTGATCTTTAGCTTAGGTTCTTGAAACCTTCTCTACAAGCACCAAAAGCTCTTATACCAATTGTTAAAAATATAAGAGGAGTAACTGAGAGGGGAGGGGTGAATCGGTTAGTACAAAAATAACTCTCAAATCTCATAGATGTCAGTACAAAATAATTTTGTCAAAACTTGATTCTGTTGATGCTCAACAAACAAAAAAATGTTGTAACTCGGTAAACACTATAATTGCTCAGAAATTACTTAGCATGCAAATCTTAAGATGTTATATGTGATTACCATTACTTTAACTTAGTTGCAAATATAGAAAAGAAATAGCATGAATACATTAGACATCAAGATTTAACGTGGAAACCCAATTTGGAAAAAATTATCAATTATAACTAGTTACTATTTTCACTCTTCTGAAGTGAGCCCTATTAAGATCCAAACTTGTTAAAGGTTAAAAAACACACTATTAGGTGTGACCTTGTCAGAGGATTTAATCACACTGTTAGGAGTGGCCTTAATAGAGGTCTTTAGACAATTCAATAGAATTGCCACCTTGTTAGACGATTTACAAATAGTTGTTAAGTCAACTCTGTTAAGAGATTTAGATCACTGCTACAATAGTTGGAGAGTAACAATGACATGACCTAATTTGGATACAACTAAATTATTTATTATAGATCTCAATTCTAGCTTGTATACTTGATCCTTCCTAAATGAATATATCATTTCAACTCTAAAATGATATTTTTCTTATCCTTCTGATTTGCTTCCTCTTTTCATCATCAAATCTTCATTCCATTTGCCTATCCATCTTGTTAATTCTAATCCTCAACTTGACCTTTTACTTATATCTTTCATATCGCCAAGTTGACTCAAATACAACTTGCAATAATTAATATTCATCTTCTCAGTCAGCTAGAACCAACAATCAAATTAATTGAACTCAATATGCCAAAACAAGAAAATCTTTCATTAGTCAACGTTGCTCAGTAAAAACTAATTAAGAAACATTTTTTCTATATTAACCAAGTGAACTTGGTTAACAATGCATACTTGCACAGATCCTTTGGTAACCAAGTAAGCTTAGTTAGCACTGGTTCCATCCAACATTTTTTTCATTAACCAAGTGATCTCGATTAACACTCATCTTCCACAGACTTTCCTTAGATGCCCAAGTGAACTCAGTAGACACTGCCTTCTGAAATAGACAAACATTGGAATGCTCAGTAGACATAGAAGATTGTTTTCACTGCCCGAGTGAGCTCAACATACACTGACTGATAATGATATGACATTTTGTGTAACATCAAAGACAATACACAATTAATCAATTGTATTCAACAATTATGTACATTGATGAAAGGCCAAAGCAACAAGGAATATTGTTAGTTTCATAAATAGTGCACATTTTAGGTCAACTAATAAGTGACCCAATTGCATTTTTAAGGTGCGTGAGGGAAATTATGATTTTGTATGTGTGATAAAATCAATAAGTGCAAGGAAAGAGATGCTAATAGATTAAAATTTGAATCGCATAGATACAAAGAAAGTTACTATCATGGAACTTGGAAGTACTATATATAATATTTAAACTAATTACTTCCAATCAATAACTTCAATATACAATATACCATTTAATTAATAAAAAAAAATTCTAAGTTGACTATTTCTTTAATTATGCTAATATTTTTATATATATTCTTTGTCACAAGGTGACATGACCAGTCCATCTGATGACAAAGGAAAGGATGCTATTCCCACCCCTTCTTCAGCAAAGGTAAACCTTTTGCATAAAAATTGGTGTAATTTTAATTTTACAAAATGTCATATTGTTATGTTATTTTCTTTAAGGTTTTAGACTTGTTTTGATTGTTTTACTAATGTTTTTGTCATAATTTGATACTTAGAGAAAGGGGGGGAAATCAATTACACAAGATTAATTAGTTTTTGCTATGGAAGCCATAAGATTATATGATGATGACATCACATATTCCACTGACCCTATAACCATGTGGAAAAAGAGCCTAAAAAGAATCAATCTACAAATTCTTGCACTTGTGATGGATCCAAATCCAAGAGTAGAGAAAGAGGCGATGAGAAATGAATTATGTTGGAAAGCACATTTTTTAGAAGTAAGCAATAATGAATATTTAACTGGTACAATAGTTCAATAAAGCTTTATGTTTTATACTAATTTATGGATCATGAATCAAAATATGTATGTGTTGTTATAGTATTTTTTGAGACCTCACCGAGTTGTTGGACCTGACGAGGGTACTAGTGTAGTTTCTGCAGGTATGTAATTTTAATTTTCAACCATCAAAAGGGACATCATCAAAATCATCATATACCTTGCTCCTCTATTATAGTCCATTAATAGTCAAAACTATACCATTATTTTCTTCATGATTATTATTGACATTTTTATAAGAAAGGTGTAAGTATATTATTGTTGTCATATTTTTGCAATCTATATTTTAAAAAGACAATAAATTGTATATATTATTGTTTTTCAAGTCCTGATGATGTGCATATGACTCCTTCGACGAGGTTGGCTAGCACTCCAATATTGTCAACTAGGGGATCAGTAACAAGAAGCATGCAAACATCTACACCTGCTACAACTAGAGTTGGTAAATCCTTGTTTTGCTATATTTTGTTATGTGTTAATATGATTTGATTTTTACATTCCTTTTCATTTGATCATAGCATGGCACTGATTAACTTTGTGCAATGATAGGTACAACTTCTCATGATGATAGAAGAGATAGCAGTATTAGTGATAATTTATCATCCTTTCCTGGAGCAGCCAATGTTACTTCTACTAGATCATTGGAGGCACCATTATTGATGGTTGAGAAAGATATGATTCCCTCAAAATTTCCTAAGCTTTCAAGTACTTTACAATTGTAATTATTTAGAGTATAATTGTAGTTTACTTATTCATAACTCATTTTCGACAAATGATCCTATGATGATTTTGTAGGAAACGATGATTTTTATGAAACATTTTATGGTTTAAAATTGAAGATATTTGGGCCCACATTACATAAAAGGTCAACCCAAAGTATGAGTGTCCTCTTATGGTTCCAAAGTGTGAGTTGAATGAAATCATTGAAAATGGAAAAGAGATAAGATTAAAAGATAAAGTTATTAAACCACCACCCAAAAAAAATAGATATTTGATAGTGTTAATGTAATTATGCACAAGTTAGTGATATTTATATTTATACAATCTAATATATTTCAAATTTTACATATATAGGTTGCAGGACATATCAAAGACTACACAATCTAGAAAAGATAAGGTTGGCCAACACCATCTTGGCTCTAGTGGATATATGAAAATTCATGCATAACTTGTAAGTAGCAGTAATTTTTTCTATAAAATTACAAATAATAAATACATTTAATATTGATGATATTATGCAAAAAAATTAGGGCTTTGAGTTTAGTCTAGCACACAGAAGAAGACAAATAAATTGGCTTCGAGAAAGGCTATAAAGCAGTGATTTCCCACCACTCCACAGGTTCCAGTTGCCAAAGAGATCTAGATGATTTGGGTGCATCAGTTTAGACACGAGTAAATAGGCCTAATGAATAATAACTCAAACTGAGAACTTCATGAGAAATAATCAAATTGATGTTAATTTCAAACAATGATAATAATGTGCATGACATTGCACTGTAGCCTTCTACTCCCGACACAAATCCTACACATGAAAAAGGCCTTGATGTGCATCACAATGATATAGGTATATTTTCAATTTCTATGAAAAATTAATTATGTAATTATTAATAAAATTTAACATCTTAAATTGCAATTGGTGTAACCTTTATGTGAATTTTTTTTAGTATGCAAAATGTCATCGTGATGGAGTTGAGTGTGATGTCAGTGTTGAGCATGTTGAGGCTAAGGCTAAACAAAATGTGATAGTAGATGATGTGGCACTATTAGGTAAAGAAAAATCCATGTTATATTCTTGAGATTTTAAACCCATTTACTTGTTATTGCAAGGACGCATCAGCCTTGTGCTTGAAAAAAGAAGATGAAGCATCATGTCATAAGATCAAAACTAGGAACCAGAGGAGAATGTCAAAGATAGTCATGGTGTGCCTATTAACCTTTTATCTTTAACAAAAATCAAAGAAAAAATAAAAGAAGAAATGGTTGTTAAAAGCCTTGTTTGATGATGAATGTGTTGATGATTTTTTGATGAATAATGCTCATTAATGAATTTTATGTCATGCTATTGAATAATTTCATGTAATTATAATGATTGATGTGTTCATAAATTATTGATGTGTTCATAAATTATTGATGAATATTTATATGTATTAATGATTGTATGTCATGTTAATGAATGTTATGTGATTATAATGATTAAATGTTATAGTTCTTAAATGAATGAACGAAATATTTACTTAGATGTTAATGGGGAATTTAGAGTGATTATAGGGGGGAGAGGCAAAATGAGCTTCCACTTTCACGTGTTTGGCCTTGTTAAGTAAAAAATATTAAAGTATTCTTGAAACCAAGTGAATCTCAAACTAAACCTATCAAAATGAAATACTAATATATAGTCTCATTAAGCAGCTGAAGAACTTCACCATAGTCACTGACGACTATCATTTCTTCCATATTGATGTCTAGATGTGTCTATGATGTTTGTTACTATAGACTCCATATTAATTTCCACTATAGTTTCATCGCATGTCTACACTATTAGTTATTATCGCTATATTTTAATAATGAATCATAGTCATCTCTTGTGCGATAAATATTATTGATTGGTAAATAGATTTGTCACTTTGAAACTCTTGATAATGTGCTAATGAAAATGTGAAAAACCAAATACAACTATAGGATAAACCACTTCATAGTGTGATATTCCTTTGCATTTAGGAGGGGAAACTCCCTTGTATATATTTTAAGAATGAAACTTTCAAGTAAAATAAAGGATTTTTACTACTTGAGATCCCTTATATTAAATGTACAAATAATCCTCAATATTTAATTAAAAATACCCCATTAGATTCACCATTGAAAACCCAAGACTATGCATAAGCGTACAAAATGGTGAAAATCTGATTTATAAACAACACATATGCACTCCACAAATACCAAATAAGAGACTTTGGGAAGTAGATTCAATATAAAAGACTATTTCCTTTATGAAATAGAGTAGAAATTAAAAAAAATTTAATCATGTTCTCATATGATGAATATGAGACAAGAACATATGAATACATTACACACTTGGTAATGCTCTCAAAATCTTCTTTGTATGTTGATTCATCTGCCTTCTATTTCTATGTACTCTTGTTGATAAATCCGGTATGTCGTAGGTACCTAAAGTAATTGAAGCAACACTTAACTCTTCATTGCATCTGCATCAGACACTTTTTTTTCTATCTATGAGTTGATCATGTTAGTGAACTTATTCAAGAGAAATTGGGAATCAACATGTTGGATATCCTTTAATATTTATGTTTCAAAGAAAAATTAAAATATTATTCTTTAATTGACCAAATTAATGGAGATAGTTTTAGATGTTAACTATGTTAGTCTCTTGGTTTCAGGCAATGCAGAAGGAGGCTCTAGTTCAATATGAAATCTCAATTGATATTCATAGGACATTAGGTGGAGCTAAAAAATGCAACAAGTTTTATTTTTTGTTACAAGTCATTAATTAGATATTTTAAGTTATAGACCATTATGCACATTGTAATTTTGATTCTTCTAGGTGAGGGTAAGTCCTTAGCATGCAAGCAAATCAAGACTTTTTATTTTATTACTTGTTAAGGACATTCTCTCATCCATAGCAACTAAAGTTCTAACATTCACAATGGTATATAAATTTAAAAAACTTATAGGCCTATTAAAATAATGTTAACGTGGTGCATTTCTTTAGCTCCACTAGTTGTCCATGTATATGGAACAAAGATGCATGTGAATTCTTGATTCAAAGTGGTTGAATCCTATTTTGGATGGAGGGAAGAGAATCCAAAGACATATGGGTGCTTTAGTGGCTAAAGAAAATGATTCTTCACTATTTACATTGTTCCTTATTTTGACTATTGGTACATTCTACATTTTGATGTTATTAAAAGTAATCTTTTGTTTCCTTTGTTGCAATGTGTCATTCTTTCATTCACTCAAATTAATCTCTACTAATTGCAACCATATTGGTAACATGTTGATCTTAGTCTTCTTAAAATTGCTGTTATAACTCTATAGATCCTAATATGCATATAACACACTCACCAATGCAACAAACCTAGAACATATCTTGAAACTTTTCAACATTTTTTGTAATGTTATTTGATCATGATTTCATCTTATTTGGATATAGGGTACTAAGCAGCAGGAACTGAATGAGAAATTGAGGTTGTCGGGTTAATAAATAATGTCTCTATCATTTAAGGGTAATTCCAGGTAAGGACTAAATCTAATTATGGTTTGAATCTAGTAGGAAAGTATCGATGACAATTTTTTTTAAGATTCCTACATAATGTTGTTAAATTACATGTTTGGTGCTAAATAAGGGACGTTATGTGCTTGTATCTCTCTTGTTCATGAATTCCTATTTTTTGTCATTTTCTCTATTTCTAAATCATATCCCAACCATTTCTCTTTTCTACTATGAGTTATGTTCAACTTCTTCATTTTGGTCTAGATATATCAAAAATTCATGTAGATTTTCTTTAGAAGAATCCACCATATATAAAGAAAAATAAACCATCATAAGAAACTAAATAGATTTATGAATCTATATGGTGGGGCATATTCTAGATGATCAACTACTATACCAATTTTTTATTTTCTTATGCATTGGCTCTAAGCAACATGGTGAGGAAGAACATACATGTGAAGATAAAAATTATCAGAATATGTGTCCACTATAGTAATTCCAATTTAGATAATTACAAAATATGGTTTGGTGCCATTTTGGAGCAGCCATTGTTATTGTATTACCTTCAACTCTTTTATATCACAAGTAAACCTTCCTAATGACGAAGTTTCAACAATAAATCACTCTTTTATTTTCTTTTTTTTTGCAATAACTCTTCACTCCTAATACATCTAAGTTGATTTTTTTGAAAGTCCCTCTGTTGTAATGTCTAATCTCCAACATGGACAAACAATTGTTTATATATTCTTATGTGGGGATGTCTTACAATAACTCCAATTTGTGGTTATAGGGGATCTAATAGATCCTACTAATGATATATAAGTTCACAGAAGCAATTTTAGGAAGATCACACTCCTAGTACATTAGAATATTACTCCCAGCATAAAGGTTCAACAAACCTTCTGAAAACAACTTTAACATATATTAGAATGTGGTGCATAAGATTGACAAAGGGACTAAATTAAACTAGACAAATACACATTTGAGATTGGTTCTTAAAATGAACAATACAAATCCAATGTTTCATTTGGGCTTAAAACTAAATCCTTGTGTTTGTATCAAAAGTAACCACATTTAATTTTGGATTTTAATAAAATTATCCATATGTCTTGTGTGTCTTATGCACTTGCACCTTATTTTTAAAAAAATTATTGTAAAGAGACCTATATGGAAGTGTGCTTGACCTCTAGAGAATGATATCAAACTATCAACTCCCATTTGTTGATATAAATAAAGGCTTGATGTAATACTTTCCTTATCTCCTCAAGTTCGAATGAGGTGTGTTGATAATATTCTAGATCAAATGAATTATCCCTTAGTAGCTAGCATGGTCAACTAGTCTCCTAAGTGAGTTGCACACATACTAATTGGGGTGATGCCACATACCTTATTAGGATGCTAATAATCAATAGCCTAAATAAATCACCTCCAGAAGTTGTGATAATATTTGTGCAAGAATGGAGAATAATGTCTCCAAAAGAAACTCACCATAAGTATCACCTCAAGAACTTAAAGACAACTAATATGGCATTGGAGGTCTCATTTCATAATCTCCTCTAATTATATTCTATTTATTTCTTAGAAGAGGAAAAAAACATAGGTTTCCTCTAGGGGTGACATGACTATGTGATCTAATGGGATACCAAGTTGTAGGAAAAGGTTTTGATGACTAAGTCAATTTCTTAGGTAGATATTATTTGAGTATCTTCATTTGTGATTGACCCCATGGAAACTTTGCAACTTGAAAAAGTTGTTGAACATATACTGACATTTCATTTTTCTAGTCATAGATCTAAACACTAATTATGAGTTTTTCATGCTTGAAAAATATAACCAAAATTGAGCATTTGAAAGTTCAGTTGTACCAACAAAATTAAAAATTTGTACCAAGAAAAAATTGAGAATCACTAGTAATTATCCAATATAGAAACTAAAAATTGAATAACACTTTGTCCTACTATGAATAAATTAATCTTTCTTCCTAGTTCTTAGTGAGTAGCATACAGAGGTATTTGGTATCTTACATTTAGAACCATTGTTTTCATTTCATAGTCATCATTTTATCCTAGAAAAATACAAAAACATAGCTTGCATATCTTAGGGAGAGTTATTTTATGAATTAGAAGGAACATTTTTCCTAGGTCATTCCTTTAGTGATCATACATATTGTCTTGATTTCTCAAGAATCATTTATATTCACTCACCTTGGATTAGGCACCTTACATTTTTCTTTGACTCACATTCTTATCACCTATTTTTCCTATCTTTTTGAAATTAGAAAGATCCAAATTCATTTAGAACCTTGTCTAGATAATTTTTCTTTGAAGTCATATAATATCTCTATCTTAGATTTAACATTAGTCATTTATTTCTTTAACATTCAAATATTAAAAATAACAAAAATTAGATTCCTCAGCCTTGTATATGCCAACAACTTGTTCTATGACCAAAGATAAAATGAATCATAGTTATGATCAACCTATAAATATGACTTTTATTATTGATAAATTTTTCATTGAAATATAATGATCTTGAAAAATTGTTAGGACGTGAGAGAACAATAGTTGATAACCCACTAGATACTGCAAAAAAGTAGAAATTTTCACTAAGATTGATAAGCTAATGATACATATATCTAAATCATTGATCAACATTCCCTCAATTCATTATCAAAATTATTATTTTTTTCCAAAATAGGACTCTCGTCAAAGTTTTGATGGCCTTTTTTCGACCTTTCAATGACATTTTTCATTGATGACATGGAAACGTCATTAGAATCTCCTAGGATTTCATCACAATTTTGACGGAGTTATGTAGAGGTTTCAATGAGGCCTATCATTGATGGCATTGAAACCTCATTGGAAACAATTGGTAATCATCAAAGTTTCGACATCTATTGGTAATGGCTTGACGTCACCTCCTGAGAGAGATTAGACTAATTTTAGACAATGTCATTTGTCGATAAATAGATAGCCTATCTTGCATCAAAATTTTAACAAAATTATAATGACAAAATGTTTTGACTATTTATTGTCAAAAAATTGACCAACCCTCATCGAAAAATAGGTCCAAATTTACTAGTGTGCATGATTAGCCAATTAGAAAAATGGAAAGGTCAAGCAACAAAAGGATTGAATTATGATCATTGATCAAGATCTAGAAACTTCATCAGATGGGTATTTAAGGAGGTTTTAAGCCCTAATTTCATGTTTTTGAAGAGATGTTGAAGTTGAAAGGAGAAGATTGTGTAGTTGAAGGTAATTTATAGGTTGAACAACTAAGGAAACTAAGTAGTACAGGAAGGAGCTAAAGTATATATGTCATGTTGAGGTTCTTGAATATTGGAAATAGAAGATTTGTTATTAACAGTCTTGTAAGCTCCTAACAAGGCAGACCCCTCACATGGTAGATCATTAGAAGTGATTAAACTTGGTGTCCCTAACAGGCACACTTTATTGTTACAGTAGTGAAGATTTTGTGAGTATCATCTCCAACGCAATCTTACCTTCAATTTGGAGGGTTTTTGTGTTACCATATCAGGTTTCATATATTTATTAATTACTTATATGTATTATTCATGTTATTAGATGTTATATACAATATTACATGTTGATATATGATTTTCAATGTCAAGGTTTAATGTTAAGGATGAGGTGTATGGTGAATTAAGTATGAATGTGATTCATGTCTGAAGTGGTGAAAGTTTAATAGATCTTGATTCACCTTGCCATTGTTTTGCATCTTACATTTAAGAAAGTCAAGGTTGCAAAGGAGGAATTGAAGAAATACCTAAAGAGAAGGAAGGAGATGGAAATACAACAAAATGACACACAATATGGAGACGAAAGCATTGAAGACCTATGTCATGAAGGAAGATCCAGTGAAACTAATGCAACAATAGCATTGTTATTGGAAAGGGACAACATTCTAAATGAAGAAATAAGAGCACTAAATAGAGAACATGAATATAGTCAGTAAGGCTATGGGAAGTGATTAAGAAAAAGAAAAAGGTTGAAGAAAAGAAAGAAATGGTTGATGAAGATAAAAGGAAAATGGCTACAAGTCTTGATGAAAGGATCAATGAAGTACAAAGACTGACTCACAATCAACTTGATATGGTCAATTAGTTAGTAAGTGTCAATCATCAGGTTGCTAGGAAGGTGGAAGAGATTGCAAATCTAAGATCTATGAAAAATCAACTGAAAGGTGAGTTGAGAGCTGAAAAATAATTCATGGAAAGAATGAACAAATCTGGAGAGGTTATGAGACAACTTGATGAAAAATTAAGAACACAAAGAAGACCTCATGACACTACTAGGATAGGTTATACTGAGTTCATAACATCTACCAAGAAAGGAGAGTCACCAAAGCATTGAAATCAAAGGAATGCTAAGAACAAGAAGCCTACATGTTATCACTGTGGAATTCTAGTCACACAAAAAGATTTTGCAGGAGTAGAACTAGTAAGTCAAATCCCAAGCCTAAATTCAATGGTAATTGTTTCAATTGTAACAAGCATGGACATAAGTCACATGAATGTAGATAAAAGACTATTATGACACAAGCTACATCTATATTTGAATTTTATTTTTATGCATGTCAAAATATGGTCATAAGACACAAGATAGTAGATCTCAAGTAAAGAACTGTTGGACACCTAAAGTTCAAGTGGTGCAAGAGCACCTACTATACAAGAACATTAAAAGGTTAAGGTTCCTTTATTTGAGATATTTAAACCCATTTGAGTCATTCATTTTGTATTTGGGTCAAGATGTAAAGGCTATGAAGCCATTTTGTCATAAAAATTAAATGTTGTCAAAAGTGCAAAAAAAAGGGTTAAAGAATGTAACAAGTTGGTTCAAAAGTCAGTTGGGAAGTTCTCAAATATCAAAAATCCTATAAAAGCATTGTAATGGTCATTCCAAATTAGTTAATGAGAATAAGGAGAACAAAGAATCATTTTGGATAATTTTGGTGTTTTCAACTATTGCTATTTTGATTGGTTTTTTTGGACTCATGTTGGTTCTAGGCCTTTTTTGACCATGTACAGCCTAGAAACTCTGTATAATCTATATATTTGGATAGTGGTATGGTTTATCTTTCTTCTCTCTTTGACTTGGAGTAATTTCATTCAATTTTGAAGAAGTTATGATCATTTTGGTGAAAGTTATTGTTTTCATATTTAAGAACTCTTACAAACAATCATGTTGCAGCATTTGGAAAGGACACATATGGATGGTTAAAGAACTCTAAATGGATTCATTGGGAAGATATGTGAATTACCTTAAATTTCATTTTTGTTTGAGACATTTGTATATAGATTGGTGAAAATTATGAAGATTTGAATGAAAATTGGTGTTTAAATGCTTTCAATGGTGTTGTGGACAAAGATTTGTGCTTATACAATTATTTATGTATTGGAAAAATTAATGGCTTATAGATTTGAAAACTAGACTCACAAATCAATAATGTGTAATTGGTTTGGGGTTATTTGAAATTTTTTTATGAAAGATATTGGATGCCCTAGGCAGGGTTACATGTTTTACTTCTAGTTTATGGGGAAAAAAATGGGTCTCAATGCAAACAACATAATTGATAATTGGTATATTATATTGTACTAATATTGGGATATGTTTTAATAGGTCTAATTAGAAACAATTCCACTAATGGGTTTTTCAATAAGATGATTAGAATAGAAGTTATGAATAAAGGAATCAGATATAGAAATTAGGATATAAGTAATGGAGAAGAGTTGATATTTTTGTAGTAAAACATGTTGTGTTTTGCCTCATGAGATGCCTCTATATAATGAAAGTATTTCATAGATATTGAAGGGATCAGCATGTATCTCACTAATTGGTTAATTTTTTTAAGATGCTCTACATCAAATTGATATCAAAGCTTGAAGATCTTGAGTGTGTGGGTAGAGTGTTGAAGGAGGTAATCCACACCAAGACCTTGAAGATTTAGTTTTGATTTGTTGTTGAGTTTTTGGTTGCAAGTTCTCATCCATCTTGCTACAAAAGGAAAATCTTGTGTTGACAGATATGGAAGTTCTATCAAGGACCATGGGAAGGTCTAGTAGATGCTAAGAGACAAGGAAGAGAGGCAAAGAGGAGGACTCCTAGGTGAGGCACATTGAGAGTTGGTTTTGGTGAGTTTGAAGTAGCATGGTAAAGGTGGATCTCTGATTGATAAGGCACCGTAGAAGTTGCAACCATTAATGCTCCACTGATAGGAGTATTTGAGAAGGTTATTTTGAGGGCAGTTGTGTGTCCTTAAAGGAAGATATGATGGTGATAGTGGTATGAAGAGGAAAATAACTTGAGTGAAGAAAAATGTGAAGATTTTTGGTTTGGCTTTTTATGCAGGTTATTGGTTCCATGTTTCCAAGAGACTTGGAAACTTTTCAAGGTTGGGAGTATGGTGCAAGAGCACCTAAAGGACAAGAACATGAAAAGGTTAAGATTCCTTATTCCAGATATTTAAATCCATTTGAGTCATTTATGTTGTATTTGGGTCAAGACATAAAGGCTATGAAGCCATTTTGTCATAAAAATTAAATGTTGTCAAAAGTGCAAAAAAAAAAAGGGTTCAAGAATGTAACAAGTTGGTTCAAAAGTTGGTTGGGAAGTTGTCAACTATCAAAAATCCTATAAAAACATTATAATGATCATTCCAAATCAATTAATGACAATAAGGAGAACAAACAATCATTTTGGAGAAATTTGATGTTTTCAACTATTGCTATTTTGATTGGTTTGTTTTAGATTCATGTCGGTTCCATGCCTTGTACAACCATGTATGGCCTAGAAACTCAATATAGTATATATATTTGGATAGTATCATTTATATTTCTTCTCTTTTTTGTTTGGAGTAACTTCATTCATTTTTTAGGAAGTTATGATCATTTTGGTGAAAGTTATTGTTTTCATATTTAAGAACTCTTACAAATAGTCATGTTGCAGCATTTGGAAAGGACACATATGGATGGTTAAAGAACTCTAAATGGATTCATTGGAAAGATATGTGAATTATCTTACATTTCCTTTTTGTTTGAGACATTTGTATGCAGATTTTTGAAAGTTATGAAGATTTGAGTGAAAAATGGTTTTTAAATCCCTTCAATGGTGTTGCGGGCAAAGATTTGTGCTTATACAATTATTTATTTATTTGAAAAATAAATGGCTTAAAAATTTGAAAACTAGACTCACAAATGGATAATGTTTAATTGGTTTGGGGTTATTTGAATTTGTTTTTTGAAAGATATTGGATGCCCTAGGCAAGGTTACATGTTTTACTTCTGGTTTATGATAGAGAAAGTGGGTCTGGTACAGACAACATAATTTATAATTGGTACATTATATTGCACTAATATTTGGATATTTTTTAATAGGTCTAATTTGGTACAATTACACCAAATGATTTTTCAAGAAGATGTTTAGATCAGAAATTTTGAATAATGGAATCAGATATAGAAATTAGGATATGAGTAATGGAGAAGGGTTGATATTTTTGTATTAAAACATGTTGTGTTTTGCCTCATGAGATGCCTCTATATAATGAAATTATTTCATATATATTTAAGGGATCAGCATGTATCCCACTTGTTGGCTAATTTTTAAGATGCTCTACATCATCAAGGTAAAGCAACTAGGAAAGGCAACACTATAAATCTTGATTACAATACTTGTGTCAATTGTTAGTTATGTGGAAAGTATGGACATGTTGTAGAAAATTGTACAAGGATACATCTTAGAGGAAGATTAGGAATCTACAGAAATTTTGGACCAGTATGTTTTAATTGTCAGAAGATTGGTCATCTGAGAAGAGACTTCATGAACCGAGCACTAGTGTAAAACAATGAAGATAACAATGGAAAGACAAAGGTCAATACCAAAGAAGTGAGCCCAAATGAATCAAACTTGAAAAAATAAAATTGAAGAAGAAATTAGGGAAAATGGTAAAATTGTGATCACTTAATCCAATGGATTGGGTGATTACCCCACCTCAAACTAAGTAAAGATATATGCATGAAACTTTATTTTAAATTTTCTAAATCATACATCAATTCCTAGTATTGAAAGTGAAAAAGTCCAAATCTCCATATTGTTAGATGCATGAGGGAAAATTTGAAGTTTGAACCAAGTAATGTGTAGAGACTAAGTTAATAAGCTAGAGATGGCCGAGTACAAGAATTAAAGGATGAAAGTGTTAAGCATTCGAGTGTGATCACTAGTAATGACCGAGTTATATTACTAGTTGAGTTGAAAGAAGTGAAAAGAATGTTTAGCTAGTTTTGTAGTGAAAGTTGCGACAGTTGTTATACACCCACTATATGTACAAAGAATTTATGAGGCCCTAAAACTGAATTTTCTATCCTTATAATAAATTTTTTTGATCATTTTGAACACCTTGCATTCGATATTCCAAAGCAAAGAAGAGTTAGAGCAACTCCAAAGAAAAGCTAAGTGATTTGCATGAAGATTCTACAATGTGTCATCGTCAATTGGAGTGAATTGAAAGTTGTGTTATCACCAAGCTAAGAAGAGTCGAGTATCAAACCCTTAATGAAGAAATTGAATCAAGCTCAACAATAAACAAGGGAAAGTAATCAAATATTAGTGATGTACAATTGATTCAAAATGAAGTTGTAAACCCACCAATGTTTAAAGCTTATCCTGAGATTGCATTGAAGGGTGATGTATCTGGTGCCCTATCATCCATCTCACCTAGGGTTATAATGATCCACGATGTTAGGTCATGTTACACATGAAAGATTGCTGACATAGGTGATTTTGAGCTGATGAATATGTGTGACAGGTTATGCATTGATGGAAATCTAAAGGAGGAGGGAAAACATATTGCCAAGGTCAAATTCACCAATGACCTATAGTTCTTGAAGGTTTTCAAGGTCGAATGGATCAATATTGTCCTAAGACATGTACATGAAATGAAGTTTTGGATGGAGGGTGCACCATTGGACATTACTAGGAAAATTGTACATTGAGTGATTGGTTATCCTACAACAGACAAAGTGAAAAGTATCAGATGTCAAAGAAAAGATGTGATTGAGGCTAATACATTGGTAGTGTGGAATAAGTGTTGTATGATAATCTCTTATTATTCAAGATGTTGAGGCATTTTTTTCTATGAGTGTAGTAGCTCACAAATTCTACCAATCCATTAGGCCAAACAACATTCCATGTGTTGTGGTTGATGTCTCATGGAAAATTGTAAAGAAAGGCCATTCATACAACCTAATTGAGCTTCAATTACAGTAGTTGGAAGAAAACTTGAAGAGTATCAAGAAGGAGGAGAACAAAATGTGTAAGTTTAGTTCTTTGTTGGTTTGCATACTATTTCATGTGAAAATTGTTTTCCTACTAAAGGAAATGTAACGTAAAGTAAGAAGAAGCTGGTCACCCAACAAATCAATGAGTTTATCAATCAATTGGGAGATGATTTTGAGACTATAATGGATGGATACTTTTGATGAATTCAAGTAGAAAATGAAAGAAAGGTCTAGGGTCCCTAATTCTTTGGTTGACTAGTACTATGAAAGTGTATATTTTCTAGTAGATACAAATTAGACCTACATACAAGAAGTCATACCTATAATTTCATGGTTGAAGCCACTAGGTTATGAGATCAACATTGATGAGCCAATTGCAGCAATCATAGCATTTATGGATGAACCTATTGATAAGGAAGCCAAACCATTCAGCACATATGAAACTTCCAATATAAATATCATGATAGAAACAAAGTTTCCTAAAATGGAGAGGAAGAGAAAAGGGATGATCAAAAATCTGGAAAGAATTTTG
Source organism: Cupressus sempervirens (assembly GCA_028749045.1). Taxonomy (NCBI): domain Eukaryota; kingdom Viridiplantae; phylum Streptophyta; class Pinopsida; order Cupressales; family Cupressaceae; genus Cupressus; species Cupressus sempervirens. Next base: position 134,396,187 of record CM053791.1, on the reverse strand, counting down.
GGTGAAGGTGTTAAGTAGGAGGCACCCCTGCAGATCAATGAAGGTAAAGGAAAAGATATAACTAGTGATGCAGAAGAAGAAAAAGGAGATGAATTATAAATACGTAAAGAATAAGAAGAGGCTAGGGGTAAAGGAAAAGAGATAGTTTTGGTTGAGCCACGACTGAGAAAAGGTAAGAAAAAGGATTATAAGCCTACCCCTGAAATATAGAGAGTGACAAGACAAAGAACTAAGGTAGCTTCTACTACAACTACCAAGCAATAGAGGAAGGGAGTAGTAAAAGTTATAAGACCTACTCAAGGAAGCAGTACAGCAAAGATGAAGGCTAATCTTGAAGGGGTCGAGCCAAGAAAAATATTCAAGAAGAAAAAGAGAAGGCTTGTAGTTGACAACGAAGACGATGTTAAGGATAGAATAGAATCTGAAGGATACAAGCCAATTTAAAGTGGTTTTACACAAGAAGCTCAAAATAATTGATGAGGTATGTGAAAATATCAGAGGAAGTGTAAGATTGTCTGCATTTAACTTTATTAAGTTTGATAAATTGAGCAATGAAGACAAGAACAAAGTGTAACAAGAAATGTTAGACATGATGGCTAACTTTAAGTATACATCATTTGAGTTAGGGAATATGACATCCAATGAGCTCTATAGTAGAGTAGATAGAAAATAGAAATGTACATTGACAATTGAGAGGAAAATCAGAGAGGTACACTTTCCCAAGTCATGCATGACTTGAATAAGAAGCAAATCGACAAATCCATGAAAGAGTTCAATAATAGATTTATACCTAAGAGGAAGCTTTTCCTAATTTTGAAGAATAAAATTGAACCTTTTGTTGAAGAGATAAAGTTAATTTGGAAGAAAGTAAATATGGCTTAATTCTTGACGATGAACAAAAGAATGAGGAAAAAAAAGATTAATTTGAACATGTGGAGTTAGATAACACTAAAGATATTTATGATGACTAATATAATCTTGTTGATACATTTCATAATTTGGTGAAACTAAGTGAGGGGAAGATAGCAATAGTGGTCATTGATGATGAGCCAGAGAAAAGCATTGATAAAAATGTGTTAAGTGAAGTGACAGTCACATCTGATCAGAGCAAGAAAAGTGAAGACCATATACAAACCAAGTCGATAAAGATAGCAACTCATGAAAAGTTGTTGGACCCCAATCCTATGATTGTGAAAGTGAAGGACTATCCAAAAATTGATGCACAAGAGTCCACATAATAGGTAGGAATGTAACACCTATTATCCCTACCATTCTAGTTGTAACAATCATTCAAGAAAAAGGACAAGGAGACATAAGTGTTAGTCATGCTCGACAATAGGTTGTGTCAGTCAATGAAGAGTAAAATTTCCAAATGCAAGAATAGAATAATATTGTCAATGAGGGAAACACAAATGAGAAAACTACAGAGGAAATGTATGAAAAGAGCCAAAATAATCAAGTGGATCTTTCCAATACATGTGAGAGAACAATTTTCTCAAGACCTCAGATTAAGGGAGCAAAGGAGGTTGTGCAACTGAGTTCCACAGGTGAACTTACTTCAAATGTTAAGAAAGAAAAGGATAATGCACCTAAACATCAAGTTGCAATTATTGAGAGTCAAGCAACAATTTTGGAGTAGATACAAACTAAGGAGACACCTAGACCAAGTGTAAGTATACAAATTGAATGTCTACAATTGACCATGTCAAGCTCCAGCATCCTAGACTAAAAGGGGAAGAGGATAATGAAAAATAAAATAAAATCTCTAGTGGGAATTCAAGGTAAGCATGTTACATTAGAGGAAGTGATTTAGATTCCCAATTGGAATACAAATAATATAACTCTTGATCGCTTGAAAATAGTAGTCGAGCTATTTGCAAGGAAAACCAAACAAGAGGAGATGAGGAGAGATTACCATCAAAAGAAGGTATTGCATGAGATCAAGGATATATTTATTGATACTATTGATGTTGAGAACCTATATGAGCAAGTCCTAATCATTGAATAGTTGGTTCAAATTGTGAAGAAATTGAATGACCTTGACAATGATAAAAGAGAAAACCTTATACAAAGGTCAGAGAGAAAGTTTGAGAATAGAGTGATGGAGAAATTGCAAGAGATATTGTAGTGAACAGGTTGAGCTTTCCACCCTTGTAAATGATTTTGATAAAACTATTCAAAATGTAAATACATTATTTATGAAGCTATGTTAAATTCCATCATTTACAAAAAGAAATAAGATATGAGATGGACAAGATTGATATTGATTTGGAGCAAAGTGGAGATACACTAACCTAGGATGAAAGTTCAAGCTCAAATCATTTTTCAAATTTAATATTTTTGGAAGGAAAGGAATATGAGTTGCTACAGGAGGAGAGCAAGATAAGGGTTGAGATCATATCAATTCAAGCTTTGTTGACACCTCATTTGGAGGTCATGCAAAGACATTTGCAGAAGGCCAATGATCTACTTTAGAGTAATCAAAATTTATCCATTGTAGATAATATGGTAGATTTAGAAGCAAGAATGGAAATTGAATTCCATATTCTTGAAACACTAAAGAAGAATGGGGATACCATAATGGATCTCATCTTACAATGGCATAAACCTTTTTTGACTAAGTATGGTTTACATCTCGATTCCCATCTTACTATAAGAAGGAAATTGTGACAAAAAATGGGGAAAATGTACAACTATTAGAAGGGAAAATTTTGCATACCAAGGAACAAAGTCATGTATATAGTTATTGAGCCAAGGTATGGAGTATATCCAAAGGGGGGGTTTCAATTTTGAATTTTTGAAGTTTTTTTATGAGCATTTTTCATAATGATAAGTACTCCTTCTAGTAATGCCAAAGGGGGGGATTGGTGACCCTAAAGGCAATCATAGCATTTTCAATTAGTGAAAAACACTTAGTCATTAACTAGGTAATGTTGGTCAATCATCACTACAACCAAGCCACTATACAGGTCAAGCAATTAAATAGGTTAATGAAGAAGTTCATTTGGTGTCGAGGAATATATAGTTGTCAAGAGCACATAAGCATTGCCAATAATTTTAGTAGCTTTCAAGTGATTCAGGAGGCAACATGCACTAAACAATCCAAAAGGTAAACTCAGTTTTAGCCGAGTGAAATTCATGCTCAAGGACAACATGTTAGAACAAGAAGAGCCAAGTTCCAAAAGCTATATGAACTGTGTAACATAGTTTGATGTATTTAAGTTTGGAATTCCACAAACTCATATGTGAACCATTTTTTCAAGTTGGAAGTGTATTTATATGATCAAGGAGTTAACCATGGAAGTAGTTACACCTATAATTATAGATCACTAATCCCTATGCTGTGTGATTAGCCAATCAAAAAAATGGAAAGTTCAAGTGGAAAAGAAATGAATTGTGATCTTTGATCAAGATCTAGAAGCTTCATCAAGTGGCTATTTAAGGAGGCTTTAAGACCTGATTTTATGTTGTTAAAGTTGTTAGAGAGGATTATGTAGTCGAAGGTAATTTAGAGGTTGAACAATTAAGGCAACCGAGCAATGCAGAGAAGAGATAAAGTATATTTGTCACATTGATTTGATTGAATATTGGAAAGAGAAGATTTGTTATCATCAATCAAAGTGAAAACCAAAGGGTCATGATACTAATTTCATTATAACCAATGGATCAGGTGAATCTCTTAACAGAGTAGTCCTAATAGGCCTATTGTAAATCTCCCAACAAAGTACTCACTTTACTGTGATGCAAAATCCTTTAATCAAGGTAGACTTAACAGTCTTGTAAGATCTTAATAGGGTAGACCCCTCATAGGGTAAATCTTTAGAAGTGGTCAAACTTTTTAGCCCTAATAGTACACTTTATTGTTTCCGTAGTGAAGATTTTGTGGGTGTCATTCCCATCGCATTTTTACCTTCACCTCGGAGGCTTTCTTCATGATCTGATATAACATGTTTATATGTGATGTTGTGTGTTAAGGTTTAATGTTATGGATGAGATGTGTGGTGACTCAAGTATGAATGTGATCCATGTTTGAAGTGGTGAAATTTTTATAGGTTATGATTCACCACACTCCCCCCCTCCTTGCCCCTCTCAACATCTTACTTTCCCTATTAGATTTCCAACACCATTTTCTCATCAAAACATTACATTCAAAAGCTACATGTCCTTCTTCACCATATTTAAAGCAAGTTCCCTTAAACCAAGATCTATCTTCTCTTTCCAATACTATTATTCCTAGAGTAACCAGTATAAGTACCTCTAGTGCAGTTACCTCTTCCTATGATTCTAGTGTCTTCTTTCCATTTTGATTTTGCTTTGTCATTAGATGTGTTTTTAGATCTACAAATTTCTCCATAAGATCTTCCTCTACTATTCTAAAATCTTCCACCTCTTTCCCTCTGTCTACTTTCTTATTTCTTTGCCAAAATTTATTCATCTTTCAAGACATGCAAATATGCTTCTTCAACACTTTCCTTCTCTACAAAGATAGTCTTATCACATATCGAAGTCCTTAAGCCATTCAAGTATCTAGAAACTTTCTCAACTTCATCATCAACATGCTCAAATATAATATCTAAGATGTAGAATTCTTCAGTGTAATCCTTCACAGTCATATCTTTCTATCTCAAGTCCCACATTCTCCTCAACCAACTAACTTCATAATCATAATGAAGGAAAAAAAATTTCAACTTACCAACCATCGTTACCCAAGTCTTGATCTTTTCTTTTCCTCATCTTTGTCTATCAGTTTGTAAGTGTTCCCACCAAAGAGATGCATGTCCCTTCGACTTTGTAGTTGCTATCATCATTTTTCCATCCTCAGGGATATTTTCATAACCAAAATACTTCTCAATCTCAAAGATCTAATCCAACAAAGCATCAGTATCAAGTCTTTTATTATAAGTAAAAAGTTCAAAAATAAGTCTAGCATTCACTCTATTCAAAGCTCTCAAGAGTCTTTCTTCATCTTGTTCAACCTCAAGTTCGGGATTCAGTGTTTTTGTTGCTTCTTCTTCATCGCTAATATCCTTAAGATGCACTCCTCTTCTCTAGTATGTTTCAACAGCTTCAAGTCTAGCTGCAATCTATCTCAACATATCCATGATAGAATATTCTAGATTTCCTCTACCTCAAACAATTTTCACAATAGCTCCTAGAAGAAATCTAACCTCTGCAAGTTATCGGTCAAAATCTAGTTATGCTACCCTATAATCAATCTTTAACCTAGTTCTACAAGTTCCCAAACTTTGTCAAAAAGAAACTTTCTTTGGTATTACTTGATGCAAATCTTGGAAGGATTACTTAGAGATACACATGGAAGCCACCAAATAGAGAAAACACACAATTTATAGAGGAATCAATGCAGCAAGGATTTGAAAATCTTCATTCAACATGTCAAAGATAAGGCCTACTCGATTGCAATCGTATAATTCATAATTGCAACTAGCAAGTTTAAGAGCTCAGGCTTATAGAGCCAAATCTCAGTGTTTTCCTTCTATCTAACTTTGTTCCATATTTCCCTAATCCTAGATCTCTATAGCTAGCAAGACCACAAGTTAGCCTATCAAGATATTTATTACAAATTATAGGTCTTGTCCCAAAGGAGAAATCAAAAACCCGTCAAGAAAGAAGATTAACTCCTATGAGGACAAGGTTAGGTCTACACATGTCTCAGCAAGTGAATCATAAGCACATGGAATTCCAATATGTCATAGGAAACTGCACTGAAGCTAAACCCACACATTACTCGGGCTGCCAGGAAATCAGCATGCCATGAACAAAATAAGGAATAACTTAAGCAAATGATGGATTTATGTTTTGTTCTCTTAGACCAAGGATCCATGATAGTTTCACTTTAAGTAGATGATTACACGAAAGGAGAAACCATGAACAGCAACAAACATTCTCCAAACAACAAATAGGAACAAAACAAATGAAATCCTTTTGGTGATGCAAAATTGTGAAGTACCCAAGATGCTCCTGTATCAATTTGTACAAGTCATATTAACAAAAAATCTTCTTGCCAATGTACTTGAAGCAAGATTTTGTTCATTGGGAAAACTACAACATCAATATTATAGTTTGCATACTGACATCCTCTACTATGGATATTAAAAAAGGGAAACAATTTGAATTGCTTTCTACACAAAAACCTTATGTAATATTACTTCCTAGACTCACAACTATCCCTTTTGTGAAGTACACAAAATAAATCTTAGTGGCATTCTTATTTATTACATGGATTTTTGAGACACATTTAAACTTGTAATGGAAAATTGTATTACAATTCTTGTTAAAGATGTCAACGTATGTGTTTAAAAACATCAATCTTTAGTTTTTCCCACACTTGTTCTAGTATAATATGTTGTGACATTTGCATATCTAATAATAGTTTAAGTGACATAAATCTCCCATCTAATTATCAATCGACCATTTTTAAATAATGCATCGCATACAAATTTATTTTTATTTATTATTTATTGTTCTTATCATAGATTAAAATATCAAAAATGTCTTTGTAATAATTTCACTTATAATGAGAAGAGATGCAACGCAAGAAGTTTTGGAACTTTCTGATAGGAAAATGTCACAAGAAATTTTCAAAATATTGCAAAGAAATTGGCAAAATATTAGCGATAACTTGATGTTTTATTGTGATAAGTTAGAAACTTATCACCCACAAATATATACATGCACTAACAACCCAAAAACATCAAAACATAATTTTTTTACTACATAAACAAGTTTGGAGAGGATAGAAAGGGGAGACCACATATATACATACATGCATACACATATATGTGTGTATATATGTATGCATGTGTATATATGTATGTATATGTATATGTATAGGAGAGTGCATATATCTATATGTATATGTATATGTATACATGTGTGTATGTATATGTATATGTATGTATATGTATATACACATGTACATATATATACATATAAATATATATATATGCATATAAACATGTATATATACATATATATGTATACACATATGCATGTACATATGTGTGTATATATGTATATATACATACATATATATATATATATGTGTGTATATATGTATATATACATACATATATATATATATGTGTGTATATATGTATATATACATATATCTACATGTAGATATATATATATACACATGTAGATATATACATATACACACATGTATTGTTGGCATTATGTTATATTTGTCATTAGTGACAATACTGACTCGATTATGAATGCTTACCAAGCATTCAATGGTTACCTTGTAAGCTTAGCAGTTAAGCACTTTACACCGAGCATTCCTGAAGATGCTGAGTAAATATAGGCAATGTGAAGACCAACAGTGTCTACCGAGTTTCTCAGTTTCTACCATGTTTCACAATGTCTACCGAGCAGTAAGTTTGTGTCATGAAGTTCAGTGTAAACTAAGCGTTGGAAGTAGTGTTTACCGCGTGAAGCAAGCTAAACTCAGTATGTAGTATCTACCAAGTGACACTACATCTACCGAGTCACCAGTGGTTATCGAATTTAGAACTGCATCGAGTGATTAGTATGGACTGAGCCTTCACTTCTACCGAGTGCATGACGATGTCGAGTAATGCAGTGAACATCGTGTATCAGAAGGTCACTAAGTCAGTTCAGTGACCCGAGTTATTTACTATTGGGCCGACTTTGTAATGTATTTTTCCACTTGTATTTTGGCCGACCTTGCAGTTTTGTAAATTTGAAAGGTATATATGTAAGGTGTATTGCAAGATATCGTATGTATGAAGAAATAGCGAAGTAATGAGAAGGATATGCGAAGGATTTTCAGCAGCAGTTCAAGGAATACAGTAAGGTCAATACAGAGGCAAAAAAGTTATATCCATTACATAAGGTGATCAATGCATAAAGGATCTTATCAGCAATCAATTGTAAGTAGATCCACTGCTTCATCTTAACAAGTGAATCAATTTTCTAAATCCTCTAACAAGGTAGACTTAACAGTCTTTGTATAAATCTCCTAACCAAGTGCATACTTCATTGTATGTTTGTAAATCCTTTAACAAGGTGGACCTAGTAGTCCTTTGTGCTCCTAACAAGGAAAGATCACCAAAACTAGTCAATGTAAGCCTTAATAGGCCAACTTTATGCTGCAGTATTGAAGTTTTGTGGATATCATCCCCACCCCAGTTTTACTTTCTATTTGGAAGGTTTCTGGGTCACCAAAATATTGCGTTCTTTTGTGTGATGAATGATTTACCTTTCAATACTAATGTATACAGTAGTATAGATGGATGTGTGGTAAATTTAAAAAGGATGTTTTAAAGTTACTAATTCACCCCTCCCCTCTCAGTAACTTGTCATATCCTAAATATTGCCAACAATTGGTATCAGAGCTTTGTGGTTCTCAAGATAAAAACTTTGCATCTTGAGCAAAGATCTAAGGACAAATGGAGATATTCAGACTTGACAAGGAAATTAAAAATGAAAAGCTAGATCTGAAGATGGCCATAGCTCAACTCAAAGAAGCAAAAGAGCACCTTTCCCAATCCCTGAAAAAAAAAAGGAAGGAACTTGCGAGACAAATGGATGACCATCAATATGTTGAAGAGAAGATTGAAGACTTTTTCCCATCAAGCAGCTCAGATGAAGCTAATGAGGCAATCAAAGAACTCCTAGCAAAGAATGGCTCTTTGCAAGAAGTAAAGAAACTTAAAAGAGAACAAGAAATCCAATCAATCAGGCTATGTGAAATTTTGGAACAAAGGAATAAGGCAAATGAAGACTTGGAGGCAAGAAACAATGTAGAATAGAATCAATCCAATCAGCATGAAGACCTCATTGATCAAATCACTAAAGCAAATGAAGAAATCAAAGTTCTCAAAGCATAGAATTAAAGAATAAGAAGTGATCTAAATTATGAAAGGGAAATCGATGAAAGAACAATGAGAGAATTGAGACATGAAAAACAAATCATTGAAAAATTAAAGGATGACCTAAATTCTGAAAAACAAATCAATGAGAGAATGTTGAAATCACAAGAAGACATGAATCAATTGAATCAGCAAAATGAGCAAATCTTCATAAGCAAAAAGGTAAAGCAGGACTTGGATACAATGAAGAACAAGGTGAATCTTCCAAGAAAGGTGCAAAAAGGAATCTAAAACCCTCATGCAATCATTGTGGGAAAATTGGTCATACATCAAACAAATGTTGGAGTAATGGAAAAGAAAAATTCAATGGAAAGTGTTATAACTCTAATCAACATGGTCACAAAGCCAATGAATGCAAGGAGAAACCAAAATTTGAAGGTAAATGTCACAAATGCAAAAAGCATGGTCACAAGGCATCTCAATGCAGATCTAAATCATTCAATCCAGCTGAACAATTAGTAAAGGCAATATTTGGATGGGACTACAAGACCTGGTGCAAATGTCATTATTGTGAAAAATATGGACACACTGGTATAAATTGTGCAAGGTATCACCTAAGGAAGAAGGAGACTAGTATAAGGTGTTACACATGCACTAAACTCGGTCATATAGCTAAAAACTGCATGAATATAGGCAAAATTGAAGATAAAAAGAAAGCAAGGGTTGACAACATAAGGAAACAAATGAAGCAGCAATGGATTCCTAAATCCACTGAAGATACAAGCATAAATCATGGAAGTGAAGTCACTCAAGAAGTGGGTGACTCCATCCCCTCAAACTAAATTCCTAAGAATGTGTTGGAGTTGTACTCAGCAAGTAAATCATAAGCAATTCCAAGAAATATGAGGAATGCAAATGATCTAATCAGTATTCCAAATACACCACAATCACAGAAAGGTTATCTTTTACCAAGTTGCATCAGACTCCACCGAGGACAGTTGGTTAAAGACCTTACTGAGCGAGGTTGGGAGCAAAAAGAATTTGGTTCGTCTGTCGAGTTGATACTCTTACTGAGTTAGGTTAGTGGATGATAGTCTGTCACGACTACGTCAGTATGGTACCTAGCATTAATGGTGAATGTTCATCAAAAGGGCAGAATTTAGCTTCATTTTTCACCGTCTCTTCAAGAGCAAAGAGATTTCCAGGTACATTCAAGCAATTTCGAACAAATTTACAGTTAGGGAATTTGTTTTCATCAACTACTAAGCAGAAATGGCATCTGGAAGTACCAACAGCAACAAAGTGAAAAGAGGATCAGAGATGTTGGTCAAGGTTGTAGAGTGGAAAGCACCAAATTTCAAGTTAGTTCCAATAGTGGCGAAGACACTCGACCCTAATGGCGCGCAGTCACGAATTCCACCAAAGGTACTTCTAATAAACAATATCCACACTCATTTTAAGTGTTCAATTCAAGAGATAGGAACCCTAGAAATGGATAGTGCTTTAGAAGAAATGCATGTTGATAGCTCATTGAAACCTGAGCACAAGCATTTGAAAACAAATGGGTTGACACACATATCCACACCTGCCAAGAAGCTTTCAGATAAAATGGATTAGGTATATTCTTAGCCATGTTCACAATGGTCAGTTGTGGTTGGAGCAGCTCATATTGATCACCAAAAAGATTATTCACAAGATTATTGGCCTTCCCATTTTGAGCAAAGCTAAATCCACCAAAACCCTAGGTCAGGATGAACTCCAAAAGAAAATCCTAGTCGAGTGGGATGGTAGAGGCTTGAAAATTAGCACCGTTATCAACGTAGAGCTGAGGTTCAAAATTCATGTAAATGCTCACAAGATTTACAATTCCAGTCATTTGAACAGCGTGTGATGTGAGGCATAGACTTAGCATTCAAAGTTGTGAAGAAAAACTTGGAATTTGACCTGTCATAGCTACTACTAAAGCAACTAAAAAAAATATGGATAGCATCAGGTCATCAAAGAACAATCCCTACAAATTTGGTTCTTTATTAACATGTCTCTTCTTTTATGTGCAAAAATTCTTTCCATTCAAAGGTTCTGTTGTATGGAGAAAGGATGTTCCCATTTTGTATTAGATAAATGAGTTTATAATAGAAATGGGTGTAAACTTTGACAGTATAATGGATAATTATTTTTAAGACTTCAAAGAAAGAATGATTAATAGGTTCAGGATTCCTCCTAAACTTGTTGAGGACTATAAAGATGATGTATGTTTCATGGTAGACAACGATAGAGTATACAATCAGGCAATCAGGCCCCGAGTTGCATGGGTGAAACCTCTCCCTTATGAGGTCAATATTGATGAAACTAGGGACATCATTGAAGCACAGGTAAATGAGCTTGTAGATCCCAAGCAACTAGTCTTTGGTACTTATGATGAGGCAAAAACCAAAATTGAATTAGAAATTAAGCTACCTCAAGCAATCAGCAAGGGTAAGAGAAAGATTGCTAAGATGAAAACTGTCACTGGTCCCTTAATGCTTACCGAGGGAAAAGGAGAGGACGAATAAGAGGATCAAGAACGAGAAGATGAAGACCAAGAATTAGAAAAGGAGGTAGAGCCAGCAAAGAAGAAAGGGAGGGTTATCATTACTAAACCTCCTAAGGACTCCACAACTGTTTTCACCAGGAGAGGTAAAGGAAAAGATCAAGGTGAAGTAGTATTTAACAAGCCCCAACTCACCTTCCAAGAAAGGCTGAAATAGATGGAAGAAGGAGTTGGCATCACAAACTTCAAGGCTTTAAAGTTTGAAACCAGAATTGATGCCAAGAAGATCCAAATTGAGGAGCTGGTACTCTCCAAAATGGGAAAGTGGAAGTATTCCCCAGACCAAATTGCTCCTTAGATCTCAAGAGAATTATTAGTAAGACTGCAACCAAGGTGGGAGTCAGCCACACATACAACCAAGGACATCTATGGACAATCCTTGAAGAAACTATTGCCAAATCTCACTGAGGCAGAAATAAAGGCAACAATGAAGAATAATAAAGGCAAAATGATGATCAGATTTCACACATGTTTGATTCTAATTAAGGACATTGAGCATGTTGTAATAGATTTGACAAACATGTGGAAGAATATCTATCATCTGCATAAGCCTAGTGATGATCTAGTTGAGATCAAGGATGATGATGGTGATAGTGATATGAAGATGATGAGAACACTCCATGTACTACTTTTGATGTTGAAGATTATCAGGCACTAAGGGCTAATGATGAAGAGACAAGGGAAGAAGCTAAAGAGGAAGACAAGGAGGAAGTGGATGAAGTTGATCCAATGAAGATTGCAGCAGATGTCATTTCTTCCCTTCCTCACTTTCCACCTAAGATGGCATCATCATCAGGGTTGAAGTCAGCTTTAGCAGGATTGATTGCATCCACATCAGAAATATCATCTGCTCCTACCATCCCACAACTCCAGGTATCTTCTATGGAAGTATCAGTTACTTCATCTACTAGCCACAACCCTCTTCATCAACACTCGAGCAATCCATCATAGCAACATGCACAGTTGTCAATTCCACAACTTCATGTATAGTAAGTCTGCCAACCCATTCTACAAGTTTTCCTACCATAGGTCTGACTACACCAATTTCTATCAATTCATCAATTGTAAATATTCCAACCTGTACATTACCTACTAGTACATCATTTTTGGGAAGCACATCAATTTTGGATACAGTTGGTACTTCTCTCAATTTTCCTCCAATTGGACCAATTCAAGTTTTTTCTGCTAGTCCATCTATATCAACTATTTTTTCTATTTCAAAATCCATGGAAGCAAGCACTGAAGTAAAACCAAAGACTCCTCTAAAACTTCTACTTACTGGTAAGAAAATTGATGAAGATATAGACTTGGATAAAGAAATTATTATTCCCAAGATAGATTTGGACACTGCCTCAGCCAACAAAATGAGAATGGTCAGTCAGCTTTTAGAGAAAAAGGCAAGGCAGAAGCAGCTAAGAGAAGAGAGGGATAGAGAATACACAATAATCGAGAATGCCAAAAATATAATTACTGAAGCTATTGGTTTTGATGTTGATCCATCTCAACACATTTTGTTACAATTAGAAGAGGCTATGAATAAGTTCAATGAGGACACTTATGGGCAAGAGAAGCTCATTGAAAAGGCAGAGAAGAAATTTGACAATAAGGTGCTTGAGCACATTGCAATAAAGCAGGTAGAATTATCCACAATTTTGAGAGAAACCTTGAGCAATCTTTTACAAATGTAACATTACTTTTTGACAAGCTTTGTGATGTTACCGAGTACACCGAGGATGTTAAAGAAAAATTAAATAAAATTGATGTGGATATGAAGGCTAGTGCTCAAAATTTACAGCTTGACCATAGTTCAAGCTCTTCACATCACATGAAGGTGAAATTTTTGTCATAAATGTAGGCCGAGTTACTTAGAGAAGAAGCCAGGATCAGGTCTACATTGATTGACATCCAAAATATGATCCTTCCAGTCATGGACCAAATGCAGAAACATATTGCCTATTCAAAAACATTGATCCAAGACAACAATTTTTCTATAGCAAATCATATGATTGAACTTTCTGCAAAAGTTCAAGTGGCTCTCTCCACCTGCAAAATTTTTCAAGATAATTGGGATAAGACATTGTCTCTTATTCTCAAGGTACACTCCGAATTTCTCTCACATTTTAGTGTCTCTATTTGAATTTATTATATATACTCTTTGGCATTATTGTCAAAAAGGGGGAGTATGAGATGAACAAGAGAAGGGAGCAAGGGGAGTAAAAGAGACTTGTAGAGAAATAAGAAAGAAAATAAATTGACATATGTATAGATAAAAGCTATGTATATGTATTATGCCATATGTATGAGGGAGATATGTAAGATATGTATATACAACAGCTTTACAAAGATCAATTTTGAAAAATCAGAATCAAAATGTCAGTTAACATAAGTTTTGGTTCATAAGTGTTTTTGTCACTAATGCCAAAGGGGGAGATTTTTGGCATTATGTTATATTTTTCATTAGTGACAATACTTACTGGATTTTGAATGCTTATCGAGTATTCAGTGGTTACCTTGTAAGCTTAGCAGTTAAGCACTTTACACCGAGCGTTCCTAAAGCTACCGAGTAAATACAGGCAATGTGAAGACCAGTAGTGTCTACCGAGTTTCTTAGTATCTACCGTGCTTCACAGTGTCTACTGAGTAGTAAGTTTGTGTCATGAAGTTCAGTGTAAACTGAGCGTTGGAAGAAGTAGTGTTTACCGAGTGAAGCAAGGTAAACTCAATATGTAGTATCTACCGAGTGACACTGCATCTACCGAGTCACCAATGCTTACCAAGTTCAGAATTGCATCGAGTGATTAGTATGGACCGAGCCTTCACTTCTACCGAGTGCATGACGATATCAAGTAATGCAATGGACATCGTGTACCAGAAGGTCACCGAGTCAGTTCAGTGAACCCGAGTTATTTACTATTGGGCCGACTTTGTAATGTATTTGTTCACTTGTATTTTGGCCGACCTTGTAGTTTTGTAAATTTTAAAGGTATATATGTAAGGTGTATTGCAAGATATCGTATGTATGAAGAAATAGCGAAGTAATGAGAAGGATATGAGAAGGATTTTTAGTAGCAGTTCAAGGAATACAACAAGGTCAATACAGAGGAAAAAAAGTTATATCCATCACACAAGGTGATCAGTGCATTAAGGATCTTATTAGCAATCAGTTGTAAATAGATCCACTGCTTCATCTTAATAGGTGAATCAGTTTTCTAAATCCTCTAATAAGGTAGACTTAACAGTCTTTGTATAAATCTCCAAGTGCATACTTCATTGTATGTTTCTAAATCCTTTAACAAGGTGGACCTAGCAGTCCTTTGTGCTCCTAACAGGGCAAGATCACTAGAAGTGGTCAATGTAAGCCTTAACAGGCCAACTTTATGCTACAGAATTTGGAAGGTTTTTGGGTCACCAAAATATTGTGTTCTTTTGTGTGATGAATGATTTACCTTTCAATACTAATGCATATAGTAGTATAGATGGATGTGTGGTAAATTTAAAAAGAAAGTTTTAAAGTTACTAATTCACCCCTCCCCTCTCAGTAACTTGTCATATCCTAAATATTTCCAACAATGTGTGTGTGTGTGTGTGTGTGTGTGTGTGTGTGTGTGTGTGTGTGTGTGTGTGTGTGTGTGTGTGTGTGTGTGTGGATATACACATACACACACATATTAGCTTGGTTGGTTTGTTTACTCATTCATTCATTAGATGCATCTCCTTATTGAATTTTGGAAGAAAAAACTATTTCTAATCAAATTTACAACTTTTAAGTTCTTGATAAGTTTTGGAGTTATCTTTGATATTTCCCAATATATTTTTTTGGCCTTAACAATAATTTGTCGATAACAATATTTATAACTATGGTTCTTATAATTGTGTTTTTCAACCAAACAAGATTTCATTCCAAAGATCTAAATCAACAATCATTAAAAAATGAATAATATTTTTTAAATTGTGCAATATTGACAACCTTAATCTTCAACTATCGTTTATAAAAAAGATGTTGGAAAAATAGTTAGCATTCCCCTTGGGATTCATAGCAATGCACTAATAGTCTCCTGTAGATTCTATAAGTGTACTGGTTGTTTTGAGCATTGACAGGTCAATATTTTGATGTAATGACAAAAAAACTTGTAACAAGTGGTGTCAGAGCTTTCTCAGTTTTGAATCCCCTAGACCAATGTTGAGGAGAGATTGTTGGAGAATTTGTTAGCACTCCCCTCAAAATTTTTAAAAGGGGATTAACCACCTCAAGTGGATTCTCTGAGCCTAGTGATTGTATTGAGCATTAGCAACTCAATATTTTGGTGCAATGACAACCACACTTGTAAAAATATATTCACTTGATTTTTTTGTGCAACAATTTTTTTTATGAAAAAAGTTCTAATCAGCAATTGGATGCAAGATTTCCATTGTGTGCTTCCAAATTGAAGCATAATATTTCTCAAAATTGAAATATTTTGTAATAAACGATCAAACATAGTATTAGTTAGTTAGTAGTTTCTATATAAATGGTTTTTTTTAAAGACAATTCGCAAAGTATAGTTTTAAATAACTAGACAAAAAGGAAAAAACTATGTAAAGGACTTCTTACACCAATCTAAGAGAAGATGGCGTAAATTTTAAGTTCTTTAACAATTATAGTGAGAAGATAACATAAAATGCAAAGATATTATACAATAACACCTATGTACATAAGGAAATCATTTTGGGAGAAAAAACTCATACTTTCAAGTACAACCCAATGTAGATTAATCTATTAAAAATTACGGTTGCAATACACTTGTAAGGTACGCTCTTTTGAGAGTTCTACTTAACAAATCTAGAATAATCTCAGTCACATAACTATACCTACCAATCAACTTATCAAGGACAATCTGCAAGCACCTTATAGAGATTATACAGACTTTTAAGTAGCTTCTAGAAGATGGAACAAGGCATGGATGTCATAATGCACATGGTGCACTTTCCCATACATGTTAATGAAAAATGACACTTGTATAATGTCCCCTTCCATGTCTTACACTCATCATAACATTTGAATTTTTACACTCAAGTTTGTACACCTAGAATTGATTAAAAATAGGCTATGATAGATGCCCTCACACATCTTACAGGTGGTATAAAATATTTCATAACTTATAACACTTACAACTACAAGATAATTCATCTTATCTAACCAAAAATAGTTGATTCTCTTAGACGGTCTCATGAATCAACTTGGGCATCTAAAACCCCCACGTAAAGATGTTTTTGACATATAAAATGTGTTATAACATTCTTCCCTATTTTTTTCTTTTATATGTCATAAAATCTAGCATTCAATATAACTTGCCATAACCTATTACACACTACACAAGATTTCCATACATGGCTAGAATAATGTCACCTCAAATGTGATGCCTACTTCCTCATTTGAGGAAGCAAACATTCTTGTTACATTCTAAATATGATGTCAAGTTGTCATGCCAACTCCCACAACATAATGAATTAGTACAAGAATACAAAATAGTAAATTGAAAGATTAAGAGTACACCTTAATTACTAACATGGACCTACTAATCCACATTTTGTATTGAGCACTATAATATTTTTTATTAAGGTAAAAACGTGTTTTGAGGGTTGGTGGGGGGGGGGGGGGGGGGGGGGGGGCGGGAAGAATTCTTTACAAAGAGAAAGAGGATAAGAAAAATCCAAATTGCCTCACAGAAAACCAAATGCTGCCACAATAAGAGCTAACAATGTCTAGAAGCCCAAATCAAACCCATAAAAAGCTAAGAACAACAATTTCCACAAATGGACACTAAAACCAAACTACTCAATATGGTTTTCAAACTAGGATCAGGCAACCTAGAAAACATAGGGAAAAATATAGGATTTCCCTTTGCCTCCTTTTGGGAGCGGATTCATATCAAAAGGAGGACAAAACTTCTTAGAATGTTTCCCTATGACTTGAATCCAACCTTCTTCGGCCAATACAACCTCTTCATTCCAATCCAAAGGATCAAATAGAATTGGACAGGTTAGCACAATGGTGAGAAACATGGACAAAAACAACACAAGAAATAGTAACAACTCCAACAAAAGAAGTTGGGACATCATTAGACTTCTGGACATAAGAAGTTGGGATAGCATCAGACTTGTAGACAAGGCCAATAGATCCTTCCACAATATGAATCATAACCTTTGCACCTAGTTGTCGACATTCAAAACCAGTAGAAAGAGAATGAGGGTTTAAACCAACATCAAGCCATGAAATCTTTTGATTAGTGATCGATCCAACAAGAGGTCATTACCCCTACTAAAACTTCTTGATTTAGGTCTTAAACAAGAACTTATGAATTTGAACAAGAAATCATCTCTAGTTCCCCCACTATTGCTTCATTTGTAGAATTATCATCCTCTAGAATGAAGTTCTTAAATATTGTATATTGTTGCAATGGCACTCCCTTCCACCAAGTAAAAACCTTCGTAGGCTTTACTCTTTCTAGATCACATTTAGTTCTCACATGACCTATTTTAAAATATTTCTTATATCTAAAGGGAAGAGCTTCATAATTTGAAGTCTAAATCCAAGAGCCCTTTGGAGTACAAAGTTTAATCTCCTTAGGGAGTCCCTTAGATGTATCTATGTCAACAAGAATTCAAACACAATTAGAGGGAAGAATATTGGAGGACTTTAAGTCCACCATTAGGAAATCTCCTACCACCTAACCCAAAGCCTCTAGTTGTAGATAAAGTGGAAGATTAGAAAGTCAAACCCATATTGGCATCTTAGAAAAAGATTCAAAAGAGGGATTAAAGTCTTGAAGCCAAGATTTAGCCATCAACGGGAAATGATTTTCCCATGTAAAAAAAATTCACAGATAAAGACCCTCCTATGCTCCATATTGTCAAATCTGGCTATGAAGAAGGCCTTCACTATAGGAAATATCTAAATTGTATCTGAAAATGTAGGTTCCCAATGCTTAAAAATCCAAGTCTGAAACCCCTAAAGAATATGCCAAAAACCCCCAAGATAGAAAATAATAGCATCAACCAAAGGGTCAAAATGCTTTTCAATATCTAATGCAATTTCTTCATCTAACTTCATTGCAATAGAACAACAAACTAGAAAGGGTTTAGTTTCCACCTAATTTGTGGTAGACTTCAAGCCCCCACCAAAAGCTAAACTTTGGGTGTAAGAAAGACCACCCTTAGCCTCCAACTTCTAAGTTCCAACAAACCAAAGAGAAATGCTCAATAAATACAAATCCTTCTTTCTAAGAAACAATGTCTTAGGGGCCAAATCTTAAAAGCTAAATGGCAACACCTTTCTCCACAATCAACCCACGTATAGGAGCCCCCAATATTTCACAAAAAGGATGCCCTCCATCGACTTAGGCATTGCAACAACCTATGAAACAAGCAAAATGGATCCTTAGTCACCACCAGTATCATGATTAAGAGCTATCATTCAAGCAGCACAAACATCCTCATGAAAACCCAAAACTATAGAGTCAACAATATCTCTACTAGTGATAGTTGCTTTGCTAGCAAGAGACTTTTCCTTAAGAACCCTAGATCCTCCATTGCTTCCAGAGAGAGGAGCAAAAAGGCCCATAACTATAGTGAGAATTGTCTCATTTGGAAGTGTAGATCTATGGAACTTAAAGTGTGAGAAGTACAAAAACATCTCATTATCCAAAATATACTACTTTCATTCTTCAACTTGGAAAATACAAATACTCTATACTCATATTTCCTACAATTTACCCATACATCATATCTTGTTTTTTCATCCATTACTTATTCCTTGCCTTGAAGAAAATTGCTTTGTTATATACTAGTCTAAAATATTGTTATATTTTACCACTATCTAGTTTTTTTTAATTGAAGCAAAAAAAAGGTTTTGAGGGAACTCAAAACCTCTAACAAATAGATTTTCAAGGGGATCTAGAGCCCCAAAAAGGAAAAATTATGCCAAAGAAAAACCAATCTAGGAACCTAAAAATCACAAACAATCTGTTGTCTTGGAATAATAAGAATACAAAACTCAACTTCCCTTGAGGATTTTAATAATAGGTTCCCTCAGCCTAGGAAAAAGGATGCATTAAGATTTCCATTTGGTCCCCTTTCTATGGGAATGAAGGGTCATATCAAGGGAAGAGGAAGGCTTCCTTGAGTGCTCACCTTTAATCAAGATCAAGTCTTTCTCCACCTTACCATCCTTATCCTTTCAAGCCATTAAGTAAATTGCAGAGATCTCGGCACTCGTGGAGAAGCCGACACACTATCAATAACCATCAAAACCAGGGTCAAACACTACCCCAAAGCCACATTCATTCATAAGGAAAACACCATCAAATTGACTAGTTGGAACCCATCACACACCAATATAGGTGTAGTAAGAGTTGATCTAGCATCATCATCAAAAAACTTATCAAAAACAACATCTGATTGCTCATAGGAACCATATCAGAAACACCAGCATAACCATCAACAAAAGGGACCTCACCAACTATGACATCCTAAGGAGATGTATCAAAAGCCATCACATGACCATAACCAACATAACTCACATCAGAACCAATGATAGTAAACTCTTGCTCAACACCCTAGGAATAGCTCATATATACCATGTAATGTCGAGAAGATGCACCATTCCACCATGAGGACTTCTTTGAATTTTCTTTCTCAAGGTCACACTTAGCCATCATATGCTTAGTCTTAAAAAACCTTCTACATATGAAGGGAATCCCTTCATAGTCCAAAGGTTGGATATAGTAACCCTTAGGAGTCATAAGTTTAGTTTTTGCATGCAACCCCTTAGAAGCATCTACCAAAATGAGAGCATAGGTAGAATGAATAGCATTTGAAGATTCTATATCACCATAAAAAAATATCCTAACACCTTGTCCACTTCCTCAAGGAGTGAGTCCACGCAAAGATGAAGTGAGAGATAGGGTAGTCTAAACCAAATTTGCATTTTACATAAGGATTAAAATCTTGATGTCAAGGTTTAATCATTAGTGAGAAGAAACCCTCCCAGGTAAAAAAATGCTCGAATGATCTTTTTATCCACTACAATATCAAATTTGGCAATAAAAAATCTCTTGGTCGTAGGGAAGATCTAAAATGAGAACAAAGTAATAGGTTCCCAAATCTTAGAAATCCAAGCATGGAACCCCATGAGACTGGGCCAAAACTCCCTAAACCGGCAGATAATCTTGCTGGAAGAAAGGTCAAAGGTACACTAATCAATCTTGGTAACTATCTAATCCTCATCTAGATTAAGTGTAAAAAATTGACATTCAGGAAACAGCCTAGACTCAACATGTTTTCTCATAGGATCAATGGTGGAACCCTTACCCTTGTCATTAGTCATATGTTCAGCATAAGAACCTCCAAAAACCACATAAGGCATTCTATTCAACATTCACACAAGATCAAGGCCTCCATGAACAGGCTCAACACGCTTTGACTAAACAAGTAAATCATTCAACAGAGAAAGACCCCTAGCCACAAAGCAACAAGCCCTCTCAACAAAAGGAGACTCCACAAAAGGGCTTGTACAAAGGGGTGATGCAACAACTCTAAGGGACAGAGGAAGTTGTTGGGAACTTAACCTAGCTAGCAACTAGCCCACCTGGATGTGAACATCTCAACTGCACAAAACAATCAACATCTCAGGAAATCCTAAAGCTATCAGTAGCCATTCATACCTCCCACTATCTAGGTTTTTATTAATGTCTCTTTGACTATTTTATGCAACTCATTGTGTTAAAAAAATTTTGATTTAATTTCTTACATTATTTTTTAACAATTTGATCCCCTTCTTTTAACCATAGGTTTTCTCCACTTCACTCTCATGCTTAGCTATTGATATATTTGCAATGCTTCTATCACTTTGGCCCATGTTATCATGATTGCTCTCATGATGGTTGGTTTGGTGTGTTGTATTCAAACATGAGCAGCAAAAAAATTACGTACTACACTATCATATTAGTATTTTTTGGTCTAAAGTGTCTCACACAAAACTGAAACACTAGGCTATGCCATCCTCTTTTCTACCAAGAAAATATGGAGGTTTCATGTGTCAAAATGGGTAGTCATTACAACCAAAGGTGATCCTCATCTATTAAAAAGCTCTACAATTTGTTGGACTAACCACCAATGTTCCCCTTTGGGTTTTGTGGCATGGCTTATCCACCTATTGTGTTCTATAAGTCTAGTGGTTATATCAGGCATTAATAGGTCGATCTTTCAGTGTAACAGCAACTCTAGCTTGTAACAAGTGGTATCGAAGCTTCATCACAAGTTTGAATCTTCTTGGATAACGTTGAGAGGGGATTATTAGACTAACCACCAATGTTCCCCTTCAAGATTCATGGCATGGCTTAAGTGCCTCCTATGTTCTATAAGTCTAGTGGGTGTATCGAGCATTGATAGGTTGATATTTTGGTGCAATGGCAACTCTAGCTTGTAACACAATCACCCTCCTCATCTTCTATCTTGTTTTCCAAATATTCTCTATTTCTATATCGTTCACCTCTTTAATCAATATTACTCCATGGTTGCTTGATGAAGTCCATATAATTGAGTATTTTGGGTGCTAGCAAAAAATTATTGCTCATTGAATCATTATAGAAATATGTTGCCTTTTTGTTTGTCTTTCTCTCACTGATGTGACTTTTTCCATAAATTCTACTTTACTAAAATGTTTGAGTAAATTTGGACCCTTCCTCTACTTTTCACAAGCATATTTGTTTGGGTTTCTCCATTGTAAACAAATTTGTTGGTGATTTCCAATGTGGAGTTGGATGAATACTTTGTTTGACCATTGTAGCCATGGAATTCACAACTATTCCTAAAACACTTGCATTCTTGGCGAGATACATAAGCTTTGACAACTAAGAACCTAGCTCAATGCCATAGGCAGATAGATGATACACTCTATTGCATTAATGTAAAGTTTCTACTTGTCCCAAAGATTTTTTATTTGCTTGCTCCTACACATGCCAATCATTATGATTGCCCTATCTTTAGTCAAAAACCCTACTTAGACCATGAGGGCATCTCCACAACTTTAGAAGCAAAGAGAAACTATATAAATAAATAAATAATTGATAAGCTTGCATTCATAAAACACTTGCATTCTTGGCAAGATACATAAGCTTTGACGACTAAGAACCTAGCTCACTGCCAATAGGCAAATAGATGATACACCCTATTGCATTAGTGTAAAGTTTCTACTTGTCCCAAAGATTTTTTATTTGCTTGCTCCTACACATGCCTTGCAATCATTATGATTGCCCTTTCTTTAGTCAAAAACCTACTTAGACCATGAAGGCATCTCCACAACTTTAGAAGCAAAGAGAATATGTAAACAAAAGAAAATTGATAAGCTTTGTTGCAGCATAACATATACATGTATGGGCTCATAGACATAGAAGATTAGACTATATTCCTTGTTTTGTACCTAAAGGGGTGAGAAATTTCACTGAAGATGTTGTAGTGCATGTTAAATCCCTTTTTAGTAGAGATGACCTAGTAAGACTACTTTATTTTGTGTGATGTATTAGATGCTTAAGATTTCTTATAGCCTTCCCATGCTAGGTCATAGAGAGCTTAGGGGATCCATGCTAACATGTCATGCAAGCATGATGGACTAGCATATTCTCTTGGAGCAACCTTGGAGAGTTCTTTGAGAGAAGACAGAGGAGATCTCACTGAAAGCTATTCTTGCTTATGTGAAACCAACTATTTGCTAGTTTTATAAATATCACTATGGTGATAGGTACATCTTGTATTAAGGATTTCAGGTGTCTTTGAATCTCATTGGTTCAAAATAGTAAATTGTCTATATAATGTATATATCTCCAATAATTATATATGTAAAATGAAGTATTACATCAAACACAATTCCTAGTAGAAAGAGAAACAGGGGACTATAATTTCTAACCATGTAGAGGTACTCATGATGGCCAATTGTTCAAAATTCAATATCCTCCATCTAGGCACAGCAAAAAGAGAACTTATACAACCCAAATTTAAAGTTGATTTATACCTACTCTAAACTAAAGTCACCAGACTAACATATTTATTAACTAAGATGAACTATATATTTGCGATTTTGGAGAAACAACCACAATAGAACACATTATCACTCTTATCAAAAACAAGATGTGGCTAGTTTAGATGGGCCTAGTTTTTGCTTTGCAACAAAATTCAGTACCCTCCATCTAGCTAGAACTTATATAACCCAAGTTTTAAAGTTGATTTATACCTACTCTAAACTAAAAGTCACCGGACTAACATATTTATTAACTGAGATAAACTATATATTTGTGATTTTGGAGAAACAACCACAATAGAAAACATTATCACTCTTATCAAAAACAAGATCTGTAACAAAATCATTCCCTCCACTTTGATCCTAAAAATGCTTAGCACAAGGTTCTCCCTACTTCATCAGATCCTGATTTGTGTACATAGTAAAAGTTCACCTGTTTTGTTCAAATTGCGATGTCTTTCAAGAAAAAACAAATTCCCAATGAGCAAGCTAATGTCAAATGCACATTATGTCCTCACAATTTGAGGTTCCATTGCTCCCTAGTCAACAATTTTGTAGTGTCTTCTCTAAAGTGGGTTTTTGTTAAATGGTAGGGGTTATCTAAGTGCCCATTGTTACAACGCAATTCATATTCTTGTTTCAAAAGTACCTAAAAATCCCACTATTGTATTGATTAGTGTAGCATCATTCAATCTGTGATTTGAGGAAAATGTTGTTTCCTGTCATAGGAGTGAAACCAAGGAATCTAAGGAATGGAAGGAATCTAAATGCACACTCTTAAAAGCATTGCATGTATCAGACAATTGCATCATGGAAAAACAACTACTAGTTAACCATAAACTAGTTCCACATCTAGTTTGGCAAATGTAGTGGCTCCATACTCTAGTTTGTCACAATTTACCTTTTCAGAATATCTAGTTTTTTATACATTTAGTTTATGCTTAAAGGGAATTTCATTTGCCATCAATATTTCTCTCTTGTAGATTTCATACTCGTAATCATACAAATTGATTTTCATGTTTAATTTTTATATTAGAACCTTGAAACCAAGGATAACTTCAGTGGCTAATATTCGCCAAATGGCTAATCTCACTCATCGGGAACACTAGATTTGACTTTTTTTTTGCACCTTTTGGGTGTCCATGTTGCCTGCACTTTATCAAAATTAGGCCCATGCTTAGGCTAATCACCAATAATAATAAAGAATTATTTATATTTTAGTGATGACTTCGCCAATGGAATCTAATTTGTCTACGTAGCAGTTTAAATATATTCGCACTTGTCTTAATTGATAGTCATATTCACCAATATTTGGTAAACATTTAAGTTACACTAGAGATTATGTAGATTTGACATGTGTCTCTATTCTGAAGACTTTTCGTGAAACTTTTTATCCTTCCTCACTTTTTCGCAAAATATATTTGATTGGGGACACATGTCTTTACTTTGGGAACTTTCTTTAAAACTTGGTATCTTTTTAAAAGTTGACTTGAAATAGGATTTAGGCCAATGTTCTAAGATCATCCAATGGTTGAAAATAATAGAAGTGCTTCCCCCAAACCACCATTCAATAATTTGGAGGGAAATTGTAATGATAAAAGTGGGCTAAATTTAACATTAAAGTTTGATAATTAAAGGCTCCATATAATAATAATAATAATAAAATCATTGTTTGTGTACTTTTTCCCACAATTTTCATCAATAATGAAAGACTTGCCAAGATTTTATAAAAAAATTATATGCTTGAAAAATAATTGCCAATAAAATTTTAAAAATTCCTACTTAAAAATTAAATTTCGCCAATAGAAATTAATTTTTTCCCCCTTAAGTAATGTTTGATTCGCCAAAATTTCATACTATTTTCTAAAGGGGGTTTCTTAAAGTTATCCCTGCTTGAAACTTACTACCAAATATTATCAATGTTCACTGTTATTGATGTCCATTTTGGAAACTCCAATGTATGCTGTTTGTAGAATCTTTTCAATATTTGTTACAAAGACTTTAAAAGGCCCAAAAAATATCTGTTATACTTTGGAGAGATCAGTTGCTCCTCAAGCTGGCTTGTAGAGTGGTATATGCTAATATTCAAAATCGTTGTCTTGTTTGTAGCAACTTTTTAAAGATTGTAAAATAATACAGGATATACGATCAAATGGTTCCTGCATATGGGTGCTGCATAAAAGTTTATGAGCTGAAAGTGCTGTCTTCAATCTTTGCACTTCTACGTTATCCCAAGTTTCTAGGACTGGGAAAGAGGGAGAAGGGGGTGCCTATTTCAAGATGAAGATGGGTGGGAAGCATTTTTTAGGGATGGCTACTAAAAAATAGAGAGAAAAGTTTAAATGTCAAAAAATTCAAATATTGATTGCATTGATAAGTAAATCGTTCATTAGATAAGAGTTCAACTGAGATTTTTATTTCATAAATAGTGACCAAGAAGTCAAGTTTTAACAAAGTTTAATTGCAATCGTTCACCTAAAGAACCTGATCAGACTATGTTGCCATTAGGTGGACGCTTCTTTATTGTTAGCTGTCCTAGTCTCCATTTTTCTGTTTGGGGCACTCAAGTCCATTGATAGCCAGTCAAGGACTTAATTCTTATACAATTAGGTAGCTTCAATTCTACCCCTTCCATCAATCTAGCTCACAATCTGCCGTAGGCTTTTCTTTGTTTTCTAAATTGACAAGTTATAACCTTGTGTTTAGAGAGCCTTTTTTATGTAGAGCGGGTTAAAAATCGAAGTGTTTTTTTCCCTTAGAAACCTTATGATCTCCCATTTGAAGATTATTAACATTTGATCTAAAGCCTTCGTTAAAGCACAAATCAAATTTGAGAATTAGTACTATGCAGGTAATACTTTCTCATTCTTCTTACTTCTGGGCTTGCTTGAGGATTTTCCGATTCCCTATATTTGATATTTAGTCAGATTAGGTTCTTAATTGGATCAAATTTAAATTGAAAAGAATCCTTATTTTCTGATATTTGATGGGGTTGATTTTAGTTTTCTTATATTATATTGCAACTTTGCCAGAATACCTAAGAGAAAAATATACAGTACACATCTAAATACATAAATCCTGCCTTTTGCAGACTAGCCTTGCAGCACTTTTCGTAAGATGTGATCTCTTTTCTACATACTAAAACTAGCTGATATCTCTTAACCAATTTCGAATTTCTATATGATGCAGACAAAACATAAGAATTTCCAAGTGAAGTTGACAAGAAGCAATCTGACTGTCTTCATACATGTTTAAGTTCTTGAATCAAATAGGATAATTTGATTGAAAAGGTCTTCCACAGGGTTTTCATCTCTTAAAAGAAAAGAATTATACACAATTTTGTAAAAGAAGCCATGCATCTCCTTTTGTGCCTCTTTTCAAATTTGATTAAGGCTATGATAGAAGATTTGTCGAGTAGCATATATTAAAGGTAATTAAAGAAAACATTTATATTCAGTATTAAGCATTTAGAAATGAATTACTCAAGAAGGCGCTTATGCTTGCACCAAGTTATGACTAATACATAGATAAACATTGCAACAGATGCAGAGCCACCAACCACCCACAGAAACTCCGGAAGGCCACCAGTTTTAAAGAGTGAAATGCCTATATTCATACCAAAAATTGCTGTAACAACAACAAAAATGCTCATAACAAGAGTTCCAGTTGTCATCATCACACCCATTTGTAGAAGATGGTTCTGTTTATCATCCAGCATAATGTTGATATAATCCTCGGTATCATCTACGTATTCTCGCAGCTGTAACCCACCACACAGTAGATAAACATTAAATGAAATTTGATGACACAAGATAAATGTACAAAAGATATCAAGTTAGAAAATAAAGATGATCCTAGTTAAAATGCAAGGAATCAATATCAATGAAAGATGAGACAATAAATAGTTTCAAAGGAAAGGTTGAGCGACATAAACCAAGAAAGACAACATCATCAAGCTTAGCAGTGATTTAACCATGGGTGGCAGATAACCGATGATGATCTATTTTACTAATCAATTGAACTTTATCACTGAACTGAAGTTCATTGAGCAACGAACTCTCTAACTTGATATAAGGTAAGTGCCAATTTTATCAATATATATAAAGTTAAAGAGTGAATAGATTTTTACAATCCATGAGACTATTGCTGCTGTTTCTGGATTCAATTGTGTAAGTATTTTTTGCATCAACATTTGGGATCACACTTTATGACCCATCATTGGGATGAATAATAGATATTTTTTGACTCTCTATCGTTCCTTCCCATGACATAGTGTAATCTGAAATGTTGATGCAAATAATGCCTACACAATTGAATCCAGAAACAGCTGCAACAAGATAAAGTTAGTTCACATTGGAAACACTAAAAGTGTAATGTCCTGAAGGTGAGACGTCAATCCGAAACTACCCGTACGAGCTCTTGCTACACACTTGGTCCGTATGGAAGCTCTCTCTTATACCCATAAAGTAGTTAGCAAGCCATACGGTGTGTGAGCCACACCTTTCACCCATACAGTGATTACTGTCTCATGGTGAACGTAATGCACATATGGTGAGGTCATGTCACTAGCACAGCGACACCTACCCATGATGGCCTCCATGTATGGTAAAGACCGTACAATCACATTTCGGTATAGTGCTCAAAAAGCCCAAGTTTGATGTCACCCATACGCCTTCACCTCCGTATGCTCAACTCTACCCTTATGTTTGTATGCTACACTCCTATGGCCAATCTATTCCCACTGCTATTGCGTATCGTTACAAAGAATATTATTATTGATAAATTAATAAATGCAAACAGAGAGACCAATTGAACAAATTGTTCATATTTTCAAATAAATGTCAAATTGCATCAATTTAAGACCAACTAATTCAGACTAGGGTGGGGAGTTACTCCTGCCGAAACTACAAATACAAAATAGGGAGGATCTTGCACCTTCAAAACTGCAAGAAGCTGAACTCTAACTGGAATACGCAAATACAAAGAAAAAACAAATTCACCTTGCCTGCAACTATGCCAAACTCGGCCTTACAAATGGGCTCCACAAAGTTTCGTGAAGGATTACAAATGGGCCGACACCAAATAATTTATAACTTTCTAATTAATAAAAGGGCCCAAAAGATATTATTAATTATGGGGCCATACAAACAATTAATTTTAAAATAACTATATAATTATATCAGGGACAATATAGTCCTCCTGACTCAAGAATTTTACCCTCAATCAATTGCAGACTCAAATGTTCCAAGATCTTTTTGTTTTCCCATGTGGCATCTTCTATTGGCAGCTCCTTCCAATGAACAAGGTACTCCTTGATGGTGCATGATAGCTTTTTCTCTATGGCTGCACGATCTCTGCGAGCTCTTAAATAAATTTTCCTTCTTCCTCAATGGGTGGGAGTTCCACAAAAACCATGACACGCTGACCAACTGCCTTTTCAAAGCATGAAACATGAAAAACATTGTGAATCCGACTTCCCTCAAGAAGTTCCAACCCATTGGCAACTTCACACACCCTCTGAACCACCCTGTAGGGTCTACAAAAGAGTGCCTTTAACTTCTTAGTACCACTTTTCTTCAAGGAAGATTGTTTGTAACCGATGATAAACCAAATCTCCTACTCAAAACTCCTTTCTACCATGTGAGGTTGGCATACATCATCTGTTGATTTTGATCCTTTTGCAAAGTGTCCTCGAGAGACTTCAAGATATCCAAACTTTCTTGCAGCCAGTCTTTGGCCCTTGGTGCAAAACTGTCACCAAATGCTAGATCGACAAGTGATAAAGGCTTGTAACCATAAAGTGCCTTGAAGGGTGACATACCTACTGACATGTGAAAGGTAGTGTTGTAATAATGCTCTCCTATATGTATCCAATAGACCCACACCTTATGTTGTTGTAAAGTTTATTACCAGATTTCATTGATTGCAGAATTTTGTTGCAGGTACAATCAATATCACCAATGTTTTAATTGCTTCTAGAATCTGCAAGTGTTAGTGCACTAATAACAGAAATGAATTATATGAAACTTCAGAATTATCTTCGATTCTTTTGGAGTGCTTGCATTAATAGATTACAATACCAAGATTACATCAGGCAGATTGGATAAATACCCACGGAAGAGGTGTGGGGATGAATGGCCATGTCTCCCATGAGAGACATGGACATTCATTCACACACCCATTCGTGGTTAACTAATCACATAATTATTTATTGTCTCAACACATTGATTTAAATGTATAAACCAATCATTACATTTGCGGCCTAATATAAAGGATAGATCGACAAAGATCTAAACATCAAAGGAACCAAAGATAATCTTGATCATGCCTTAATGATCTTGGAACATATAGGTCTTATCGGTTGCAGACTATGTAAAGTGCAATAGCACATACATATGCATATATGCATAACAGTGTGTGCATCATGTTGTTGTGCATATAAACATAAGTATGTGCTTCACAGTAATGTCAGACCGAAGCTACATGCATTAACACTCCCTCTTAGCTAGGGAAGACAAAGTGCATATATATAAGTTCTTTATATGAAAAGTAGTATCCTCAAGATATATATAACAAAATCAAGTCTCTTGACATTCTTTCGAATTATAGTGTGTATACAGATATCAAGTCACATGATATCCACCATAAAAGATCATGTTATATCCATCGATATTAAGTCACATAATATGTACCATGAATTTGAACATATTGATCTTCAACAAATATCAAGTCACATGATATCCATCAACATGCACTTTTAACTATCATGATTTTTCCTTGAATATCAAGTCACATGATATTCATCATGATAGTAATCTAATAATAATAAAGTCTTCACCTTATCTTATCAGAATCAATATTTCATTATAAAAGATTATCTCCTTAAATAATGAACATAAGGTAGGCCCATGAGTCATAGAGTCACACATATGACAAAAGAGTTTACACATTAAACATTTTTATTTAAATAATAAATATTCACAAAGTTGGGACTCAATCTCATAAACTTACATTTCAATCAAGCCAAGTTTCTTTCTGAAATGATCAACTCTCACTTTAGAGAGAGCCTTGGTGAGAATGTCAGCTATTTGATCACCTGTATTAATATATTCTAATGGAATAGCTCTTCTTTCCACCATGTCTCTTACGTAGTGTTAAGGAATTTCTATATGCTTGGATCTATCATGAAATATCATATTCACAAATAACTTGATACAACTTTGGTTATCACAATCAATAGTGGTAGATTTCATAGGTTCACCAAACAAGTTAGAAAGCAATTTCCAAAGCCACACTACTTCTCCAGCTCCGATAGCTGCTGCAATATACTCTGCCTCAGTTGCACTTTGAGCAACAGAAGCTTGTTTTCTGCAGATCCAAGAAGTCATGGCCGATCCTAAACTGAAATAGTATCCTGATATGCTTTTCTAGTCTTTTACATTTCCAGCCTAATCAAAATCAGTATATCCATATAACTCTAAGCTGGTATTCTCATATTTAAGTTGATACCCAATAGTACCTTGAAGATACCTCAATATATGTTTCAAAGCAACAAGATGAATCTCACGTGGTTCACACATGAACTGGCTTAATGCATTCATTGCATAGCAAATATCAGGTCGAGTATTTACAAGATACATCAAGGACCCAATTGTTTGTCTGTATAAGGTGGGATCAACTACTCTGGATTCAGCACTTGCTTCCTTTAGCTTGTGAAGGTTGGTTTCCATAGGTGTAGACATAAGTCGACAATCCCACATTCCAAATATTTTCAAAATATCAACAGTATACTTCTTTTAATGTAGAAAGATATTACCAGAATTCTGACTTACTTCCAAACCAAGAAAGTAATGAAGAATTCTTAAATCCTTCATTTTGAATTCAGAAGCCAAATCTTTCTTACACTGATTAATGAGATGTTCTTCCTCTGTAATCAGAAGATCATCAACATAAAGAATTAAAATTAACATATCACCTTTGGTTACCTTGAAGTAGAGATTTGGATCAGCCACGTTCTTGCTGAATCCAAGACTTAAAAGGTATTTGTCAATCCTTTCATACCAGGCCCAGGGAGCCTATTTAAGTCCATATAGAGCCTTCTTCAATTTACAAACATAAGAAGCAACATCATGAGTTACAAATCCTTCTGGCTGTTCCAGGTATACTTCTTCCTCTATTTTTTCATAAAGAAAAGCAGTTTTTACATCCATTTGATGGATTTTCCAACCTTTGGCTACTACGATGGCTATTACAGCTCTAACAGAAGTGTACCTAGCAACTGGTGCAAAGGTCTCTTCAAAGGCAATTCCTTCCTTTTGACAAAAACCTCTAGTACAAAACAAACTTGATGTTTTTCAATGCCACCATCTACATCATACTTAGCTTTGAAGATCCATTTTGAAGATGCAATAAATTTTTCCTTAGGTCTCAGAACTATGTACCAAACATCATTTTTTAGTATAGACCGATATTCTTCCACCATGGCATCTTTCCAAGCCTGATGTTTAAGTGCTTGAAAAGTACTAGAACGTTCATGATTCAAGCTCTCACATACAAAAGCATTATATATCAATTTCTAAGTCTCTTGCTTTCTCGAAAGGTTCCTGAAGGGGCTACAAATCCATCTCCTTCCTGTATTATTTTTCTTGCCCAAAGTGGCCTTTTAGACTAATCAAGACTCTCTTCTTGAGTATCTAGAAGGATTTCAGTTTTAGTTGAAGTCTCTTCAGGAAACTCCCTCTAAATCTCAGAAGCAGGAGTCTCTTTTGGAGATACATCAAATGTATCTAGTTCATCGAAAGTTTTGGCTCTTCTAAAAGCAATGTCTTCCTCAAGATGACATCTCTGCTTAGTTATATTTGTTTCTATCCAAGAATATAGACTTTGTATCCTTTTATTGTTCCACTAAAACTGATGAGAATACCCTTTCTTCCAGAAGGTTCTAAATTAGACCTCTTTTCCATAGGTACATGAACATATACAGGACATCCATATATCATTAGGTGACTGATGTCAATTTTCTTTCCAAAAAATGCTTCTTCAAGAGTCTTATTGTCCAAATGTGAGTGAGGACATCTATTCTGAATATAGACTGTTGTGTTGGATGCTTCAACCTTGAAAGACATACTCAAATTTTGATCAAAAATCAAAGCCAGAGCAGTTTCTACAATAGTTTTGTTCTTCCTTTCAGCGACCCCATTTTTTTGAGGATTGTAAGGGACTGTAAACTCCCTCTTAATCCCGGTGAGTTTGCAGAACTCTTTAAATATTTCGGAAGTATACTCCTTCCCATTATTTGTTCTGAAATTTTTAATATTCTTACTGGAGTTCTTAGTGATATTTTTGAATTCTTTAAACTTAGAGAGAATCTCTTCAAATTCTTTCCTTTAAGGAAATATATCCATGTCTTCCTTGAAAAATCATCAACAAATATCAAATAGTGCAACAATCCTCCTATAGAAGGTATAGACATGGGCCCGCATAGATCAAAATGTACTAGTTCCAACACTTCTTTAGTTTTGCTCAAACTATGAGGAAATGGCTTTTTAGTGTTTTTTCCCTAAGGCACAACCTTTACATGATTCATTCTGAATATGTTTTAACTTGGGCATTCCAATTACTACCTTTTCCATTGAAGTTAGGGCACGAAAGTTGATATGATCTAGTCTTTTATGCCATATTTCATTTAAATCATAGGTCTCATGTACAAGTGCAAGGTTTGTCTTAGCACATAGCTCATATTAAAGTCTTTGTCATACTCCTATTGTTAGAGCCTTCTTATGGTTGAATTTTTAGGCCATGCTAGTATTTCCCTTCCACGAATGTAATTTTATAACCATCATCTTCAAGTGCGGATATAGATATTAAATTCCTCTTAATACCTGGTACATAGAGAACTCCAGAAAGTTGAATAAAATTTTCAAAATTCAATTTTATGATCTAGGTCCCAATTCCTTTTACAGAGTGTGCAGAGTCATCACCAATTGTAACTTCTTCATCTGTTTCTATTTGCATGCCTTCTAGGTTATCCTGATATCCAATGATGTGTCTAGAAGACCCGATGTCAACTATCCATGTATTCCTTTTTGTTGATATATGGCTGGATAATGCTGAATAGAAGGCATATTTCTCATATTCATTGCCTTCATTTGACTTCTCAAATTTTGCAAAAGATCCTTGAGGTTTAGATCTATCGAGACAATTTATTGCATAATGTCCATACAAATCACATCTAAAGCATTGGATTTTGGACAAGTCTTTCTTCTGTTTGGATTGTCCTTTTCCATGAAAATTTCTTTTCCTTTTGTTGTTTTTCTTCTTTCCCTTCTTATGAGCATTTGTATTAAGAACTTGAACATCTTCATCTAGGGTTTTGAGTTTTCCCTTAATCATTAATCGTGATTCTTCTTGAAGACAATATGATCTTAAACGATCTAGTTTAGGGACTTTAGACCTAGCACTTATACCTTGTACAAAGGGTTCCCAGGAGTTCTCCTAATGCTATTAAGGATAATTCTTGATTTTCAATCTCAAAACCAAGTGCAGATAATTGATCTCTGAAATCTGTGATTCTCATAAAGAAAACATTTATAGTTTCCCCTTTATTTATGCTTACCCTATTCATCTTCCTTTTAAGAGCAAGTTTTTTGCTTGTATTATTGATTATAAATGCATTCTCAAGAGCTCGAAACATACGATATGTTGTGGTATGTTTTGCCACAATAGGCACTATGTGGTCTCGAACAGCATATACAATTATCTTCATAGCCTTTTGATTTTTCTCGATCCATTATAATTTTTTAGGGTCATCTTTAGGTTCCTCTTTTTCCTCTCTTACAAATGATTCTAATTTGTTTTCTTTTAATATCATCATTACTCGAAGTTTCCAAGATTCGAAGTTATAAGCACCTCCAAGGTGATGTTCAAATCTCATTGTGTTTGTCATCTTTGTAGAGAGAGGGAGGACTATTATTTGAAGTAAAATCTGATTCTAATAAACTTAGTGTGATCTTTCCTTAGCCAAGCTCTAATACCATGTAAAGTTTATTACCAGATTTGACTAATTATAGAATTTTGTTACAGGTACAATCAATATCACCAATGTTTTAATTGCTTCCAAAATCTACAAGTGTCAGTGCAATAATAATAGAAATGAATTATATGAAACTTCAGAATTATCTTTGATCCTTTTGGAGCGCTTGCATTAATGGATTACGATATCAAGATTACATCGGGCAGATTGGATAAATACCCACTAGAGAGGTGTGGGGATAAATGGCCATGTCTCCCATGGGAGACATGGACATTCATTCATACACCTATTCGTGGTTAACTAACCACATAATTAGTTATTGTCTCAACACAGTGATTTAAATGTACAAACCAATCATTACATCTACGGCCTAATATAAAAGATAGATCGACCAAGATCTAAACATCAAAGGAACAAAAGATAATCTTGATCATGCCTTAATGATCTCGAAACATATATATGTCTTATCAGTTGCAGACTATGTAAAGTGCAATAGCACATACGTATGCATATATGCATAACAGCGTGTGCATCATGCCATTATGCGTATATACATAAGTAGTTTACGAGGTCGCTCTCCAACCATTTGATAACAATCTTCATCTAACCATCCATCTGCAAGTGATATCTCATGCTCGGTAACAATTTCATTCATGCCAAGTGAAATAGTACCATCCAAAAATTGCTATGCTCCACGGGGACGCGTCCCCTGCCTCTGTACCCTAGTACCCGTACCGGGTACGAAACGGGGACGCGGGTACGGATTTTGGCCGTACCCTGCGACGTCCCTTTTTTGAAAAATTCAGAAACGTCCCCGAAACGGCCAATTTTTTTGGGCAGGAAACTTGGGGACGGCCAGCAGTATCGGGGACAGTTTTGCCGTCCCCTATCCGTCCCCGAAACTGCTGGCCGTCCCCTTTTTTCCAGTCAATCTGGAAAAGGCAAACCATCCCCAAAAAAACATTTTTTCCTAATTTTTGTTGTTCGTGTGGCCCCTAGTCATCTTAAAGACATAATAACAATATGCAACCTATATTTGGTCCATTAAAACACTAACTCTTCTACTCATTTTTCGATTTAACATACTTGCTAAGAGGAAGGAAAAAAACATAAGAGCAGTAGCAGCAATGAGCAAAGATTGTGTTTAGTGAGGCAAGACTGCTTTCGGTATTTACTATTTACTAACAATTTTAGTTGGACTTCTCTTTATTTCATTCTGATTTCAGCATGATACTTGAAGCCTTTAGGCATTTTAATTTTTGCTATATATGTATGTGATATTGTTATAATGGAAGCACTTAGTATTTGCCATTTGATAATATTCCATGTATTTATCTTCTAAAATGTCTATGGTGAATGGTTTATCAATGTTATGATATACATATTTGAATTTTGTCTCTATATTAAAAAAAATCCCCTATGTTTTTAATCGCCGTCCCCTAATGTCCCGTCCCCTAAATTTTGGCTTCGACCCGTACCCGTACCGGAAACACGTCCCCGTCCCCTAAAACGTTCCCGTCCCGGAAACTCCGTGGAACATAGAAAAATTGTTGAGGAAACGGCTATCCCTGTCACTGACTATGTTCTGCAAAAAGCCATGCAAGTGAAACACCTCTCAGAAAAACAGCTCAACTACCTGAGCTGCCTGAAATCCTATGGGAATAGAAAATAAATGGGCACAATGCTCTCTCATTTCTCATAAGTATTTACAGGGGCTGCAGTGACCTAGTAGACAAGGAATGCTTGGATTTATTTTGTTGGCAAGTGGAGCATTCATGCATGTATTGTAGTGCACCATCCTTGAGGCCCTTCCAAGTGAACCTTTCCCAAGTTTTCCTATATATCATGAGGTATTCAGGGTGTCCTGCAAGAGGCAAGCCATGCACTTCCTTCAAAATCCTCTCCATCTTTAATTCAAGTACCAAATATATAAGGATTTTATAGTAGATGACATCGTTAACCATCTTGTAACTATCATCCTATATTTGGCCATTCACCAATTTGCACAAAAATGAATACTTGGAGTGATCTATGACAATGGACATATGGAAGGTCATCTTGACAAGGCATTGGCCACCACATTATTCTTTCCCTTCTTGTACTCAATGTCTGTAAGCATATTTTTAGCACTCGAGTTTTAAACTTTGAGAATCAACCCTATGGGAAGAATCCCTAAATTGTCTTGGTGTTTTAGTTGGTCAAATGAATACATCTAGGGAAGTATTGGTACAATACCACGTACCACATGTCCATTGGAATGACACCATTCAAAGCTCTGTACGGGTACAAACCCCTCTCCTTCATCAACATAGCTCTGGGTGACAACCACGCACCAAGGGCAAAGGACTAGCTTCAAGAGGGACAAGACATGCTAAGATGCTTGAAGGAAAACCTACAGCAGGCACAAAATCAACAAAAGATGTACGCTGACAAACATAGAATGGAGAGGATTTTCGAAGTAGGGGATTTGGTCTATCTCCGGCTCTAGCCATACCAACAATCTTCATTCAAGGAAAAAGGAAAAGAAAAATTGAAGCCACGATTTTATGGCCCCTATCGTGTAGTTCATCGCGTTGGTCAAGTCGTGTACGAATTGGAACTTCCGAAGGGAAGCCATATTCATAACGTTTTCCATGTTTCATGCCTAAAGAAGGTCGTAGGGCAGAACGTCATGGTAGCCACAGACCTTCCACCACTCAATGAAGAAGGAAAGCTCATATTGGAACTAGCCAAGATCATCGAAGTACGTGAGAAGACTCTACAGAACCGCGCGGTGAAGCAATATCTGGTGAGTTGGAAACACTTGTCATTGGACGATGCGACGTGGGAAGGAGAGCACATTCTCCACCACCCGGCATTACATTTTCTTGAGGACAAGCAAAATTTGGGATGGGAGGACTATGATGTTCCCGTTATAAAATAAATCATTTATCAAACTATTGTAAGGGGCTGACTGATTTTTTGTATCTCGAACCCATTCTTATTTTTCCTCGACGAGTATTTAAGCATGGCTTAGAGGTAGTCTTTAGGTATGCAATTTGGATTATTTCTTGTACTGCGAATTCCTATTGGGACTCTGTTGTTCGCCATTTCGGAAGTGAAAGACCTTCCCTACTTGGCTTTTTCCGATCTCGGTGGGATTCAACCCTCACCCTATTCTGTCGTCTGTAATACTTCGCTCGGATCTGGCAAATCGGAGCCCCATCTTTTTGGCAAATATTATTGAAAGGTTATGTGTTCTAATCTCCATTGTTGATTCTATCTTATGAAATTGGGTCCCTGTGTTATTAATTGTCTGAGCACTTCCTCTCTAGCCGTACACCATCCACTTCTTCCAACACGAAGTTCATCTTCCATGTGACTAGATTGCCCACTGTACGGCCCACGCCCAGCTCCTTCATTTCACCACTGTACAGCCATTTGGCCTTCATCTTCTGCCACCATACAGCCAAGCATAGATCACCATACGGCTACTTGATATCACACCATACGGCCAACTTGTTCATCGTACGGCCAGCTTGTTCACTGTACAGCTAAAGTATTTCACCTCACATCCTGCTCCCACCCTCACTATATGGCAAATCAGTATCCTTACCCTGCCACCATACGGCTGTACGGTGTGGCCTCCAATTCTTCCTGTATCGTGGTCAAATCACCTCACCGTACTATCCTCCAAAACTTTGTATTGGCTCCATCTAACTGACATTGCAAAGGGAGAGGGATTGCTTGAAAAAAGTTGTAGTTTTGAAACATTACAAAATCTAGTTCTTTGAATCCTCTCCAAATCATTTTGAAAGATTCATCACGAATCAAAAGTTATAAGTGTCGGAGTGAAGCATTGTCTAAACAGTCAATGACAGTCATAAGATGACAGCACTTTGTCACCAGCCTTTGCCCCCTGCCCAAGAATACATATGGGCTGCATTTTAATTTGGTAACATATTTGTTATTTTCCATGTGACTTTAAAATGGGTGAAATATGAAAGTCTTAGAAAATGATAAGATGGAAATAATTGACAGAAATAATGAAAAGGATTTCCAAGAAACAGTTACAAGAACCAAAATGTGGCAGCAAAACATTATTTATTGTAAAACTCTCAATGCACTGGGGGTTCTTTTTCTACTTTCTAAGAGCCTATGTGCTGATCGTAGCATAGAGAATGGGGCAATAGTTTCTTTTTCTGCATTTTGATTGTAATAACAAGGATGATTTGATTGCATGGTCATATCATTTTGTATCTGAAACAAAGAGTTAAATCATATTTTGGGTATGTTGGTCCCAATATTGATATCTCTGATTTTGACAAATCACATGGTGATCTTTTTCAGGTTTTGGTTACTAACCTTATTTCTCAATAAATGAATGTTTAAGTATGTAGGTTTACTCATCCTTTATGTTGCAAAAATTGTTTCTTTTCATTTTCTCTATGATGTAAAAGATTCAACATGTGGGCGTGTGGCCGGTTGTTGGTCTTTTCCTTATTTCCATTTATAAACTTGATTATCACATTCATTTCATGTTGATAAATGAATGTTAACCACCTTTGTGTCTTTGGGTTAAAGGCATACCAATTCATATGATTCATTGTATATCTATTTAGAGGAAGTTGTACCTCTTAATTCAGAGGATGATTATCAATACAATGATAATTTGTCCAACTGTTATATTCTTTGTTCTTCATGCTGGGCATCTTGAGTCATTCCTTTTATCTCTCTTTGTAGGACAAATCTATTAACTGACAAATGTCAAAATCATATGCTTCAATTTTCTCACCCACTTTTGTTGTCGCTCAATTCCTATAGTAGGAAATGGCTCAAACTATTGTGGTTTGTCTGCAAAACAAATTTTGCTCCCACAAGGTATTGTCAAAACATGGTCAGCCTGCATGACGGTGAGCATCTCATTGTCATAGATGGAAAATTGTTGTCGATCTCTCGAGAGCTTTCAACTCTAAAATGTGATGGGATGACGATCTTGCATTAGCACCGCTCTAATGCCTTCACCCAACACATCACACTCCAAGACAAAGGGACAAGTGAAGTCAAGTAATGCGAGTACCGGACACATACTCATAACTTCTTTCAACTTGTTGAAGGTGTGTTGCACCTACTCATCCCAATGGATGTAATATCCCCGTCATAAAACAAATGTAATTAATTAAACCTTGTTATTGGGCCGATTGATTTAATACATCTTGGACCCATTTTTAATTGTTTTCGTAGGTGGTTTGGCCATTGGCTATCTTTGTACACCCTCGGAAGGTTTTCCCAATGAGTATTTAAGCACGGCTTGTAGGTAGTCGTAGGGGGCATATTTGAAAAAAAAATTGTATTGCGAATTCCAGTTGGGATTCTCTGTTGTTCGCCATTTCGGAAGTGAAAGATCTTCCCTACTTGGTTATTCTGGTTTCGATGGGATTCGACCCTCGCCCTATTTCGTTGTTGCATGTAATACTTCACTTAAATTTGGCGAATTGGAGCATCATCTCTCAAAAAATAGAAATTGAAGGTTATTTATGTTCAATTCTCCATTCTTGTTTAGAATTTGGAATTAATAGATTAAGTTACAGATATTTGTGTTCTTTTCCTTCCGTACCTCATCCGCTCACGCCATACTACCTACCATATGGCCTTCCTCTCCTTCACTAACTCTACGGCCCACCCCCTTCACTCTCCCTCTATACGGACTTCACATCATCACCCACAGACTTTCCCAACACTATACGACCAGATACAGGCCTCCACTGTACGACATTGTTGTGTACCTCTTTCATCCCCCCATTCGTATGGCCTCCCTATATCATCCGTACGGCATTCCTTGCTAATTGTAAGGCCATTTCTAGACTTTGTACAGCTATTCCTAAGCATTGTACGGCCAACCCATACTTCCGTATGGACATCCGTCCTCTTGCTCCACCGTACTATATATCGTATGGTCACTATTCCATTGGTTTCCATACAGCATTTTCTCTGGTCCATACCACTATCCAGCCCATCTATACAGCCCTTGCAATAACACCATCATGTATTTTTACTGTAACAGACATCAGAAGATCAAATCAAAGTAGTCGTGGGACACGAAACATTACAGTGGTATCAGAGCTTTTGATTCTATCAGCTTGTGGAAGTGAATGCAAGTTTATACTCGAAGGAGAAGGCGAAATAACCCTATTGATAGAATGGCAGATCGTCAGGATCCTACAACAGAACTCATGAATCTTTTAAGAGAGCTCAACAAAAACCAAATATAAATCAACGAAACCCAAAGGTTGATGCAAGAAACACTACAGAAATTATCCAAGGGAAAGACAACAGGAGAACAAAATGGGCATAGCAAGGACTCAGTTTCTAGAAGGGCAAACTTTCAACCCTTTCGCTCTTGACCCTCAATACCCATCTTCCTTCCAACGACGGAAGCACCACACAAAGAAAGAGAACCCACTTTTCAGGAAATGCAAGAAAAACTTCGGAAAGATTGGCAGAACGCAAATATGGAAGGTGATATATCTTTCAGAGACTATGTTGATCTAAGAATGAGATATTCTGGCAGGGGAAATCATGGTTATTTTAATGATGATATCAAGAGAAAGATCGGAAAGGTAAACTTATCGCAATTTCATGGATCTGGAGCCATTACCGCACAATCATGAGTCCTAAAGGAAAATACTTATTTCCAACTCAATCCGATGCCCGAAGAGGAAGCAATCAAGTTCACAGCACTTCATTTGGAAGGAGTGGCGCATGAATGGTGGTATCATGGACTAGTCACTCTCGGACACGACCACGTAACCTCTTATGTCAAGTTCACTAAGAGACTCATTGACCATTTCGATGGGAAGGATCCTAAGCTAAACTTCAAAGATCTAGCTCAGCTAAAGCAAACGGGCACAGTAGACAACTACGTCACTGTGTTCCAAAGGCTGTTAGTATTAGTTACAAACATCTCAGAAAGATGTCAAACTGTGTTATTCATGGATGGGCTGAGAGAACCTTTGAGACGCTAGATCAAAGGGTTAAACCCTTGGACACTCAACGAAGCTATTAAGAAGGTGGGTGAAATGGCCACATCTTCCTCCAAAACTCATGCAGCTACACCAACACCATCCCCACAAGAAGACAAAGACAAGGAGTCAATTCTGCAAAAACCTCAGTTTGATGAAGATTCTCGACAAGAGCTCCAGAGGAAAAAGCTTTCTTTCACATGCAAAGAACCATGGGGTCCTGGTCATCGCTGCCTTGGTAAGGGAAAGATTCATTACATTGAGGTGATGCCTAATGACGACAAAGAACAAATACCTAGAACGACTAACAAAGAAATTATCCAGTAGGAGAGAATAAATGCCCTGATAGAAAAAGGGGGTTCCATTGTTACCCTCACTATAGCAACTGGAAGTGGTATCTTCAAGGTTCGTGGCACACTTCATGGAAAACGAGTCTCAATCATGATTGATAGTGGTGTCACACTGAATTTCATCAATTAATCTTTGGTCACTAGTAAAGGCTTGCACGCAATTGAGCATGGAGGATTTGAGGTTAAGGTTGCAGGAGGAACCTTGTTACCTTGCACTCATGTGATCTCACGGCTACAAATTTCCATGGGAAACTATACCATGACAGATGAATTCTTTGTCATTGATTTGGTTGATACTGACATCATTTTGGGCATCCAGTAGTTGGAAACTCTTGACCAGTACACCCAAAGTTTCAAAAGGATGGACTTTTCATTTGAGACAGATGGCAAAAAGGTGTTGCTAAGAGATATGTCAAATAAAGGATCGAGGGAAGTCACAATCAAGAAGATGGAGGCTAATCATGATTGGACCCCAGACGCTGCAAGCAAAAACACCACACTCAACACCTTACCCCATTCCTTGGATAATTCACGGGCCCATCTATTGGTTGAGTACTCCAAGAACACTTTTGCATGTCAATTGATGGATGGCTATGTACGTGATGAAAGATACAAAATTATTGATGACATCATTTACTTCGGCGGGAAGATCTACTTAGTACCTGACTCAGGGCTGAAGAAGTTGATTACGGAAGGTTTCCTGTTGCCAGATTTACATTTTCTTGAGGACAAGCAAATTCTGGGATGGAAGGACTGTAATATCCCTGTCATAAATAAATGTAATTAATTAAACCTTGCTATTGGGCCGATTGATTTCATATATCTCAAACCCATTTTTAATTGTTTCTGTAGGTAGTTTGGCCATCGGCTATCTTTGTACCTCAGAAGGTTTTCCCAACAAGTATTTAAGCACATCTTTTAGGTAGTCGTAGTGGGCATATTTGGATTATTTCTTTGTACTACGAATACCAATTGGGATTCTTTGTTAGTCATCATTTTGAAAGTGAAAGATCTT
The DNA here is from genome assembly GCA_028749045.1 of Cupressus sempervirens. Lineage (NCBI taxonomy): Eukaryota > Viridiplantae > Streptophyta > Pinopsida > Cupressales > Cupressaceae > Cupressus > Cupressus sempervirens. The sequence goes on along the minus strand of CM053791.1, from coordinate 134,353,289 downwards.
CCCTACTTGGCTATTCCGGTTTCGGTGGGATTCGACCCTCACCCTATTCCGTTGTTACATGTAATACTTCGCTCAGATCTGGCAAATTGGAGCATCATCTCTCGGCAAATAGAAATTGAAGGTTATTTATGTTCAATTCTCCATTCTTATTTAGCGTTTGGAATTAATAGACTAAGTTACAAATCTTTGTGTTCTTTTCCTTCCGTACCCCATCCGCTCACGCCATACTACCTACCATACGACCTTGACATTCACACCGTACCTCCACTCCTCTCCTTCACTAACTCTACAACCCACCCCCTTCACTCTCCCTCTATATGAACTTCACATCATCACCCACAGATTTTCCCAACATCCTACGACCAAATACAAGCCTCCACCGTACGACATTGTTGTGTACCTCTTCATCCCCCCATCCATACAACCTCCCTATATCATCCGTACGGCATTCCTTACTAACTATGCAACCATTTCTAGACTCCATACGGTCATTCCTAAGCATTGTATGGCCAACCCATACTTTTGTACGAACATTCGTCCTCTTGCTCCACTGTACTATATACCGTACGATCACTATTCCATTGATTTTTGTATAGCATTTTCTCTGGTCCATACCACTATCCAGCCCATCCATATGGCCCTTGCAATAACACCATCATGTGAGTTTTCCGATAGTAGACATAAGAAGATCAAATCATAGTCGTGGGACACGGGACATTACAATGGAAGGCTCCCTTCTATGTCAAGTTTGCGAGTGGTGCTCCAAATTGTAAAAATCCTTTCACAAATCTTCTATAATAACTGCATAGTCCGAAGAATCCACGCAACTCCAAATGTCTCCTAGGTTGGGGTTAGTCAAGAATTGCCTAAGCCTTTTCCTAATGCACTTGAACCCCTTGGTCACTAATGACGCAACCTAGGTACAAGATCTCAATCATCTCAAAATCATATTTGGATCTCTTTGCAAAAAATGAATGGAACTCCATGATTCCTCATACTTTGTCCAAATGTCTCAGATGTTCCTCCCATGTATTGTTAAAAATGAGCATGATGTCGAAAAACACCACGAAATACTAGTGCAATTGTTTGTTGAAAATGTGATCCATGCAAGACTAAAGGTGGTCAAAAGCAGTGGTCAATGCAAACAGCATGACCAAGAACTCGTAGTAGTAACGGAAAGTTGTCTTCTTAACATCTTTCTACCTCAAGCAGATCTAGTTGTAGCCAAAGAAAAGATCAATTTTGAGTAGACTACTCCATGTAGTTTGTCCAAAACTGACCGATCCCAGGAATGGGGTATTTCATGGTAACCTTCATGTTCAATGCATAGCAGTCAACACACATCCTGAGGGACCCATCCTTTACCAACACTATTGAGGATGCAAAGGAATTAGAGTTGGGCTTAATCCATCCTTTGTCAAGGAGTTCCTAGATCATCTTCTCTATCTCTTCTTTGTACTTCTTAGGATAGCAATAAGGCCTGGTGATAATAGGCTTGGCTCCTTCCTCCAACCCGATGGTGTGCTCAAAGCTTTGTTATGGTCTAATACCACTTTGGAGCTCCTCATCTTGGTAGTAAGCTTGCTGCCCACTCAAAGGTTTCATCAAACCAAGCAGCATGCTGCGAAAACTACATCATCAAAGTTTGAAAATTGCTTCCATCTATTTGATTGAAAACTCCCTCAGGTCACCATTTGACATTCCTCCCAATACCACATTCTTGTTATCCACCTCAAATGAGAAATCCATCGTCTTGAAACTTTGTGTGTACTAGTCGAGGACTCCATCCAATGAATGCCCAATATACATCTGTATCATCCAGATCTACCACAACAAAATCATTTGTCATTGTGTGATTTCCCATTGTGATGCTCAATAGCAAAACTAGATCAGTATACGAAAAGAGATTTCCTCTCACCGCCTTGACATCAAACCCTTCATGTTCCTATGTACGCAAACCACTAGGGATGATAAGGGATGAGTTGATGAAGTTGAGTGTGGTCCCACTGTCGAGCATGCCTATAACTCATTACCCCAAAGTGTACCACGTACTGAAACACACTGCACCTTAGAATGCCCACCAATGCTACAATGGTGTCTCCCCTCCGTACGAGTGTGACAATTTTCTTCGCATGATTTATTTCTTCTATAGACTCCGCTTTTTGTCACTCAAAATCATCATTCTCCTCCTCACATTAGACACTGCCTCAAAGTAGTGCTTCTTTTCCTTTCCTGGGCATCAATGCCCTAGTTCCTATAGCTCCTTACATGTGTAGTAGAGTTTTCTCCTCCTAAGCTCCCACCCTATGGCCTCATCGAACAATGGCTTCTTTGGATTGAACTTATTGTCTTTCTCCTTCGAAGTGGGGTGGTTTCATAGGCGGCTAATTTTTAGAAATTGTGGCCATGTCAGACACCTTAATCACTTTGGTGAGCATGTTAAGGTTGAGCCTTTTCACCCAACCCTTTAGGGGTTCCATCAACCCATCCATGAACAACAAAACTAGTCTCCTCTCCAAGATGTCCATTAAGAATATGGCCAGTCTCTGGATTTATGTAATGTAACTCTCCATTAGTCCTAATTGCTTCAGTTGAACTTTGGATCCTTTTTGTCAAAGCGATCTATAAGTGTCTCTGTAAATTCAGCATATGAAGTTATTTGATCGTGGCCAAGGGTGACCATCCCATAATGCCACCATTCATGAGTGATTTCATCCAAGTGAAGCACACTGCAAAATTGATTTCCTTATCTTCATGTGTTGAGTTAAGTTGGAAGTAGGTATCTACTTTCATGCTCGTGGTGATATTATTTCAATCCCATCAAAGGATGATAAGTTTATCTTGCTTAACTTTTGTTTGATGTCATCGTTGTAGTAGCCACGACTCCAATCGTCTAAGTGTTTCATTTGAAATTCTACATAATTCTTCAAGGATATATCTCCCTCAAGATATGCCTCCCTCTAGTCTTTTCTCTGCTACAATTGCACTTCCTAGAAAGTGGGCTCTCTCTCTCTGCAAGGTGCTTCTATTCTCTACGGAAATGTGGGCATCAAGGGTCAAGAATGTAAGTGTTGAGTGTTTGATCTTCCTGTGATAGAATTATCGCCATGCCCATTGTGTTCTCCATTTTCTCTACCATCTGGTGATTTCTACAAGGTCTCCTCTAGGAATTGTTTTAATTGTTCCCCTTTGACCATGGCTACATTGAGTTGAACTTGGCTTCTAGTTATTCCCATTTAAAAGTGTCATGATTTCAACAACAAGATCCTACGGTTCCCCATCCGCAGAAGGGTACTCCTAATGTATACCTACATCCACTACCTGATAGGCTGGCAGAATCACTAGCTCTAATATCATTGTAATGTTCCAAAGGTGAGACTTTCATCCAAAACTACTCGTAGGACCTCCTACTACACATTCGGTCTATTTGGTAGCACTCTATTACACTCATTCAATATTGTGCAAGTTATGTAATAACCCCAACAAGTTATAACTCCTTCAAACACCAAAAATCTTTATAATTCAGTTGTTTGACATTTCATCAAACACTTTGCAAGCAAGCTCTAATACCACTGTAATGACCCTGCTCAATTCCAACCTTAAAATGCTGATTGAAGGCTCGAAGAATTTTGTCAAACACTTTGCATACAAGGGGTCATATGACTGATATAACTTTTCAGATTACTGCAATGACTCTTGTTTCGATTTGCATCAAAGAGAATGCTTACAAAAAGACTCCAGATTGTCTAAACAATGACCTAACATGAATGTGCAACTAATTTTGACAATATTCAATACAAATATGTGACTTAACTACTTGCAATATGCAGTTACAGCAACTAGTAATTATGACAAATACTTTAGATGCAACCTAAGATGGCATTAATGCACTTACAACCAAGTGTCATTAATATAAACACTTAGTATGCAAAATTATAACATTATTTATGCGAAAAAGAGAACTTACAGCCAATTGACATTTTGTCAAACAATTGGCATGCAAACTAATAAGCTGATCATCAAACTCTAGGTTTGCAATATAGATAGTCTAAAAATTACAACGCTTTCAATTGCAAAATCCTAGCCTTCCTTTGATACCAATAATGCCAAATGGCAAACAAAGACAAGTACAATGTGAAATAGTGAAGTGCTGAAGCTATATTTTGTACTCAGCTGAAAACCTACATTTCTCAGAAAATATGCCAAATGAGAAGTGAAGAACCTGATTGTATATGGCTGTAATAATTTTCTACAATGCTGCCCCTTCTGCTTTGTTTTTTTCCGATCTTTTTCCACTTGCTTTTTCCGGATTTGCTTTTTTCATTTTTGCTTTTTCGAACTGCTTTTTCGGATTGCTTTTTTCGGAGTTGTTTTTCCGGACTGCTTTTTCCGCATACTTTTTTTTTCGGGTATGCTTTTTCGGCCTGCTTTTTTCGGACTACTAAAAATGCCTCCTGAAATGCTGAAATGCTGAAAAATGACCTTAGGCCCAATGATGCCCTAGCTGAAGTGACTGAAGTATCACCTCCAAATGTGCAACCCTTCAGAAGATATTTCACTTCCTCAATTATGCAAATCCAAGGGAGTTTTCGTTCCCAAAGATCAACTGACTATCTGAAACCACTTGGCTCCACAATAGACTATGTGACTGAATAACAATTTAATGTCAAGAGAGAAATAAACAACTGGATGATTAGAATGAAGCCCGGGGTGCCTATTTATTCTTTTTCTCCACTTTCTCCAAAAACTTTTAGAACATTATTTTATTTTATCTATTAGGTGACTTTATAAAAAAAATTATAATTCAAGTCACTTTATTAAATTAAATAAATATAAAGTTACCTGTTAATATTTATTTATTTGATAACTTTATAAATAATTAACTTAATACCACTTATTTATTTAATTAAAATAATTAATTAGTCATCCTCATAAAATATTCATTATTTTGGACAACCTAATTAATTAAATTAATTAAATCAAATTGCCTCCAAAATGGGGACATGACAATGGTATTTAAAAGGTAACTTTATATTTAATTAACTTAATACCACTTATTTATTTAATTAAAATAATTAATTAGTCATCCTCATAAAATATTCATTATTTTGGACAACCTAATTAATTAAATTAATTAAATCAAATTGCCTCCAAAATGGGGACATGACAAGTTGTATAAGGTATGAACCACACCTTTCACACATATGGTGATTACTATACCGCACAGTGAAGATAATGCCCATATGGTGATGTTATGTCACCAATACAGAAACACCTACCTTTAATGGCCTCTAGGTACAGTAATATGACTGTACGATCACACTTTCATATGGTGCCCACATAGCCCAAGTTTGATATCGTTACAAATAGGTCGACGCCAAATAATTAATAACTAGTTAATAGAAAGGGCCTAAAAGATATTATTAATTTCAGGGTCATACAACCAATTAGTTTTAATTAAACTATTTCCTTACATCGGTCACATTACAAAAAGTATGACCAAGAGTTACTTCAAACTATTATACAGCTGAAGTTTGTCATGCTGATACTGATATTTGATAAGATTTACAGTAAAAACCATATTTAAACTTGGTGTAGGAATGTATGATGATTTTGTCTTTCATAATTCTACTGCAAATACATCAGTCACAAGACAACTAGCATTTACAAATGGAAATAATGGAGGGAGATAGAAGGATAAGATAAATCTTGTTAGTCTAAGGGTAAGGACACTTGTTAGCAATATTTTTATCTAACTATATCTGTAGTTTTAATTACTTGCTTTAGCCTTACAAAAAAAAAAAAAAAAATTTAAATCCAAAAAATCAATATTCACTAGATTACCTGACAAATCCATATCAATGGAGTCAAAGAAAGCCCCATAAATAGATAGGGTTTTCTTCCCACCTAATGGCTAAATTTGTGTGCTCGTTATGAGACAAAAATCACAAGTTGTGTAATGAGCTCTGTGGAAAACAGTAAACCATTGCTCTTGTCTTGAGGAAGCTAGTAAATTTAAAATATTGGTACATTTGCTAGTCCATTGCTTGAAAGACTTAAGGAGAGATAAAATCAAAGCATAAAGTTTCCTAAATAATTGGATGCTAAGCAAGAAATGCTGATCACTTTATCAATAGAATGCGAAGAGCTCTAAAGGGTGAATGTTCAATGAAAGATGCTGAAATAAAAATTAGATGAAATAATGTTAAAACCCCATTTCTCTTGTGAATCTAACTCATCCATCAAAATTTAGTGATTCAATCAACAAACAAAAGTAATTATTTTCAATCTGTTGACAAAAATGGGACTGATAAATGGTATCGGAAAAGATAGTCAAAGAGTCGGAAAACCTCATGAAGCAAAGGTAAGGCCTAAGAATTAATTAATTTGCTTTATGAGTGAAATATTACTTCTTCAATTTCACCACTTTATTAAAAAAGTAATTGGAAAATATTTGTGTGTTATTAATACTGATCAAGAGATCAATTTATACAAGAAACTGAACAATGTTTCCTTAAGAAACAATCATAACAGAAAAACTAAATATTAGAAACATTCTAATATTTGTGATATTACTATCAGGATTTAACTGTGTAGATTTTGAGTCAAAGTCATCGACCCATGATTCATGATTAGTGATTCAACACGAATCTGTCTCTCATGAGAATAAATGGAACACTTAGCACTCATTGGATCGGCAATGCTCACAGAGGTGAAGCACCGGGACTTTCCAGGAGGTCACCCATCCCAATACTACTCCAGCTTGAGAACTTTGGATGGGTGACCTCTTGGAAAGTCCCGGTGCTTCACCTCTGTGAGCATCGCCGATCCAATGAGTGCTAAGTGTTCCATTTATTCTCATGAGAGACAGATTCGTGTTGAATCACTAATCATGAATCATGGGTCAATGACTTTGACTCAAAAACTGGGTCAATGAGTTTGATTCAAAAACTACACAATTAAATCTTGATACTTCTCCTACTTATCAATTCTAATATTTACTAAAAAATTACAATAGATAACCATTAGATACTAAACAGAGATAATAGACACTATTTATTATCGTAATACCCTGGTTAATCTATCTAGAGCACGAAGCTGTCAAAAAACGTAAAAGGAAGATTTTGTCTACTCAAGGCACTTCGCATTGTTCGTTGTGAACTGCAAACCAGATTTCTTAGATAAGGCAGCTAAACGCTTCCGACATTCAACCTTCATGTGACCAAACTTGTGGCAATAGTTGCATTGAATGTTCTTTTGAATCTAGAGCAGAGGATGTCTATTGAGAAGACTGTTGATGGTACTTTGGATAACGCTCCAAAACTTTTTGTAGATGAGCATAATGCTCCAAAAGAAATCGCAAAAAGCCACAATTTTTAGGAGAAATTTTAAAAAACCAAACACGATTTTTGAGGTGAAAAATCAATCAAAACCCAACATATTTTTGAGGTGAAAAAACAATCAAAACCTGACAATACAAAGCTTCAATTTTTTTAGGAAACACGGTAAAACCTAATGGATAATTTTTGAGAAAAAAATTACAAACCCAACAGAGGAATCCCACACAACTTTGCGAATTACAGAATCAAAAATTTTTAAAGGAAAATTATAGAAACTCATACAAAAATAAAAACCCATCAAGAATTTTTTTTGAGAAAACAAGATTATGAAAACCCACGAGAATTATTTAGGGAGGCAAAACACTAGACATTGCATGGCAAAGCAACACATGCAAACAACATGCAAGTACATGCAACTCTAAAAAAGTAGAGACCCAGAAAATTTGAAGGGTGACCCGAAAGAGAGCTCGAAAAATTCAGAAAGAAAATATTGTCGGTTTTTGGATCGGCTAGCTCAAAAATTGAGGCACAAAAATCAAGGCACCCAGAGAAACAGACGACAACCCAGTTGAGATCTCAAAAAATCCACCAAGAATTTCTATAAAAAAATTGATCCAATACAAAAAATTAAGGTTTTGAACAAAAATGGCCTTGCTGCAAAAAAAAAACCACAAAAAATGGTGAAAATGTGCAAAAAAATAGACGGATTTGGACAACAATAGTTTGTAGAACCGAACCAAAAGTTGGCGGATTCCTATCACTCAGAACAGAAACACCAATCGGATTATAAAGAGAGTTGGAAGCAAATATGCATGTAAATAATTTCAAAAATATAAGGCAGATAATTTCAACCAAGAAATTATAATTATTTTCGAAAAAATTTAGAGTATTGGCTTTAATATCATACTACAAAGTAATTGAAAAATATTTTCTTGTTATTAATAGTGATCAATAGATCAATTTATACAAAAGAGTGAACGATGTTTCCTTAAGAAACAATAGTAAAGAATAGAAACATTCTATTCTAGAAACAGAAAACTAAATATTAAAAACATTCTAATATTTTCAAAATATTACAATAGATAACCATTAGATACTAAACAGAGATAATAGAAACTATCTATTATCGTAATACGCTTCTGGCTATTTATGTTTTGCAAGTGATCTTGGAGGAGAGTTTACAACTTCACAATCAACTCCTACAATAACTTATAACATTACATAAAAATATTAAGAATATAATATTTTAATAAATATAAGTATTATATTTTTAAATATAACAGTATCATCATCAATTTATTTTGAAGTCAAAATAGGCAGCATTGATTCAACCTTGCTATACTATGCCTATGGTTGAGTGAGCCTAGATGATAGCTTCATCCCTTTCAATAATTGAGCATTCAAATAGTTAATTTAGGGAGGAGGCAATGGAGAGTTTCAAGCAGAGGGGTTCCGAAACCTATAAATGCGAAAAACCTCACAGACCTCAACTGCCACAGACCTGGTCCTGGTCCCTTAAACTAGAAAGCAATCTCACCCCTCAATGCATTTGACAAAAATGTTCACTTATTTTCTTATCCTTTTCCATTGATGTAATGTGAATATGTAGTTTATTATATTGAATCTAGGGGTAGTCTTCTGTTAATAGCTTCTGTCATTTGCATTTTATTCCATGGACTCTTTGTTTTGTGCACTTAGTGAATTTTATTAGTTCATTCCTACTGTACTTTTCAGTCTCACTAACCTGCTGATATAATTTCATCCATTCATTCTTTCCCTTGCTGAAATACAGTGAATGAGAAAATTGGAATGTAAAAACCTACACCACTTAAGTGAAAGGTATTCTTTCTAAAATGTACTTTCGAGTCTAATGCCTCTTTAACAACCACCATTCTATAATGTTATTCAGTAACCATGGGCACCTCCTTAAGAATCCACTGAAATTAATTTCTACTCATGTTGTCTGCCTTCCCAAATTCCTAAATATAATAAACACTCTGACAAATATTGAACTTTGCAAGACATAGCATGCAATGTTTTGACTTTCTATTATTCCACCAAATTAGTCAAGTAACATATAGTGTTGAAAATACAGACATTTTATTTTAAGAGTTCCATGACTAATAAATGCATGTACTTGCATTAGATACTAAGCATCGGCAGATTGTTCCAATTAAAAATTTAAATATGACCCTGATTTTCATTCAGTTCCTTTACTGTCAAAGGTTGAGTAACAATATTAATATTTAAAAACTGTTTTTTAATAATTACGAAAAATTAGTTTGAAAGAACAATTGAATAGGAGAACATGTGGAAGTCCCCATAGCCCTTGATTATTGAATATTCATAGCAAACTATACCAATAAGAACTAAAATTGGATGGAGTTTTATAAACAGTTTGATTTGGAGCCTAGTCAACCATTAGATATTGAATGTGTGCTAAGTAGTTATTTAGAGAAGAACAGAGACAACAAGGGTTTAGTGCAGATTTGATACTATAAACAATCAAAATTGAGCATAAGAATAGAAAAATATGTCAATACAGCAATGCAATTAATATGTTCTCCACAGAGCCTCTAACTTCAATCAGATCATCCGTGAGGAATTTGGAGTATCCAAGCTCTATATGAATTAATGGAGATGAATTATAAATGTCAGTAAACTGAAAAAACCAATCGTCAAAAAATACCATCAATTTCTACAACCTTGTCAGACCCAAGATGGCAACACTCTTTGTAGAGGAGGATAAATAAGGGTATACACGTGAGTTAATATCTAATTGGCCAAAATACCTGCATCTAGGAAAGATCTTTCTTAAAATGGACCTAAAGACATTCTCGATAAGAATAGGTTGGGAAGTAAAGTTGGCTAGGAGAATGCACTGAGGCATCTGTTCAAAGTAATATGCTGAAGCATGATAATTTACACCCTACCAATATACACCTAGTCAAGAAGCCCTAACTAGTGCCATAATCTTCTAAACAATAAATAAGGATGAAGGATCAGTTAAATGACTGTTGAAGAGATGCATTTTTTGAGGGATATCCTAGAAATGTATTTTGAAGCACTTAACACTTGAAATGAATGGTAGGCTTTATCACTTGGAAATTCCTGATAGAGAAGGCGGCTCCAGATTGAGATACGTATGGATTGAACTCCCTAGTAGGAAATTGGCTGTCACATTTTAAATTTACACATGATCTTCTTTGTAGAAAACCTAGAACCTAGAAAGAGCATCTCTAGGTTATCGAATATTATGGTTTTGTTTAATAAAGGTTCATAAGTAACTAATAAACTTCACAGATGAGAACAAAACAATAGCATCTAACTGTCTCTGTAAGGTATTAGGGAAATGAGAGAGGAAAATATAGTTAGAATGAGTTTGTTTTTAGTTCTACATAATTCCAATTGAGAAGCGAATATAATCACAGAACAAGTGGAAAACCTTGTCATTGTTGGTCTATACTTACTGCTGAAAGCTTGTTGAGTATACCATCAGTTTGAACAAAATATGCCTCCAAAAGCATTTCAAGCTCTTCAACATCCTGTTGTCTACCATTACTACTGGTTGTGGTAGCACTGCTACACCGAGAAACCTTCCTATCCAAATTGGAAATGCTGACATTACTTTCTTGGGAATTTGGACAAATACTGCAAGAATTTTCCAGAAAATAATTAAACCAAAAGATGAATAAATTAAATCTGATACAATATAGGGACATGGAACATAACAAAAATCAATTCACCTTCCTCCTTCACTATCTGAATTGACCTTTTCAAAACTGACAAAATTTGCTTCATGCACGCCATTTGAACAAGCCGGAGAATCAAGCCCTTCAAGCTGCTTCCTTGTTAATTTGTCAGATAGATACATCTCATTCATATCCCCATCGTCGTCAAGCAATTGTTCTAACTCATCTCTCACCTATAATTATAATACATGAAATAAGCAAAGAGTTCTCATAATTATTAACGGCTAAGCACAGAACAAAACACACTGTCACAAAACAAAGAAGTAAAATATAATACCAGTTTTTTTTGTGATAAAATATCCCTAAATTTTAGAGTGATATGATTCATTGATTATGTTAGCACATGATGACAGATACGGCAAGTATCAACTCAATACTTGTTAATAAAGAAGCTATAATCGTGTAATGGTACATTGAAGGAAAAATCACACAATCTTTCTTCAATACGACCAAGATATTCAATTTCATCCTAAAATTGTGACAGCAATCAATTATTTGATCATCATCATAACATTACAAATCCCCACCAATATGCACACATGGAAAGCAATGATTAATTTTTTAAGCTATATCAATTAAATAGATTCATTGTTTGGAGTTTTAACATATAATTTTAGAATCATCTCTATCCTACAAGGTATTTGTTTCTCTTTTCAAGAATATGTTTGTTGTTTTTTTATGATTGTTAACTTTTACTTATAACTGCTTGTTCAGCTTGTTCAACTACGAGAATTTCATATATATCTTGATGATCCAAATATAAAATTAAATAGGAAATATTTTGAATCAACTTCTCCCAACTATTATAAACTTCTAAAGTTCTATGTAATAACCCCTATCGGTTATGGCTCAAAAAATCATCAATTTCCACACCAATCAGTGGTTTGACATTTCGTCAAACATTTGGCAAACAATTCAGCTATCACTATGCATATGATTTTTAACTTTCTAGTACAATACTAGGATATGTAATGAGCTACTCATAATGGCTAGATAAATCAAACATTGAAGGCTCTTTTATAAATGAATACCAAACAACTGATTTGCAACTTCTTCCTTATTTGTTTGCATACATAATTCTAAAAGTATTCTATGACCACTAATATTGAATGGAGAATTCAATAACTAGAACAAAGAGACCAAATAATAATCATATCATTATTAAGTTCTATTGCATTGAGAAAAAGCACAATAACTTTTGGAACCTGTATGCAAGAGCAGATTTATTAACCCCAATGGCCAAATCGCTGCCAAAGTGTGAACAGCTATCCTCAAAACACCAGATTGCAACCTATAGGATGATATGTATTTGCAAACGTGTAAAAGACAGCCTCTTGGAGAAATCATAGGTGAGAGAAAAAGGCAGAATTGCTTCAGATTTCCCACGTGGTGCCTGGAAATGAAATCTGCACTTCCCCAAAATACTAAACGCTCCCCAAAATACCAAACACTACAAATACTAGTAACCGCTGCCTCTGAATAACTCGTGTGGTCCTCAAATGTAAACCATTGCTATTAAAGAATCCTCCAATTACTTCACAAATTCATTCAAAAGTAATTTCTTCCTAGCCATAGTAAAGAACAGTAGGAGAAGAGAGCAATTGTATACCTCAGCACAATTGCAAATACAATCCTCAAAAATAAATCTCAAAATTTTGAAACCCCAGAAATGTAATTTCCTCCACAATAATAATCCTCCCAGCCACAGACAATAATAGTAACGGTGATTAAATGGAATCACTTTACCTCAGCAATGATTCGAAAATACTTCCCAGCTTCCCTTATACCTTAGCAAGGGCAACAAAATTTAGAATCTTAGAAAAAGCCACAAAGGCAACAAAAGAAAATAGATTATTCAAGCATGCTTTTCTCAACAAATGGACTTGTATTTATAACCTCCAAATTCCCAATTGTTGCCAAAATGTAACTTCACTCAAGAAGCTTCACCACACAATATTAATAAGAAGCTTCTTCTAGATTCTCTCACTTGACAAATTAGATGACATATTCTAAATTAGATGACATATTTAAATAGTTATGACAAATTCATTCAAAAGTAATTTCTCCCTAGCCACAGTAAAGAACAGTACGAGAAGAGTGCAATTATATACCTCAGCACAATTGCAAGTGCAATCCTCAGAAATAAATCTAAAAATTTTGAAACCCCAGAAATGTAATTTCCTCCACAATAATAATCCTCCCAGCCACAGACAATAACAATAGGAGAGATTAAATGGAATCACTTTACCTCAGCAATGATCCGAAAATACTTCTTAGCTTCCCTTATATCTCAGCAAGGGCAACAAAATTCAAAACCTCGGAAAAAGTCACAAAAGCAACAAAAGAAAATAGATTATTCAAGCATGCTTTTCTCAACAAATGGACTTATATTTATAACCTCCAAACTCCCTTTTATTCCCAAAATGTAATTTCACTCAAGAAGCTCCACCACACAACATTAATAAGAAACTTCCTCTAGATTCTCTCACTTGACTTGGCTTAACTAATTAATAAATGGCACTTTCCAATGATAACGCAACTCTCAACTTAAGCGAAATTACAAAGTTAAATTATAACTTTATAATAAGCCATTTAATAATTATTAATAATTTGGCCACTAAAAATATAATAACTCCCAAAATACTCATCATTTAAATATGTCATCTAAAATAGGAGTCATAACTATTATTTCTCCATGTGACCAAATGCACTTTTCAAAAATAGAAAGGGTCCATCTCGATCAACACCAACTTACCACAATTAGTAAGTACACAAAACTAAGCCCAAATGAAGTCCGACCTGAGCCAAACCAAGACCAGCATGTAGCTTACTTAGATGTGGAGAAGATAAGACCTTCCCTAGCCAAGCCACTGCCACAGAAGACCCTCTATTCACAATAATTAGCCTACGAGGATCACAATAATAGGCTAATCCCTGAAACTCTGATGCTGACAAAATTGGGAATATTACATTCTATGCAATAGAATAGACAGGCATATTCTTTGTAATGTCCCTATTTTTAGCAGGGTCCTACAACTGGCTTGCTTAGTTCATCATCGCAACCCTTGTGAGCTGGCAGTAGGATTTGAGGGTCTCAGTTATGGACTTGCTATTTTTAGTAAGTCTATTTTCTGCAGTTGCCATATTTGGTAATGCAATTGGTGGCTTTGGCAGTTGGTCATCACCTGCATTGGATGGAGCTATTTTTTGTGGGGTTCATATTTATTAATTAATTATTGAAGCTCCATTTTTATTAAGGCACTTTAAGTTATTTAATGTTATAAAACAGAATTGTGAAGATGAAGCTTCTTAAGTGAAAAGTGTGAATAAGCTAAGTGCCAAAGCGTATTATAAATATGAGCCTGCATGGAGAGAAAAGCATCCAATTGTCTATTTGATTTTATTTGTCCTTGTGGGGATTTTTTGAGTTTGATGTTTTCAATTCCCTTGCTAAGGTATAAGAGTTTGAATTTGATATGTGCATTTTAATCCACCACTGAGGTATTGTGGGTTAAGTTCGAAGAATTGTTCAAGTTGGATTATAGAGTTTCCCTACTGTTTTCCACTGTATCTGGGAAACATATTGTGGCTGGAGAGTTTGTGATTGTATGGCTGTTTGGATGCCATTAATGTCTACTGTTTTGGGCGTGGGTCTGATTCTACAACTTGGGGCCATTTACCTCGAAGCAATGGTGATTGAAATTTCTGTTTGCAATTCCCATTGAGACCTGCACTAGGGCATTAGTTTTCCATGCATCCGAGTCGAGAAATTACTGTTTGGAGGTCAGCATAAATGGCTCTAAATCGAGCATCTGGACGTGGTGCTTAATTTCTGCTTATGGGCGATTTCTACTGCTGCATTTGGGACACCTAATCTCTGTCCTGTGGGCATTTATTAGTTAATAATTTTTCCAACACCAATCTCTTTTGTGGCATCATTATTATGCTATCAGGCGCCTGCATTATAACTGGTAACTGGGTGCTGCAAATTATTGTTGTAGGCGCCTAAGTATCTCAGTATTGGGTGTATGATTATTCTGCTCCACAGAGCCAGCACTGAGTTGATTCAATTTGCTGCTATTTATATTTCTTTGCCTGCAATCTGATTCAGAGAGAAACTACTGCTGTGAACCATCATTTTTCAGGTTCATGTTTTCATTCATAATTGCCTACACAGGTTGTAGAATATATCTGAACAGTCAACACCATGTGATTAGTTTTCAATATTTCACTAATTTGGAGTGAATTATAAATTTAGTATTCATGTTGAGTGGTAAATTCACTGTGCAGAATAAAGATTTGCTCTGCAAAATCCAATCGTTGTGACTCTTGGTACTGATGTATTTGGAATTAAGTATCTTCATATTTTCCATATATTTGCATTCGTACTTCCAAGACCAAGGAGTCCCATATTATAGGTTACCAGGAAAACATGCCATATTACATTGTTGTTGCATGAATCAGTTGAGTTTCTTACAGTGATATTAGAGCTCACTTGGAAAGTGTTTGATGAAATGTAAAACATCTGAATTGTGACAAAGATTGGTGTTGGTCAAGGATATAACCGGTTGGGGTTTTTACTGTGGTATATAAGCAGTTTCTTGCTATTCTATGGAGTAGGAAATTATTTATTATTTCAGATCTGTTGTTGTATTGGGAGTGACCAGCACTCTCGCATTTTCTAGCTAGGGACAGACACGGGAAGACTAGCAGGTCTAGGAGCCAGCGGAGCAATGTCGAAAGTAGTGAGAAAATAAATACCTTGAAATAGAGTATGGAAAGACTTGAGATGCATCAAAAAAGGGTGGAGGCCAGATTGTCAGATCCAGTGACAATGGATAGGGCAGCTCAATACATGATTTCTGTTTTTAGTAGACCAGCACCGAGGATGCAGGATTGAAGGTTTGAGTTTTCCCTAGCGAGCATTCAGGATGCAAATGAACTTGTAGTCAATATGGCAACCACTAGTCTTGTCCATAGTGGTGATGATAATCTAACAGCCCAGTGACATGTGGACATGCCAATGTCATCAATGGACAAAAGCACTAAGCTTTAGTAGCTTGAGGCTTCTACAGTTGATGTTGTGGATAGTACAGAGACAAATAATACAATTATTACCACTGAGCATTTAGACTCTCTTGAGGAGGCAGTTGTTATTGGAGACTATGCCAAGAGTGTGAGGGTTGATGAATATGACAGTTGTCATAGTGATGACTTAGTGTAGGAAGCAATGGCTTCCTCGAGTAGGACTGATGCATGTATGGAGAAACCAATTGTGATGTTAGTAATCTAGGTGTTCCAAAGGAGCCAGCTAGGTTCGTTACAAATAAGGCATTATTGATTCATAGCATGAAGTTCAATCATGTATGTAGGGTCAGGCGACAGCAATGGATGTTCAATTAGGAGTTGTGGATACATATAGTATGAATCCTCTTGATGATTCATTTGAGGATGCTATGAGCTATTTGTAATGTCCCTTTTTCTCTGGGGCATTATAATTCTATGTTGCCGGCTCACTTCGCCTAGGTTTCGGGGGTGAAAAAGTTCTTTACAGGGTTTAGTTCGAGATTTGACCTAGACATTTCTAGTTTCAGACCCAGCAGAGCAATTTTGGCAAGTAGTCTGGATGCGTACTATTTTTAAGAAGTAAATTGAGCTCAAAATTCTTGGTATCTCAGTGTTGGTTTGGAAGCGTCTTGCCGAGAGCTTTCCAACAAGCTATTGCACGTGCTTATCCAAGTTCATTTGGTCAGTTAATTTGATGCATGATGATTATATGGCATACTAACTAAGTGACTTTAAAAGTTCATTTAACTTGTCACTTTATTTTAAAAAGGTATTATGTTCACTTAAGTGACTAAAGGACAAAAAAAGGTGTTTTATCCCACATTGCCTAAAAGGGCATGTATCACATTGGGAAAAGTGATAAAGGTACAACAGGCTCCGCATGGGATTTATGAAGAGGAAAATATTTATGAACAAATATTAATCTAGGAGCTAGATATAATGACTGGTTATCTCTTCAAGAACACAAACCCTTGAAGAAGCTTTTGGAAGTGGGACGCAAACCTAGCCTTCTTACAGGTTTAATCTGCATTTGCCAATTTAACTGTTATTTCTGTTTATAAGATTGGATTATTTGGATTGTTGCATGTTATTGTATTGTTGTTATATAATACAGTAACATATTTGGCGGTTATTTGTGTTAACTCCGAGTTTATATATGTACTTCTGAATATTGGAGGAATAAAACAAACTTTTTTGAATTTTCTTATATGCAAATCTGCAAACTTTTTTGAATTTTCTTGTATGCAAATCTGCTAGTTACAAATCGATTAAAATTCTGGAATTTATATCAAATATTGGCTTTATGTTCAGTTTTAAATCTGCATGTTTATATAAAAGGTTTTTACTAAAAATATCCGGACAGGGATATTACAGTAGTATCAAAGCTAGTCTTCTTGCCAGCCTGTGAAGTTTTATCCAGACACAGACACAATTTTTGCAGGAGTTAGGGTATTAAGAGTTGTGCCAATACGAGAAGACCACTTCCTACGGTCGTGACCAGACAACAAGGCTGTGTGGTGATTGATATTGCAGAGTACATGGGAAATTAAAAAATAAGAGGAGTCTAGACGCCAACCTAGCCTCTTCCTAATTGTTCTTCAAAAATTGCAATTTCCAAAACTAGTCCATTATAGTGGTATCGTTTGCAATGGTTCTCCAAGGCAATACATACTGGTCAGTTAAAGCTTGACTTTGGGGATGATAAGTAAGCAGTTTATAAGTCAGCAAGAGCAGGTTGTAAGTTGGTCATTCTAAGTTCCTCTATTCTTCCAAATGTGTCTTCATTATAGTCGGGTTGAGTTGGACATTACCGCAGACCTTTGGCAAACTAAACGAGATGCAACATATACTATAGCGGTTGCAACTCATTTCCGTAAAGGCCCAAATCTGTACACGTGAACTCTGGATGTCAATGGAAGGACGGTGAAGAAGAACATCTGTCGTGGGTGAACAGTCAAGTCCGCTAACTTGCACCTAGTTTAGTAAGGGACGTGAGAGTGGATTACGAGCTCGGCCATGCTAAAGGAACATTAACCACATACCTGTACTGCGGAATGATGGAGACATAGAAGGTTAATATGGCTACCGGCACTTGAAGTCTAGATTTGCAAAGGGGGAAGATAATCCCAGGCCAACCCACGCAAGGTATAACAACTAGACAACTGCGGTTTCACAGTACTACAAGAGCTAAGTTTGAGTCGAAGTTTAATATGGTACTGTTGAAACTTTTACCTTGCTCTGTTGAAGAACGAGAACTTCACTTCAAAAGCTGAATAACAGTTCTTGTTAAGAGGGAGTGGGAAATTTTTAAGGTGAAACTTCAAGGCTGAGACTGACAGAGGATTACGGGTTTGGAATGTTGTTGAGTAACAACTTCATAGTTGGACTGAATAACGCAAATTGTGACTGGAGTTGCATGTGGAAGATGATGCACAAGTTCCTCACAACATATGCGGATTGGTTTCGTATTGATATTCTCCTCCTCCACGGGTTAGCCGACTCCCTCCCTCAGTCAAGGCGGTAGTCATGAGTAGAGAAGATTGTAACCAGAGGAGTTCCTGGCTGTTTACCGTACAGGTAAAGAAATCAAAATAATATTCGCAATAGTAGATGATTGATGATTTACAATGATCCCAGACGGGATATAAATACTAACGCCGAACCTTCCCAAAGGGTTCCGTCGGCCACAACATTACATCCGCTACAAACTATTTACCCGTCGGCTACAAAATACAAACACTGCCGACAGTCAATCCTTCGGCTACAGAAACACCGCCGGAACCATCCAGTCCACTGACACCAATCACTATAATAAACTCCACAAACTTTGACCAAAGATTTACAATCTAGGCTTAAGGTATTTCGTCAAACATTTACCATGAAATCTGAGTCCCTTCAATAGGTACGCAAACCGTGATGTTGTGGGTAAGCTAGGGTGAGTTTTACCATTGATAAAACCTTCAACCCATCATTAGACTTTGACCAC
Organism: Cupressus sempervirens; assembly: GCA_028749045.1. Lineage (NCBI taxonomy): Eukaryota > Viridiplantae > Streptophyta > Pinopsida > Cupressales > Cupressaceae > Cupressus > Cupressus sempervirens. The sequence continues at coordinate 134,334,144 of CM053791.1, read as the reverse complement.
CTACTGCCTTGCTACATCCTATTGTTATTCTGGCCGAATGAGGAAGCCTTCTCAACCTGTGAAGTGAAATAAGATCATTGCCCTGTTTACTGTGTATGCAGTGGAGACCATGAACCTTCCTTTGCAAGTGATACAGTGAGAGAGAAATGAAGATTCATTGTTTGTTGCAGACTAAAAGCCGTCTACTCACGTGACCAAGGTTTCTGTATGTAACCACTGAAATATTCTCTACTTGAAATGATTAGAAAATATGTGTATTGACAGGTAGGAATTTCGACAAACAGTTGCCAAATGATCTCTATTTCTCAGAAGATACATGTTTTGAACACTTATACCACTGTTTATTGATTCATATACTAGGAGTTGATGAGATTAGCCAACAATATTTCAAAAAAATACATTAAGAAGGACCAATCTGAACTTAGTATTCAATATTCATAACAAACTTGATAACAGTAAATCAATAGACTTCCAACTCTATTCTGAACATAATAACAATGTTTAACCCTGGCAGTTTTAACAATGCACAGGAAGACAAGGAAAATAACAGAGCCGTAATATTGGTGTGTCGATTTGGGGAGACGTTTGACTACATTATTGTACTGATTATCACCAATGCCAGTGTCACCCGACTGGATGGTTCCAGCGGTGTTTCTGTAGCCGACAAATTGATTGTCGGCAATGTTTGTATTTTGTAGCCGACGGGTAAATAGTTTGTAGCGAATGTAATGTTGTGGCCGACGGAACCCTTCGCGAAGGTTCGGCGGTAGTATTTATATCCCGTCTGGGATCATTGTAAATCATCAATCATCTACTATTGCGAATATTATTCTGCTATTCTATTCCATTGTTTGTATGCGTTGATTTCTTTACCTGTACGGTAAACAATTGGCATTGATTGAGAATCAGATTCAAGAAGTTGAACGATGTCATCTATATTTCACAAGGTCATAACTCAGTGCAAGTTATCCATGGGTGACAGTCTAGTAGCTATTTCATACAAGCAGCAGTACAAAGCAAATCTTGATTAGTCTTTCAATACAAGTATAGAAAGACAGGAAGTAGTTGAAGACACAAAACATGGCTACAACAGACTTTCAAAAAAATAAAAATTCAAGGTACTCTCATGATGGGCAAGTCAAAGATCCTTATGAATGTAAAACTGAAGTAAGGAGACTGTACGATGATTATAACAAATTTCTGTCAAAGATTCAAAAAGAATTTCCTTTCATTGATTATATGGACTTTCAGCTAGAGCTACAAAACAAGATGGATATGATAAGAAACAAATGCTATGATTGGGCTCAAGATCTCCTTGTGAAGGACTGTTATAAAAATTTGCATAAGAAAGACATTAATCAACTTGATAGTAGTACTAAAAAGGAAGAGCAACCTTCGCATGATAATATGCAAAATACTAATAATGACACAAGTACACTAATAGGTAATTGGGAGACAGAAGTAACTTATGGAGCTGCTTACACTAGTCCTTCTAATGAGCATATTGATGGCCCGGGTAGAAGAGTTGACCAAACTGCCAATGTTGGCAACTCCCCATCTTATTTAGACATGGAAAACACTAGCATCTTATTTGGTGACATGGAAATTAACTTGGATGAATTTTATGGTGATACTAGGCTGAAAATTATGTCACATATTGAGGAGCAAATGGACCGCAATGTTGGTAGGATAGATGATGTAGCACACATTGAGTTAGAGGACATATCTGAAAATGTTGTCTCCCTAGGTGATGAAAGATCAGAAAATTCTATGGAGAACAGCCCACTTGTGCTCGAAGGAGATGGTCAAAAACCATTATCACTCCTTGACTTATTGGATATGCTTTTGGTCAAAGAGGACAAGCTTGTCCAAGTGTTGACGAGGATGAATGATTCTTCCAAGTTGATTGAGGATCTCATGCAAAAGATTGTGATAGAAGAGAAACATAGGAAGGTATCTGGTGTAACAAGTCCTCTTTACATACTATTTTCGAAACTTTGAAAATGATAAAATATAATTACTTGCAACTATTAATGGATAGAGAGCTAGCAATAAAATTTGGAAAGGACAAGGAGAGTGAGGTAGATGAGTTATGCCTTCAGTTGAGCTTAACACATTACTCCATCCACAAAGCTGAAAATCAAACGAGTGGGGCAGCCACGCATGAAGAAGATAATCGTGGTCCAAGGGCACAAGAAATCACGCAAATCATTGAAGGAATTCATAAAGTGGGTAGATGTGAAGGCAAACAATGTAATCCAATCACATGTTCCCCATCTGAGACCTTCTATAATGAGAAAAATTCTATAGATCAGCAAGTTAATAAGTCTAGATATTCAGATTTTTATGACAGCAGCTGTACATTTTCACATGAGTACATGGTTAGTGATACAACAAATGAGGATAATTCAAAGATTTAAATTAATGGTGAACCTTCCTTTTATGAAGACTTTGACATAAGTGAGGGTACTTATAGTGGAGTAGGAAGTTCAGACTTATCCTTAGCATGCTCTGAGGGATTTTTCAGCTTACCCAGAGATTTATCACCCAGCTCTTATGAGATGGCCACGGCCTACTTGTTGATTTGTGATTTTTCTTGTTGGTATATTCCAACCATCAGTGATTTGCCTGTGTATGTTAGTAGTATATTCGTTGATTCTATTTGGCCTTTAGGGGTCAATGAGTTATTTGCTGATGAGTGAGGAGAACATACATTACCCTACATTCCATACGAGATATCTACATTTTTTATTCAGCAATATATTGAAGACAGTGTTAGCATTCATGATGTTGGTGATTCACCAACCACTCTTTCCTTTACCTAGGATCATGTTGATTGGGTGATCGGGGATCTAGGTGTTAATAGTATCTTATAGCTAGTGGATCATGCTCTGTTGTTACACAATCACAGGATTATGATCTGCATGTTTCAGTTTCCTGACACATCAGAGTTACAAAGATTAGGATTACTCCATTTCCATCAGGGTGATATGGTGGTGGAGTCAGATTGGCCCCGGACCTGTCATTGTCATCGGTACAGATATTACAGGAGTTGGTCTCAGATAGTGCACGAGTTCTCACTTGGGATCCAGGTGGAGCATCCCTATGTATTGCCTTTTATCGGAGAGCTAGGTGGAGAGTTTGGTTTCTATCATCTTGGGGTGGATATTGGTATATTGATGAGTTCCCATCTTCACTTGACAGTAGAGATTCACAGGGTCACTCATGGAGTGATGCATTCATTCTGGCTGAGGGTATTGGCACACAAGGCAGCAACACATGGCAATTGGTGTCCCTTTATGGTGAGACTTGGGATTCTGGCATTCAATTATTTGGCACATTGATTCCTATTGTACTGTTTCACCATTCCGAGTTTGGGATGATACATGCCGGGGTACATTGGTTGAGAAGTAGAACCTCATTCTCGAAGCGAGTATGGCATTTGGTTTCTGCAAGTATGAGTGGATTGCTTGAGGGCAAGCAATCTTTGAGAAGGGAGGCCTTGTAATGTCCCTTTTTTCTGGGACATTATAATTCTGTGTTGTCGGCTCACTTCGCCTAGGTTTCAGGGGCGAAAAGGTTCTTTATGGGGTTCAATTCAAGATTTGGCCTAGACATTTCTAGTTTCAGACCTAACAGAGCAGTTTTGGCAGGTTGTCTAGATGCTTACTATTTTTAGTAAACTAAGCTCAGAATTCTTGGTATCTCAGTGTTGATTTGCAAGCGTCTCGCCGAAAGCTTTCCAACGAGCTATTGCACGTCCTTATCCAAGTTCATTTGGTCAGTTATTTTGATGCCTGATGATTATATGGCTTACTAACTTAGTGATTTTAAAAGTTCATTTCACTTGTCACTTTATTTTAAAAAGGTATTATGTTCACTTAAGTGACTAAAGGACAAAAAAGGTGTTTTATCACATATTGCCTAAAAGGGCATGCATCACATTGGGAAAAGTGATAAAGGTACAACAAGCTCCGCATGGGATTTATGAAAAGGATAATATTTATCAACGAATATAAATCTAGGAGCTGAAAACAATGACTGGTTATCTCTTCGAGGACGCAAACCCTTGAAGAAGCTTTTGGAGATTGGACGCAAACCTAGCCTTCTTACAGGTTTAATCTGCATTTACCAATCTGACTATTATTTATGTTTATAAGATTGGATTATTTGGATTGTTGCATGTTATTGTATTGCTATTATATAATACAGTAACGTATTTGGCAGTTATTTGTGTTAACTCCTGGTTTATATAGGTACTTTTGAATATTGGAGCAATAAAACAAATTTTCCTGAATTTTCTTGTATGCAAATCTGCTAGTTACAAATCGATTAAAGTTCTAGAATTTATATCAAATATTGGCTTTCTGTTCGGTTTTAAATCTACACGTTTATATCAAGGGTTTTTAGTAAAAATATCCAGATAGGGATATTATGCTATTGTGGGTCTAATAAATCTTTGCGAGATGCTAGGCAATGGCTCCAAGGAGTTTTTGGACGGGTTCCAGAATCAATGTCTTCAAGGACATACTATTGAGGGGGGAGGTTGAGACATGCGAGGAGTCTGCTACTGTGAGGGCTTCCACTTCTTTGGATGAGGAGTTGTAGAGGTGCTGAGTAGTTGTACCCCGGTTATTGATGCATACGAGGACAAGAACACATATGATGTTAGCGATCATGGGCTGAGCAATTTAGATTCAATCTCCTATCACAGTGCAATTAGTGAGGCAAAGAGCTTGCATAGGAGTCAAGGGTTATAAAGGCATCATGTGACTAGTCACCTGAAGGTGAGTGATAGTGATCTCTTCATCTCTTGAGCATTATGATGTTATTCGTCAAATGCTAAGCCGCATCTAGTTGGGGTGCTCCTATGTCACATGAGCACAGTTGTAGTAGTCTTTCTCTAGAAGAGGTTCATGCACTCTAAGAGGATGTCATAATCTTGAAGCATAATTATTCATAGTTAGTTGCTGACAAGGATTACCTTCGTGGGGTAGCACCTGTTATGAGACACTGATAGGGAAAGGGGAGGAGGTGATTAAGCTCATCCATGAGCTTGAGGTGACTGTGGACTCTATTCAGTATACTAGCTTGGCTCTCCAAGAGTCACAGTCACAATTAGATGAGGTTTCCATGGAGTTGGAGCACATTCGGTCCACATCAGCCATACATCCAATTCAACTTTAGATAGTGGTGGTTGGTGATGAGTTTACTTCTATGGTTAGCAAGGATGGATGTCATGATGAGGTAGTTACATCCGTCTGGCATATGAGTGCAGTAGTTACAAAGGAGATGAGTCCATCAATGGAGGATTGTGAACTAATTCCTATTGTGCTAGGTTCTCCAGTAGTTAGCATGGCAGTAGTGGATTCTCCAGAGGATTGTGTGGCAGTTCCTGACACTACTCTGTCTTCCTCATAGGACTTGGGCAGGATATCACTTGATGTGGGGATGTTCTCTTATGGAGATTTGTTTCCTTCTATCGAGAGCAAATCTATTGTTTCATCTCATACAACTAATAACATCGAACACTTGGCAATGCTACGATACCAGAGGGATCTACTGTGGATTGTGAGGGAGCAATTTGAGCTTCCACATATAATTTCTACTGCGCAGAGTCTTTCATGGAATGTCTATTAGAGAGTATCGATTTGTGAGAGGGACCATACAGGGTGTCTGGGGGTACTCTCATCTAGGGCTCTCACAGTATATCGACATTGGTGAGAAAGATTGTAAAGACCTTGGCTACAATGCTTCCCCACAAGGATTTCGCAGTTGGGTTTGCTGAGAGGGTTGCTCAAGACCTTGCCGACCAATAGTTCAGAGTCAAAGATTGGAGTCGTCTTCTAATTCCTAGTCTGATGTTGATGAGTCATTGATAGAGATTGTGACTTTTTCCAGCATTACTCAATGAGGAGTGCTCATGATTTTTCTTTTGACCCACAAGCAAAGGATTTGGTTTCACTTTGGTGTGGGTTGGCTCCAGTTTTATACCATCCATTATGGGATGGGTTAGCACCATCTTTTGCAAATGAGATTAGTAGTTGCAAGTTAGATCACTTGCAGTATCAACACACCTAGGACAACTTAACAGAGGGTCGAGTTGGTGGTAGTGTTTCAACCTTCAAGTACCTATGGTTGTTACCATCTCCACGGTGCAGTTGGCTATGAGAGTCAATTAGATGTGGACTTGGGTGTTGACAGAGTTGTTGTTTCAATTGGATTGAGTTCCGATGGGTTGTCTTCTCCATTAGTCCCCACAGTTAGTTTTCAAATGATTATGTCACTGATATCAGTTATTTGGGTGTTGGTGTTATAGGAGTCGGTTATTCATGACAGAGACACTACATAGCTTTACCCTTGGGATCCAAGTGGACTATGGTGTTCATTTTGCTCCCGGATTGCTTGGGGACAAGCAATCTTAGGGCAGGTTCTGCAGCTAGCTTGGTTAGTTGATCATCGCGACACTCATTAGCTGACAGTAGGATTTGAGGGTCTCAATTGTGGACTTACTATTTTTAGTAAGCCTATTTTGGGTAATTGTCATATTTGGCAGTACAGCTGGTGGTACTGGCAATTGGTCATCACCTACATTGGATGGAGTTATTTATTGTTGGGTTCAGATTCATTAATTAATTATTGAAGCTTCATTATTATTATTAAGGCACTTTAAGTTATTTAATGTTATAAAACGGAATTGTGAAGATGAAGCTTCTTAAGTGGAAAGTGTGAAGAAGAAGCTAAGTGCCAAAGTGTATTATAAATATGAGCCCATTCAGAGAGAAAAGCATCCAATTGTCTGTTTGTCCTTGTGAGGGTTTTTTGAGTTTGGTGTTTTCAATTCCATTGCTGAGGTATAAGGGTTTGAAGCTGAAAAGTGCATTTTAATCCTCAACTGAGGTATTGTGGGTTAAGTTTCGAGAATTTTTAAAGCTGGATTATAGAGTTTCCCTACTGTTTTCCACTGTATCTGGGAAACATATTGTGGCTGGAGAATTTGTGATTGCATGGCTGTTTGGACGCCATTATTGTCTACTGTTTTGGGTGTGGGTTTGATTCTGCAACTTGGCACCATTTACATGGAAACAAAGGTGATTGAAATTTCTGTGTCCAATTCCCATTGATACCTGCACTGGGGCATTAATTTTCCATGCATCCAAGAGCCAAGGAATTACTGTTTGGATGTCAGCATAACTGGCTGCAAATTGAGCATCTGGAAGTGGCACTTAATCTCTGCTCCTGGGAAATTTCTACTGCTGCATTTAGGACGCCTATTCTCTGTCCCATGGGGGTTTATTAGTTAGTGATATTTCCAACACCAATCTCTGATGTGGCGTCATTGTTATACTATCAGGTGCCTAAATTATAAGTGGTCATTGGGTGCTCCAAATTCTTGTCTTTGGGTGCCTAAGTATCTCAGTATGGGGCATATGATTATTCTGCTTCACAGAGCCAAAATTGAGTCAATTTCAACTTGCTGCTATTTCAATTTCTTGGGCTGCAATCTGATTCAGAAGGAAACTGCTACTGTGCAACGTCATTTTCAGGTTCAGGTTTTCATTCATAATTGTCTACACTGATTGTAATAAATCTGAACAGTCAACACTATGTAATTACTTATCAATATTTAGCTAATTTGGAGTGAAGTATAAATTTAGTATTCATGTTCAGTGGCAAATTCACTGTGCAAAATAACGATTTGCTTTGCAAAATCCAATTGTTGTGACTGTTGGTATTGATGAATTTGGAATTGTCTTAGTATTTTCCATATTTGCATTCGTACTTTGGAGACCAAGGAATTGCATATTATAAGATACCTGGAAAACATGCCATATAACATTATAGTTGCATGAGTCAGTTGGGATTCTTACATTGATATTAGAGATCGCTTGCCCCATGTTTGACGAAATGTTAAACATCTTAATTGTGAAGCAAATTGGTGTTGGTCAAGGATATAACCAGTTGGGGTTTTTACACTTTTCTTACACTAAATAACAGGTACAAATAGGCATTCAATGCATTGAAGCAGCTGAACCATTCTGACAGAGTGCAAGAACTTTAGTTGTGAGAAACCAAGAACTCAACAATTAGAAAGCTCATTTATTTAATTATGTTAGTGTCCTAGAAGGCTTATTTTACACAGAGAACCATCCCATGGCCCATACCCCCATATCAAACACAACTTGTTACAAGTGTGGTTGTCATTGCACCAAAAGATTGACCTTTCAATGCCTGGTAGAAATGCTAGACTTATAGAATCCACAAGAGGCGATTAGTCCCTTGCCACGAATTCCGAGGGGAGGGCTGACCATTTTGCCAACAATCTCCCCTCAGCATTACCCGAGGGGATTAGAATTTGTGACCAAGCTCTACTACCACTTGTTACAAGTGTAAATACCATAGCACCAAAAGATTGTTCTAACTCATCTCACACATATAATTATAATACATGAAACAGCAAAGGGTTCTCATTATTATTATCGGTTAAGCACAGAACAAAACATAATGCCACAAAACAAAGAATTAGAATATAATAACTGGTTTTTTCCTGATAAAATATCCCTATATTTTAGTGGAGTGATATGATTTATTGATTATGTTAGCATATGACAAAAGATACAGCAAATATACTTGTTAGTAAAGAAGCTTTGATCATGTAATGATACACTGAAGGAAAAATCACACAATCTTTCTTCAATACAACCAAGATATTCAATTTCATCCTAAAATTGTGACAGCAATCAATTATTTGATCATCATCATAACATTACAAATCCCTAACAATATGCACACATAGAAAGCAAGGATAAAAATTGGAAGCTATATCAATTAAATAGATTCATTGTTTGGAGTTTTAAAGTATAATTTTTAATCATCTCTAGCCTATAACGTATTTGTTCCTCTTTTCAAAAATATGTTTTTCAATTTTTATGATTGTTAACTTTTACTTATGACTACTTGTTCAGTTTGTTCAACTACAAGAATTTCATATACATCTTGATGATCTGAATATAAAATGAAATATGAAATATTCTGAATCGACATCTTCTAACTGTTATAAACTTCTATGCAATAGAATAGACGAGCATACTTTTCTTAGACTAGACAACAGGTACAGATAGGCATGCAATGCCTTTAAGCAGCTGAACCATTGTGAAAAAGAGTGCAAGAACTTTAGTTATGAGAAAGCAATAACTCAACAATTAGAAAGCTATTTTATTTAATTATTTTAATGTTCTGTCAGGATTATTTTACTCGTAGAACCATCCCATGGCCCATAACCCCATGTCCCACACAACTTGTAAGAAGTGTAGTTGTCGTTGCACCAAAAGATTGACCTTTCAATGCCCAATACAAACACTAAACTTTATAGAATCCACAGGAAGCACTCACAAATCCCAAGGGAAGCACTAACCATTTTGCCAACAATCTCCCCCTCAACATTACAAGGGGGGATTAGAAACTATCAGCAAGCTCCAATACCACTTGTTACAAGTGTGTTTGCCATTGCACCAAAAGGTTGACCTTTCAATGCCTGATACAGCCACCAGACTTATAGAATCCACAAGAGGTAATTAGGTAATTAGTCCCTTGTCACAAATACCAAGGGGAGCGCTAACCATTTTGCCAACACAGCTCTTGGTATCCAATTCCTATTACACATGTAGCCAACATGCTTTACATAACTGAAAGGCTGTTGAAATCTATTTCTTAAGATGAGTAATGTTTAATTAAAATAATAATGATGGAACTATCTGTTGATGTGTATTTTGTTCCACTACAACATGCAAAATCAAATACTTAATGTTTCGAGGAGAAACACCAAACGCTCAGTCCTTTCTTATATAAGAACGCCATCTCTCATGCTAAACTTGCAAAGTAAGATCAAATGACTCCAAGGTTCCTTCTTAATCATGAACTTCACTCAGTTTTACAATGTGATGTGTTGGTTATCACAAAGGGACTTATGCTATTCACTCAATGGATATCAACTCTTTCTCTTATAAGAAAACATGAAGGAAAATTTGAGGATTTCCATGAATTTACATTGCATTAACATCAAATAAGGAGGCAGACTGGATTTTCTCATGTTTAGATCTTTCTCTTTGCAAAATTAGATATTTAAATCTGGGGAAAAAAATGAATTCAACAATATTATATACCCAGACTTGGTTCTCCCATCCTTCTTATCTCTGATTGAAATAATGGCAAAATCTGGAAAATAAATTGGGTTTTTCATCCTTAACATGCCTCGGAACTATTGCCCTTCAAGAAGTTTTATTTTCCTTATATTGATCGGTTGTTGCTATGGAGAAAATCGCCTCTAATCCAAGGAGAACTCACTACCAAAATGGAGAAGTTCACTGCTTCTAATGCAGAGCTATGATTGCTTTGGAGGGATGCTGAAATGATTTGCAAACACCCCCATTATATAGGTAGCCAAGGGGCCGAAGGGGGCGACCTAGGATAATAATTTTTTAATTTCCAATCTTTGGATTGTGAAAATGACCAATGTCTTGGGTACTTCTAGAGGCTTGGAAGAAAAAGTTCTTGGGTGGAAATTCCAAGGCGGGAAGATTTCTACAATGGAAATCTTGTGTAGAGAGGATTTCCATGGTAGGTATTCTCTAGGAGAGAGGATTTCCACCAAATATGAAAAAGAAATCATCCAAATTCAATCACTTTAAGTTAAAATTTCTTTCTCTCACAACTCTCCAATCTACCCATTTGTTCGTCTTTCATGTTGCATCAGGAAAATAAGGCTAAGGGGAAAGGGGGAAATTCCAAGTTGGAAGGATTATTCTAGTAGGGATACTTTGGAAAGAAGATTTTCACCAAACATGATTTATTATTTTCATTCAATTATTTCAACCCTTTCTTTTGTTATCATTAAATCTATTCTCAAGTGGCACCCTTCATCTCTAACTCTTGTTTAGAATTTTGTTTAAAATGGAGGGTGTGGAACTCTTGAGATGGGAGGACTCTATAGGTGGAAATCATAAGCTCGAAGGATTTCCATCAAGTAAAATAAGCACTTTGTTGCCTTACATCATTCCAAAACTTCATCATTGTCAATCAATTTCACGTCAACTCCACATCCCTCACCTCTAACACTTGCTTCAAATTATTTTGGTGGAAAGTAAAAAGGGGGAAATTTGGGTTTGAGAGGATTAATGTAGTGGGAATCCTAAGGAGAGTGGATTTCCATGGTGAGAATCCTTTGGTCAGAGGATTTCAACCAAAGATGATTTTGCCACTTAGACTCCCCAAACTTGCCATCTCAAAGCCCTCATGCTATTCATTTTCAAGTTCTCATGCCTTAGCATGATTCAAATCAAATTTGAGTCATTGAGAAGGGTGAAAATCCTAAGGAGAGAGAATTCCCACATCAAATTCATAATTGCAACAATTATCCTTGAGAAAATTACCGTTCTTCCTTCTCTTCATCATTTTAACATTGCACCAGTCGATATGCTACCTTAGTAAGGATCCCTCATAATGAAGTTTGCACATCTCTTTGTTCTAAGGCGAAAACTTGAGATTATGGGGAGAAATGATAGCTGGTGGAAATCATGGAGTTCGAGTATTTCCGCTACTTTCCATGTTTGCTCTCAATCCTTCTCTCATCTCCCAAGTATGTAAACCTTTCTCACTTAAACTAGAACTCTACCCCTCCACCAAGACTTAGGCTATGAAAATCAAAGTAACGAGACTTGGACCCAGCCCGGACTCGGCAAGGGTAACTCAACTCGCGACTTGGCTCGGACTCGCTTGTGACTTGGCAAAGTGATAAAACCCTTGAAATTCAGAGAATTTTTAGGATTTAAATCAATTCCATGCACCCATTATCAAATAAGCTTAAAGAGACAATAACATCATGAAATAGAAGGTAATTTGATCACATACATAACACACATCAATTACATAACTACAAAGGTAATTTTTAGATATATATTAAGAAAATTTTGAAAACCAAAATTAAATATCAAATGAGTCAGCCAAGTCAGTTAGCCGAGTCAGCGGAGTCGAGCGAGTCAACCCCGTTGACTTGCCGAGTCAAGGTCACAGGTCATTTTGACCCGGCTAAGGTAACTCGACTCACCCAACTTGCGATGAGTCTCATTACTCTGATTTGAAAATACATCATAAGGACATCAAGATCCTTGCACAAACCCTAGACAAATATTACTTCCTAGTGGACCAAAATTGCACAAACTCGACCTCGGAAATGGAGACTTGAAAATGTTGCCAACTAAAACCACCTAAGACAATGAATCCCACTTGTTAAAGAAAAAGGAGGTGGACCCCATTTGTAATGGGGAAATGGTGTGAAAACCCCACAACACTATCCTTTTGCATTGACACTCCATAAATCCCCATATGTTTTCAATGAAACACTTTCTAGAAGATTCTAATTAGATTTTGAATATGAATTGACTGTAATAAATACCATTAAATCACTGAGTTATTCAAATCATTGCACTCAGTTTCTAGAAATTTTGTTAAATATTCTTTTTCTTATCCTTTTTACATTTTGAAAAGTTAAATAAAAACTTATACACATCTAATTAACATTACTTCTACAGCCACATTCTAGGAAGCTACTCAAATGATGTTTGTGCAATATATGAAGAAATCCCAGAGCATCAAAATCCCGTGTTACCAAGTTCTTCCACCTAACCCCCAAGTCCCGATTAGGTTCAAATGGGGTCCACATTCAAAGTTGGTATGCTTTGGGTTTGATCAACTTAGTCAAATAGTTCTTCATACATATAGTTTCTTGTGCACTAGCCATAGTACTTGTTTTTTATATTCTTGCCTATGCCACCACTACCATGTTCTTCAGGTCTACTACATTCAATTTGGTCAAACCTCAGGGAAATGGGGATAGAAAAAGGTGGTTATAGTTCATTGACAGAGTAAAAATTAACCATTATTTTTGCACTTGATGAACATGCCCTGTGTCACACAATGTTACATCCCAAATTTTTGCCTAATTTTAAAATGTTCATATAGCTGTTGAGTTTTCATGTGAAATCAATTGACAGGTAAAATTAATTATGATCATGTGAAATGATAAGATGGTTAATTGTTATAATTTCATGTGAAGATGACATGTTAGTTAATCATTATGATATTATTATATTGTTATCTTGAAATCTTCGAAAGTTGGTTGTTCATTATAAATTCATGGGAAGTGAAATGGTGGTTAGGCGTTATGATGTTTTATGAACAATTTTTTTTTTTATTAATGTAAAAATAGGTTTTAAGGGGACCCAAAACCCCATACAGCAATTAACCAAGATAAAGCATTAAGTTCAAAGTATCAGCAAAATAAACAAGTTTTACGAGGACCTAAAACCTTAGATATAAAGCATTACAGTACAAAACAAAATCCCCAAAGGGTTCCCAAAGGGGAACAATTTACTACTATAAAAGAGACAAAGATTAGTAATACCGATCAGACACTACGACCAAAACCAAAAACCAATACCAGAGAACAAACCAAAAAGAACCACAGAACCAAAAGGAAACCAGAACCCCCTCAGATGAGCTCCTTCACTACTTTAGCCAAGTTCTTACCAATGTTAGCCACTTCCTAAATAGATTCTTTAGCAGTCGAACCCAGACCAGCTTCAATAGCATTATTAGTGCACCCCCCCTAAGAGAAACAACCACTAAAGAAACAATCTCTTCCACATTTCTCCTTCCCAAGCTAGTAGGGGCTGCACATAAGCTAGATGTAAATGTTTTATGAACAATAACTTGTTATAGTAATTGTGATTATTTTGAGGAATATGATATTATTGTGGAGAATATTTTTTCTTATAGGAGCACGTCAAGGGGGGGGAAGCATTGCCAGAGAGGAATTGGGCAAGGGGCACCACTTCACCTATGAGTTGACAAGTATGAATTCTAACCACCAAGGCTAAGGTGTAAACGGTTAGGCAAGCAAGAGTATACTAAGAACTACCTTATGAATTGGATGATATCAAAGCTTCATGTGATTTTTTCATGCCTTAACACAATAATACCATGGTATTTGCATGTGTGTGTGCGTGAATTATAATAAGACGTATGTATATGCCCACTTGATATAAGACGTATACACTAGATACGTTGTTATAATATTATGCATATATGTGTGTGTGTGTGTGTACATACATACACAAGTATAGGTAGGTATGATATCATACTATTATATTAAGATATTGGCATGAGTTAATTTTATTCTTTGGCAATAGTTTTATTATTCAACTTGAGTGGCCATATTTCTATACTTCATTTCATCAAACCTTATAATATTTCGGTGGTCACTTTAATATTATTGACACATTGAGTCGATGGTCTTTTATCTTGTAACTCCTTACCACCTTCACAATCTTACTCGTAACTGAGCATGCAGCCGAGAAGGCAAAAATTTATGGAATGATAGCTCATTTAGAATACAACATTCTTACCTTCAGTGGAGTAAAATACCACCACCTACGATCAAAATTTCTTTGCATTCTTCTCTACCAGTTCCATGCATTTGTCCAGCAAACATATACCATCACCAATCTCCATTCTACATTTTCAATAGTGCTTCCACCATATTCAAGTGTTGCTTTGATCATATTCAGTTATTCGATGCCAAGCTTCGTGCACCAGAATGACAGTAGCCAATTGATACCACTCTTGCTTTTCATAGTAGCCAGTGATTGTGAATTCTAGCATTGCTCAAGAACCATTCAAGCCTTTGCAAAGGACAAGCTCCAGTCAGGTCATGAAATCACCACTGCTAAACTTTATGGTTTTTTATAAAATGATATAATGAGGTGTAGTTCAAGCATGTCCTAGAAGTTATAATAATGTTGTTAGAATTGGTCAAGACATGATCCAATGTCTTCTTTCTTTTATGTATAATATTGTAAGAATGCTCCAAAACTATGGCATTTCCCATATAAGAAATTGTCTTTTCAAAATCATGAGTAATTGGAGTTAGAGCTTATACAAGGATATCTGAAACATATTTCCTAAGATAAGGGACTGCACCATTGTGAATCAAGAATAGATTTTCCAAAATTAATTATCATTTATAATGCCAAGGCCCAAGTCAAGCAGATGCATTGGTTGTGATTATAAATGCTTGTACATCCAAATTATCTTTTATAGTGCTAAGGCCCAAGTCTAGCAAATGCATTGGCTATAATTATAAATGCTCATACATTCAAAATTATGTTTTATAATGCCAAGGCCCAAGTCGAGCAGATGCATTGGCTATGATTACAAATGCTTATACATCCACCTAGTGATTCATCCAGGAAGACTAGCATGGTCAAGGTGTGAAATGGCAATCATTAAACTATGGTTTATTCTTACATGATAAAAGAAAAAAACAATCAGTAACTTAAGCAAGTAATAAGAGATGTTTAAAGTCTGAGTCAGCTCATGAAAGTCCGTGGTATAGTCTTGTTGTCAAGTTGAGTGATGGATAGGTTAGTGGCATGCTTGTTGTTGTGATCACTAGTGGTTAGGGTTGCTAACAGTTAGTAGATAGGAGTATGGAAGGTATCCTAAACCCAGCTGGTTTGTTTAGCTAACACTCTAACACCAAGATGCTCAGTGGCTGAACAGTGGTGCCCAAGCCCAATCCCAGGGTAGGAAGGGCCTTTCTCAGTAGAAATTGTGTGGGGATACTTAAGGGTTCGTGGTTGGGAGGTTATGCCCTTGACAATGCTTCTCCTCTCCTCCGGTAGCCAAGGCTTGCACAACTCAAGGTTAAAGTCTATATGCAAGAAATCTGAAATTCGAGTACTTTATTTATATTTGCATTCAGCACTTTCAGTTGGATAATATGGTTTAAATTAGTTTCTCTTTTATTGGATTAACAAGCAGTTAAATCAGTTATTCCCTTACTTGAATACGTATAAATTGAAATAAAACGATAATCATGCATAGATGATACTAAGGTCATTATAACTGTCTTTCATGTTACCTTGAAAAGAAATGTTATTTTGGTCATTTTCAATTCATTAAATTAGTTTGAAATTTAGCATGTTACACACAAAAGCCTAGATACCTAGGCACAAATGTTCCAATTTTTCATTCGCAATGGTTGTAACAATACTATTTTTCCAATATTGTCATTCTATAACATTCGTTCAATTTGTTTGACTCAGATAGTTAAAGAATTAGGAAGTGGACAAATAAGCTAACTTTTAACTTGGAAAATGCAGCGGGTGTCTCTTGTTATTTCATCATTTATAACATTTAAATAATGTTTATCTTGCAAGATCGGGCACCTAAGTTGGACAGAAAGTATTAGAGCCAAAGTTCATGTCCTTTTGATTTCCATGGTGATGATCCAAGGGGTTGTGATCATTTGGAATGAAGAGCTTTCTTTGGACAACTTATTGGTGTTTTGGAAGCTTGCCATTTTCTATATTCAGCTCTTTGGATGTATAACAAATTGAAGAACAATTGAACGTAGAATTAATTTGTAAAGACGAGGGAAGCATACAGAGGTTGTTCACATAGGTGTTGCTATGTTGAAGTCAAAGAGAATAAAAACGACTGTATTGTAATCACATTTATTGTTGATGATACATAGTTGACCTCTCTTCTTGATGGAATTTTTTTCCTCACAAGGGTTTCTCCACGTAAATCATGAACTATATGTTGTTCTTACATTCCTGATTTGTGTCTCATTGCTGCTATCTTATGGCGATGTTATTCTGATTCCTTTTATAAGTTCACATAAAGATAAGGTCACAAAGAATGATAGGTAGACTGATTTTTGGCATCATTAAGAGGGATCAAAGCATGGTTTTCCACATTAACACAACATAGTTTTCAGACTGCAAACAAGTTTCAGATTTCCATGTTATTGTTTTCCAAGTCTTGTATCTCATCCTTCAATTGGTTCATTGGATAGAGATTGATCTTCAAATCTTTGGTGTTGAGCCTACATATTTACCAACAAATCTCATCTCTGTATTAATTCCTTTGAAGCTCCAACTTGGCACACCCAAGGATCAGAACACAGTCTATCCATGTACTCAAATAAACCATCCATGATCTCTGCATCAGAATCTTGGTAAGCTCCAAAAAAGCAAGGATCATATCTTTTCTTAAGAGTTGGTTCATCTCCACCAAATGATTCTTTGATGACCCCCTTTATTGTGTACATTGCATCCATAATCTATTCTGTACAAGAACCTTCGCCATCAACCACAAGAAGCACTTTCCCAAAATGATCGAATAATTAGTTGGAAAAAAAAAAAAAATTTCTAAAATTAATACCCTTGTATAACAAATGCAATGACACTTCATTTTTGGATATATAAAAAATTACAACTTTCCCAATATCAACTAACTAGACTTCTTACTGTCTCCTCAACTTTCACCTAAGTTGCTGATTCGGGTTCGGGGACAGGTTCGGGTTCGGGGTTCGATTCGTGGATTCTAGCAATTTTTTATTTCCCCATTTGTGTTCGTGGGTGGGTTCGTGAGTATGTGTATATATATATATATATATATATATATATATATATATATATATATATATATATATATATATATATATATATATATATATATATATATATATAAACACACACACACAAGAGAAACATGCATAGTTGCAAAACAAAGTCATTTCACAATATGAACAATTGTTGCTTGATCATTGATCAATGCCAAATGCCAAAGGGTTTCGGGTCCCTTCAAAACCTGTTTTTACCTGAATCTAAAAGCATTAAATACTCGCTCATTAATCTATCTTCATGATTGTAAAGAAAATTATACATTGAATTACTAAATTGCAAAACATACATTAGTTCATCAAATAATACATTGAATTACTAAATTGCAAAAGAAAGACTAGTTCATCAAGTAATAAAGATTGAAACATGATGATAGATGACAAGTTTTTAGTAGTTTATCAATAATCATAGTATCAAATGCCCTTCAAGGGTCAAATGGATCATCACAAAATGAGGGATCAATGGCTTCATCCCCAACTGCAACTATATCTAGATCTTCATCATTGGAACCCAAACTGGTTCCACTAGTCCCATATGCTGCTATATCATCGTCCTCCTCCTTGACATAAGGGATTAGATGAGTGAAATGTTTTTTATTAAGTTCCTTTGAGAGTTGCATAAGAAAACAATTAAAAAAACACACTCTTTAATGTTGTTTTAGCATTGGGTTCGTTGTGGGTTCATCTGGGTTCACTTTAGCAAGGACCCGGACGAATCCACAGTCAAAACTAAGGACCCTGCCCGGACCCGAACCGAACCTAGGGACGAATCTGGACCCGTACGGACCCGAACCCGAATCCGGGCAGCAGGGGACGAATCCGGCAACTAAGACTCACTCTAAGAAGTGAGAAATCAAACTGAGAACCATGTTACCTATGGCATGGATAAATTTATCTTACACAATAGTTTCCAAAGTGTAAATAAACGCTTTGAGATAAACATGACAAGCAATTAACTTTTTACAGTACAATATTAACATAAGGCAGCTTCATAGAGTCCAAATTTCAGTTAAAATTTTCCATGCTCTAACATACCCTTAGCATTGTTCGTTAAAATAGTTTCTACTCCAACATGTAGATAGCTTCTTCAAGATTGTTGTAGATATATTACTAGGTTTTGGTTTCATTTCAATCATCAACAACCTTTACAAACACAACTAAACAAGGACAAGAATCAAGAGTTTTATTTATCAAGGTAATAAGGAAGACCGCTAATAAGGGCAACAAGCAAAAGACTTAAGTTACTGGTTTGTTAGAAAACCTAAAGCCCACACTTGATTTGGAACAATTCCCCGACCAGGCCATTGAGGGATGTTTTACAATCTTAGATTTGGCCAAAGCAAACCCAAGAAAATCCGAACAAAACCTGAATGAACCCATAATGCAAAAAAATATTTTTAAACACTGAATTCTAAAACTGCAGGGCACCATTGTGTGATGAACCCTGCTGGCCCAACCTCTATCCAACTGGCAACTGGCTGATTTGACATTTGAAGAAATTTTTCTTTCTGGGTTTTGAAATTTTATACCTTTTTTGTGTTTTTGATAATAAGAACCGTGCATAAAATTAAATCTGACTCTTGCAAAAACACTGGCAGAGATTCGCTTATTTTGTTATTATTTGATAACAATGCATACAAGGCAATTATTGCTATAAGAAATGAAATTGCAGCTAATAATTAAACCTGGAACATGGACACAGCCTTTATGGAATTGCCAGAATGACTTCAAAACACCATACAACTCTGGTGATTCTTCTAGAAACCTAATACAGAGGTGATTGGAAACCCAAATTGCTATGCGATCAGTCCTGGAGAGTAGATGCCATGTCTATAAGGCCCATGTGGCTATGAACACGAATCAGCTGCCTTGAAGATGAAGTCCGACCTTGCTCCATTCTTATTCTATTGACTGCCTTCCACAATCTCTGCAATCAATACCTCTAAAACTAATTCAAACTCCTATCAAAACTATGAATTTAAGCATGCTTATGAATGCAGGATGAAGCCATCATTGTCTGCAATATTTTAAAGGATATTTCACCATCTCAAATTGCTGAAAACCAAGACGAATTTCATTCTCCCAGCCAATTTGTCAAAACCCTTGCACTATCCAAATACTTCTCATTTCAAAGGTGAAATTCATCAATGCATTATAGGTTTATTTCTCTCTTTGGCCTTTCATTATTTCTTCCAAACAAATCAACCATGGAGCTTCACTTGCAAGTTTGATTAATGATTTAAAGACATTTTATTTTATTTCATAGTTGACTCATAATATTAATTTATATCATCCTTGACCTTGGGCACCAACTTCCAAAATATATTTAGTACTCGTTAATCATGAAATGGCCCCATTACTTATTAACTTTATAATAAGCCTTCATAATATATTATTAATGAAGTATAAATTTATTAATAGTAAAATAATCAAGAACACAAGCTATAAAGATCTCCAATGAATCAACCATAAATCTAGATATATACTGTGAATGTCAAACATCCAAGTTACCTACCAAAGGTACTACTAACTAGGCAAAACTAACGTACTTAAAAAAGTAAGTCCCTCAAAATAAGCCAACCAATAAATGCAAAGAGACCATACCCCAATTAGGCACTGAAGAGAAGTAATGTCCCCACTGCTCAGGTAACAGTTATCAAAGGACTCTCAACCCAAGAACATTAGCCCACAAAGGTCAAAATGATGGGCTAACCCCTTAACCGTAAGTATTGGCTAGAAAGAGATCATTACGATCCACCCTCTCTAAGATTGCTTGTCCTCGAGAAATTGCAAAGATGGATGTAGTATAATATCCTCTAACTCCCAAGTAGATCCTCCATTGGCAAGTCCCACAATTTCACAAGATATTCTTTGATGACACGTCTCTGAAGATGTCTCTCTCTAGTATTAAGAATGGCCTCAGGTACTAACTCCAACCTCCCCTCATCTAGGGGTGGTAAAGAAGAAGAGGAAACAAAATGTCATCCTAACCCCTTCTTGAGGCGTGAAAATGAAAGACGTTGTGCACTCTACTCTCTGTCAGTAGGTCAAGCTCATAAGCCACCTCACCGACTCATCTGACAATACCAAATGGTCCATAATAGAGTGGCTTAAGCTTCTATACACCAATCTTTTGAAGAGTAGACTTCCTATGGGGTTACAGCATGACATAAACCATATCCCCGGACCCCTATCTCATATGATCACCCAACCCTCCTTTGATCAGTGTACTACTTCTGCTGATTTTGTGCCCTTTGTATATTATCTCATAAAGCCCTCATGATATCTGATTTTCCCCAAAAGATTATTAGCACTGGGCACCTTTCTATCACTAACCAAGAAATCAAGGAAGCTAGGCACATCATAACCATATAATGCTATGAATGGTATTATTTGAATGGCCATATGGTAAGTGGAAATATAACAGCACTTATATAAATGAACCCACTTCACCCAAGTTCAATGTTGCCCTGTGACATAATTTCGTAAGAAACCTTTCACCCATTTATCAACTATATCCATTTATCTATTTGTTTAAGAGTGATAGCTCATACTTGTCGTCAACTCGGTCCCACACAATATGAAGATCTCTTGTCAAAAATGGCTCATGAGCTAGTTGCATTTGTCAATAACAATGCTCTAAGAAAACCCATATAACCTTAATACCTCACAGAATAACAAATCTGCCATCTATGTAGTTGAGCATGTCATTGTAATCAGGAAGAAGTGTGCATATTTCCTCAACTGGTCAACCACTACATGTATACAATCCCTGCTTTGGATTCTTGGCAAGCCCACAATAAAGTCCATACATAAACACTCTCACTTCCTCTAAGGAATAGGAAGCCCCTGAAGCAATCCAACAAGATATGTATGCGCTTGTTTGTTCTATTTGATAAATAAAGCACTCTTTAACATGTTGAAGAACATCTGTCTTATGACCCTTCCATGTAAATCTCTCCCAAACCTGCCCATAAGTCTTAATGTATCTGGATGACCAGCCAAAGATGAATCATGAAAGGTACTCAATACCATGTTCTTCACATCCAATCTTGAGACCAAAAATATCCTCCCTTTGTAAATGATGAGCTCGTTCACAAGAGAGTATCTTTTGTCATGAATAGTCCCATCAATAATGCCAAAATCCCACTAGTTTTTGGCATACTCAACAATAATCAAACATCAAATTTGTGGCATTCTTCCAAGTTAAAAATCGCTACCAAATTCATGTTGGCCATTAACTTTGAGGGTGATCATTGTCATTTAGAAGAAATTTGCCGGCTATATGTGCAGAGAGGAAATGTTTCAATTTGGAGTTTAAATCAATTGACCCGCTCTTATTATAAAGCTGAGGCCTCAAGATGAAGGGGCATGACTTTGTATAGGCCGATTTGGCCTTTTAACAACCAATGAAATTTCCACAAAGCTAAACATTTTAAATAGAAAATTGTAGCCATGCAGGCCAACATTGCCAACGGGAATAAATTGCATTAAATACTATGATTATTTCATGCCAAAACTGTTGGCTTGAAAAGAGTCTGGCCAACCTTGAGAGAAAGCGCCTAAATTTCAAATTGGAGTCACCCCTATATGGGAGAATCATGGACAGAAATTCCTCAATTAGAGGAGTTTCCGTGAGGACTTAATTATGCTCTTTTGGTTGAACCTATCCCAAAATCAAGACATCCTTTCCTTATCACACTAAACCCTCTCAAGACCAACTCAATTTGGCTAAATATTGCAATAGTCGGAAATCACATTCTCAGAGGAATTTTAAGGGCAGATTGGCTCTCTCCTTTGACACTTACAATGCAAAAAAATACTCACCCTGTATCGATTGTTATTTTCTTCCAATTTGTCTTGCAACCCTTCAATCATTGATTTCAATCTAGATCTAACCATCACACTAAGGACAGAAATTGTAGTTCCTGAAATCTCAAGAATTCTGCCACCTCTTAATTGCTTATCCTCAGAGAATTGTTTCCCAAAAACTCTACCACTTAGAACATCATGCAATTGAGTTTGGATTGCAATTATCCTCTTGTAGAAGCAGGATTTCTATGTTTTTAAGGATAGTAATGATTGGTGCAAATCCTATGGTTAGAAATTTCTGCCCAGAACTCATGCACATGGGTAGATCACAAAGTTGTTCCCAACTCTTCCAATAAATTGTCTAGATTCCAAATTTCACCTCTTTTACACTCGTGTTCTAACTTTCACCCAATTCTAGTGTTTTGTAGTGACGGGATTTTCAAAATTAGAGGATTTTTGGGGCAAAAATCCTCTAATCAGAGGATTTCCGCCACACTTTGGCATGCCTGCTCTTTGTTGAAAATTCCCCACATTTCATCAACCTTTTCAACATTATTCTCCACCCACTTTTCCTCTTGAAAACCATGGGATCAAGTTGCATCAAGATCTCTTCTCTTGATGACAAAATTTAAGAGTTTGAGGAATCACTAAGGATGTTGGAATTCCTCTAATCAGAGGATTTCCACCACCTAATTTGAAATGCATAAAACCTTCAAGCCCCCTAACCTAAACTTTGGCTTCGAATTCTACTTCATTGACTCTATCTCACCACCTGCTAAGGCCTTGAGACTTGAAAAGGGTTGCTATCTAAGACCCTAAAGCCCAACTAAGACCTACAGCTAAAGTGAAAGAGAGGTCCCCATTAGTAATGGGTTGATGGTGTAAAAACTGCACAACAGGTTTCAACGTAAAATATTGTGTTCTCATTTGCATGATTATTAAATATAGTGATTGATGGCTGTTAATGTGATGGATAAATTTTAAATTGATAAATGTAGTTGTTATACTAATTCACCACCTACCCCCTTCTCAATATAATCATGTGCTCTACACAAGGACGTGAAGATTTAGAAGTTCATAATCAATAGAGGGAAACCCATCAACTCAAGAAAATCAAGATATCAAGAACAAGTTCAATGAGATAATTTCCTAAAGGAAGAGGATGAAGAAAAAGGAATTGAAACAAGGATCAAAGATGAGCAAGTTGAGGTGGCATCCAATCATCATTCAACCAATCAGCAAGCTCCAAGTTGACATTTACAAGATCATCCAATCAGAATCATTCACAAATGGACATGTGGAACATATTATTTTCGCATTGGTTGATCCTAAAGGGGATATGAAATGTAAATTTTTCATTGGCCCATAGGGTGGTGACTCATTTTCATTGGATTTGTATTTAACGATTGTAGCAACCCCAGTTAGGGTTTTCTATTAGCTAATTTCGAGCCACTAAATTCAAATCAATCATGGTCATTCATTGTAACTAGGGCTCCTATATGAACCCCGCTCTATCATTCATAAGGGGAGATTTTTGGAGACTTGTTGAAAATATACTATCAAATTAGTTCTATAATCATTGTTGTGTTTTGTATGGTAAATAACTGTGATATTTTTGGAGTATTGCATGACGATTTACATTCCTCACTTGAATAGATTTAATTTCAAGCATCTAGTTAGAATATGCTATGAGTGATTTAGTGGGATTAGAGTAACTGTGAATGCACCCTTTCTTGACTTGGTCTTACACCAAACCACTAGCTGCTTACTGATTTGAAGTCTTGACTTGTGTGGCCATATGGCATTATTATGAATGTAACTTCAATTGCTAATTGCTCATTGATTTAAATCCACAAATGGATTAGTGAAATAGAAGTAATTTAAGCATCTTTCGAACACACCTCAGAAGATTGCACTAGGTGAACAGAATTGATGACAAGATTGCATCTAGTAGAGCCCAAGGATATTTACTCTTCCTTGCATCCTTAACTAGAAGTAGCTTAGATTCATAAGTTTATGTTTATTGCAATTGGTAAGATGAATATTGGAATATGTCTTCATTGCACCTTGAGACGCCATATCATTCAAAGTCCGATTGGCATAGTCCTAATAAACTAGTTCAAGTCCCCTCATGGTACCAGCATATCATATTATTACTACTAAATATCCACCACTAAGAAGGAATCTTGGGTTGTCTCATTTGATAACACAATGCATGTAAATTGTTTAGCATATAAGCATCCTTATTCAAGAGAGAGTTGGAGATTTGATGTTTCATTTGGAATGCTAAGTATTTGATTTTGTATGTTGTAGAGGCATAATACTCACATCGACAAGGGTTTAAATCCTCAATAATATGAACTTGTGTTCTTGCTCAAAGTAAATGAAATTGAAAAATAACTATGTAGCTTTGCATTTTAAACCCAACCAGGGATAACTTTAGTCGTGAATATTTGCCAAATGGCAAATTTCACTCATTGGGGACCCTGAATTTGGCGAAAATATTTGCACTTCCGAGGTGTCCATGTTGCCTGCACTTTATGAAAATTGGGTCCCATGCTCAAATCAATTGCCGATAATGATACATAATTACTTTTATTTTGTTGATGACTTTGTCAATGCAATCTAATCTTTCCACATGGTAAATTAAATATTTTTACCCACAATTTCTGAGGTTTGTCTTATTTGATGGTCACATTTGCCAATATGTGGTAAAACTTTAAGTTGGGTTATATGTTAAGTACATATACTTGACACATGTCTCTATTCTAGAGACTTTCCAAGTAAATTTTTATCATTTTAATCTTTGGCCCAAAATAGATTTGAGTGTGGATAAATGTCATTATTCCGAAGACTTTCTCTAAAACTTGTTGTCCTTTTAACATTTTGGCCTAAAATAGGAATTATACTGTTGATTTACGGTCATCTAATGGTTATTAAAATGGGTTACTGTGTTGTAGATGATATAAAAATATGGTTTCTAGGTATTTGTAGTTTTGGTCTCGAGTTCCTTCAATAATTGAAGATTCGCCAGGGTTTTACAAAATTTTCATATGACGGAAAAAAATCGTCAATGAAATTAATTTTTTTCCTAGTTTGAAAAAAAAATCGCCAATAGATATTAACATTTTCCCCTAAAATAATGTTGGATTCGCCAAGATTTTATATTTTTTTCCAAAGGGGGGTTTCTTAAAGTTATCCCTAAACCCAACCTCCATTTATAACAATATAGAATTATTTTAGGAAAAAAATTTAAAAAATTTCCCTTTTTTAAAAAAGTATTTTTCTCTTTTTCATTGCTTTCTAAAGAAAAAATAACGTTATACATATTCTTTTTTTAAATTTCCTTTTTATTTTTCTTTTTTCCAAAAAAATAAATACTTCTTTTGCTTTTTTTTTTTCTTTTTTGGACAACTATATTTTTTTTCTTTTTTGAAAATGCATTCTCTTAACAAAGTAATATGAAGTGTCCTTGTGACCACTTTTCATCGCTTCATCTGCACACTTAATGTGATGTCTCCTTTCTAGTAGGCTTTGAGAGCTTGGTCATGTTAGCTCATCATTGCGACCCTCGTGAGCTAACAACTGGCTTTGAGGGTCTTCGGGGATTGACCTACTATTTATAGTAAGTCAAAAGAATTGGTTTCTGTTTTTTGCAGTGCACTGTTTCTGTTTTGAAATTGTTGTTTTGTGCATTTCTGTTTTTAAGTGGGTAGATGCCTTAATGGTGTATTGTTTGGAAGTTTTTTTACAAATCTGGTGTATGGTGTATGGGCCCTTACTTGAGGCTATGAACCTCTTGTATTTTTCCTTTTATTTAACAAAACATATCTATTACCGATCAAAAAAAAAAGACTACAGTGCAATTTAATTAATTTAATTAAATAACTTAATGGGTTATATGTTTTTAATGAAAAGTGCGAACATGAAGCTTCTTTAATGAAAAGTGTGAACAAGAAGCCTCTAGCTGTCAGGCGTAAAGGACAAGCTATTTTGAATTGAAACGTTATAAAAGCTCATTCCTAGAGATGGATCGATCATTCTTGAGCATTTTAATTATTTGGTATTGAGTAGTGAGGGTTTGTGCTGGAGAATTGTGAATCTCGTCAGACTTGCCTTGCACTTTGAATTGGTTCCCGATTGCCAATGAATTGTGTTATTTTCTGCTGCTGTTTGGGATCGAATTTCTGAATCAATCCATGTCTGCAAGGTGATGAGACTGCTGTGCAATGGACGGCCGTGAGTTTGGGGAATTACAGAGTCATCAGCGTGGAGTCTAGCATCAATACTATGCATAGGCATCAAGGAAAAGAGGTTGTGTTTATAATTAGAGAAGCAGCAACCAAGTTTCTAAGGCTGCAACCACATTTATAGAGGCATTGTGGGTGCAAGGAAGTCCAGCAATCTCTACTGCATGACCTGCATTTCATCTGCTGAGGGGATTCTATCATTTCTGGGCAGATTTATGATCAATATTCTTCAACATTGGAACCCAGCATTGCGTACCAGCATTACCAGGTTCTTGCAATTTGAAAATTCAGTGTGTGCATTGTATATAGTTGTCACTTAATTTGCATAACAAAAGATAGAAGGAAGGTTTTGCACTTTCAATTCCCATGCATTGTTGTATATTTCATTTCTGAAAAAGCAAAAAAAATCATATATTTAATAAACACAAAAAAAAACATAAAACTTTCAAAACACCAAAAAACAGTCATTCTTCAGCGTAGTTGAGTGTGAGCCAGCAGGGCTCATTACACTTAAAAACCTTTTTATATTATTTATATGAAAGTTGTCAAATAAAGTATTGAAAAGTAACTTTTTGACAACTCAATTATTCAAGTTCTTTTCCCTTTTCATATGTCAATAAATTTATTGGAAACCCTAAGAAAATATACTAATGGCTAGCCACTAAACGATTGGTTGTGTATGAGAAAGAAACATTACAATCAAGCAGCAATAAATGAGGCATGTGAGATAGTTTAAGTCCAAGGGAAGTTTGTTGACACTACAATGCCACAAAGGACACCTACAACCCTATGCTCAGTCAAGAGTGCTCAAAATACCCAAAACTATAGTATGCCATGAACATACCAAACATACAGTCGCTTCATTAGACAACTTGAGGAAGATGGAACTATTCTGCTGCAATACCATCTAACAAAGGAGCAAATCACAAAAAAAATTACCAAGGCTTTGGGTCTTGACAAATTTTTAAATTTTCAAGATAAGCTTGTTATAGTTAGTAGATTGATAATTAAGAGAGTGTGTTGAAGCAATTTATATATACTAATGGTCAATTAGCTTTTATAAGTAGACTTTAACAAATTCATTCTGAATTTAAAATATACTTTTAACTTTTCCACTTCAGTATTTTCTATCTATTTACTCAACATTCATAGATTGTCAACTGTACTTGTAGTCCTATATAAGAAAACTTTGCTTCCTATTTTATTAATCAATATCTTGGTAATCTTTATGTGTATGCTTTCTTCACTGAAGGCAATTAACTTTTCCACTTCAATATTTTCTATCTATTTACTCAACATTCATAGATTTTCTATTGTACTTGTAATCCTATATAAGAAAACCTCGCTTCGTATTTTATTAATCAATATCTTGAAAATCTTTACATACTTGATTTCCATTATAATAAACAAGTATGCTTTCTTCACTGAAGGCAATCATGTGCTACACCACCTCTAGTTTTCAAGTTAGCACTTATATTCACTAAAGTAAAAAGCCACCTCTTTACCAGCTGCTTAACAAAATGCATCGGGGATGAGGCCCTCCTGACTCCAGTTTTCTGGTTACAAAGCCTATATTTCCCTGATTCATATTGTTTAACAGTTAATCTGATAACATTTAGATTGCAAATATGTATATATTTATGATTTTGATTTTTATATTGCTTTAATGTGCATGCCTAGAACGTACCTAACCCTCAAAAAATTGTCATGCCAGTGGACTATACCCAGATACTTGGACACATACCTGATTCTGCAACTTACGATTAATTTGATTGTCAAGCACCTGGATAAAAGTTCTAGGCTTTTCATAAGAAAAATCTTAAGTCACTTTATATTATCCATCAGCCACTTTTACCAATCCCTGTTCATTTATATATTCTCAGAAGAAATTTTCTTATTATTTTTTAATGTTTTCATTTTGAAATGCCATATCAAAAGTAAGCATAATTTTTATTGAGAAAGACTGTTTACCGCCTGCACTCGGGCAGAAATTGCAACCAGACGACTTTTTAGCTGCCGCACTCTTTCAAGATTGAGAGTACTGATCTTGACTGTCAATTCATCCAATGCTGGATATGCCTCACACTCCAATGCTTCAGTCTACATCATGTTTCACAGAATTAACATCCCATAGAAGGCTCTATCCTCAATTAAGGAACGAAAGACAGGAGAAAACAAAACAAAAGGAAAGTTATTTGGTGCAGCAAAATGTATCTCATATCCTATTCAAACGCACTGGAATAAAAGTCAAATCCACAAATTTTAGAGACATTGAATAATGATAAACAAAATGCATCCTTTAATCTGGTTTTAATTTTTATGATGAAGAGTCAACGCGAGAAGGAAGACATCACATAACAGAGCGATATTGTAAAAGAAATCAGGCATAAAATACAAAAGCATCAGTTATGATTATGTCCACCTTAGCCTCGAGGCTGCTACAGGCTGCTTCAAGACATGCTTCGAGTGCAAGAAATTCAAATGGTAAAGCACTTGGACCAAGCTTATTTGATAAATTTAAGCTTTTTTGAGGCCTTGAACCAATTGCTCGAGAGGACAGATCCAAAGATGCCTCCATAAAGGAAGGTCCATGCAGAGTGTTTTTTATATAGTGATCTTTCTCTTCCTTATTTTCTCTCAATTTTACTGCTT
The DNA here is from genome assembly GCA_028749045.1 of Cupressus sempervirens. Lineage (NCBI taxonomy): Eukaryota > Viridiplantae > Streptophyta > Pinopsida > Cupressales > Cupressaceae > Cupressus > Cupressus sempervirens. The sequence continues at coordinate 134,304,903 of CM053791.1, read as the reverse complement.
CATCAGAAAATACTTCCTTACTAGCACACTCCATATCAGAGTCGCTATGCGCACCTTCACCACTTCCTTCTACCTACATAAAACCACATAAAACAATTTATCTGCAAATGTACACCAACATCGTTTACAGTGTTCTTCAATCTCTGAAGAATATAAACCAAGCTTTCTTTCAATACAAACAATATCATTGTCTTAAAGTTTTAAGCAAAAGTCATCATATTCTAATTTCTGTTGATAGCAGAGATTTAATGTTAATTGTGTTGTTCTTGTTTATATTATATTAATTCTAGTAACATCCTTGTATTTAATATGCCTTCAATTGCTCAGATAGATTGTATTTTTTCCACTGCTACAAACTCAATATATTGCAAAATCACAGTTTGGAAATTTCAGTATTATATGACTGCTTGATTGATGAGTGTATTGCTTGCACTAGCACTATGAGCCATTTATATGAGGGAACGAACCTTACTCACTGCCACTATGAGAGTCCATCAATCCACACTTTAGCCATTTATATTGAGATGATCTCAATCCCTACATTGGCACTTGGCCATTTATATAGAGTTGAGTATAATCCCTTCACTGGCACTATGGGAGTTTAATTATTATTTCTTATATTTAGTTAATAAAAAAGATATAAAAATTGCCATGATATTTGTACATATTTATATAACCATTGTGTAGTTAATGACTCAATATATTATTATATAAAGAAAGCTTAAAACATATATAATATTGAATACGTGAAAGAAGTCTTGTTATACATCAATTAATCCTTTACATTTAATATTGTCACAATATCAAATATCATTATTGAACTAAATATCATTTCCATTGCAATTATACATATACAAATACAAACATACATACATACATACGAACATATATCACATTCTTATTGTCATATAATAATGAGAAAGAACCTTGGCAGGTCTCTGACATTTCTATATCAAACTAGGTGCTCAACTACATGGTCGTGATCCATTTCGGAGTACCCCATGTTTAAGCTTCAAGAATCCCTCCACCCATTCAAAATCCCAAAGAGTCTTATTAGAATCCCAAAAAAATTAGAAATCAAAATCAGATCCAAAATTAGTCCTAAATCTGACATCCTAAGCAATCTGAAAATCAAAAAAAAATATCCCCCAAAATCCAAAAATTAGAAGGGTTTAATTTGAAAAGAAAATCCCCCCATTATCCCCCAAAATCCCGATTCCTTAATCCTCATAGATAAGGTACAAATAATTCTCCCCCTTCCTAGTCAATTTCATATTGTGAGAGTGCATATGTTCAGTGTATATTGCATTCTGCATAGTTCATCCTAATTCCATCAGATTGCATTAATTTTAAAATTGCACTAGATTTGCATATCCATTTTAATTTGCATTCCATTGTATTCATGACTAATAGCATTTGGTTTGCATTCATTTCCCTTATTATAATATACCTCATTCACTTACCATTAATGGGGTTGGTGGGATCAGTGTATTTACCACCACACTTGCCTTGGGTTTTACACCTACCAAGTGTAGGTTTGTAACTTGTTTGAATACGCGCTTGATTCTTCCTTTGTCCTACTATATGATAATCTCACATTATCTATTGTCTTGTCATTGGGTGGTGATGTGTACTATATATAGTCTTGTGTAATATAACCTATGTTCCTCGGGGACGCGTACCCGGCCTAAAACCCCCCGTTTCGGGGACGGGGACGGGGACGGGGGGACGGGTATGGGACGTCCCCCAGCCGTCCCCAAATTCTCTTTTTTTGCAAGGGACGTCCCCAAAACTTGGGGACGTGGGGGGGATGGTACGGAAAGGGGAAGTCTAGCCGTCCCCCGACCGTACCGGGTACGGCCAGCCGTCCCCCTTTTTTGCAAGCTCAAAACATTAAAAAAAAAAACATTTGTTGTGTTTTTGTTTGGTCGGCTAGTGGGCCCCACTCCTCCAAAAACCCTAAAATGTATATAACTCAACACATTTAAATTGTTTTAACCATTCTTTGGTTTTCATTTTATGTTGCAGCCGGCTGAAGTTTTCATTTTGCAAGTAGAGGAGGTAATAGTTTTGCTTCCAAGAGCTTGACCAAGGGTTTGATCTTCTATTTTGTCCACCAAGTAAGTATAAAACTCTTTGTGCTTTCATCTATCATTTTTTAAATAAATTTGTAGCTTGCAAAGTCTGATTTTATTTTATTTTTTCATTGTTTCAGCTCATATATCTATTCAATTGCATATTTAAACACAATGAGCAGCAGTGGGAGTACAAGTAGTAGTAGTGAAGAAAAAAATGTAGAGGTTGATGTTGTTAGTAGTGACACTAGACAAAAAACCCAATCCTAAAGCTAATTTGTTTAAATGCCCTTCCGACATTATGAAGAATTTTGCAAAAGGTCCTTTCAATAGGAAAAAACCTCTTCTCCAATATGTCACACCTAGGCCAAAAGATAAAAAGAATTCGGGAGGGAGGGTGTGGGATTGTCATGTTTGTCTTGATGATTTTAGGGGCAACTATACAAGAGTGAAGTCACATTTTTTAGGTGTTACATGCCAAGGAGTCAAAGCTTGTCCTAACCTAACCGATGAACAAAAATTAGAATGTCAAAGATTGCACTTAGAGGCTGAAATGGAGGGGCAAAATTTGACAGTGACATCACCATCCATTCCCTCACAATCATCTAGGCATATTTCATCCGCCATTGGTACTAGTGGCAGCCCTAGTGGGTCTAGAGGGAAGAGAAAGATAAGTAGTAGTGAGAAGGGCTCGGTGGAAAGTATGTTTAATGCACAGGCAAAGGAGAAGTGTGAGGCATCCATTGGTAGATTCTTTGTTGCTAATGGTATCCCATATAATGCAACCCGTTCCACTTATTATAAACAAATGGTGAAAGATATTATGAGCATGAATTCCTCATTTGTGCCCCCCGGTGAGCATAAGCTACGAACCACTATCCTAGATGAAGAGTACTCAAAGGTTGCTTTATTATTTGAGGATATGAGACACACTTGGGTTAGGACAGGCTGCTCTATTGTGATGGATGGGTGGACCGATGTTAGACATCGGCCACTCATCAATATCATTGTCACATCCCCTGCTGGCTCTTATTTTTTGAGAGCCATAGATTGCTCAGGAAAGAAGGATGCAGATTTTCAATTCACCATTTTGCGAGATGCCATAGAGGAGATTGGGCGCTCTAATGTTGTATAGGTTATCACAGATTCTGCACCTGTGTGCAAATCAGCAGGTTTGATGATAAAGGGTGCTTATAGGCACATATTTTGGACCCCTTGTTGTGTTCATTCCTTGAACAATGCATTGAAGGACATAGGGAAGATTGAATGGGTGAAGCAAGCCATGCTAGAAGCTAGAGAAGTGCAAATGTTTATTTGCAACCACCACACTTCACTTGCTCTATTCAGGTACTTCTCTAAGAAGGAGTTCCTCAAACCAGCCGAGACAAGGTATGTCAATTATAATTATAGTTTACTTTTAGTTTGTTTTAACTTTAAGTTATTTAAAAAAATTATTTATAAGTTTACTTACATGTGATGCTTTTTGTTTTAAATTTTAATCAGTAATGTTTAAGTTTAAATTTTTAATTTTTAATTGTTGCTATAGGTATTGCACATATTTCATCTTGATGGAGAGGATGATTGAGGTGTATGAGGCCCTTCAATTGATGGTGGTGAATCCAGAGTGGGGACGATGGTCTCATTCTAAGTCCACTGAAGGAAAAGCGGTGAGGCAAAGGATACTTGATGAGAGTTGGTGGTCCACAATGAAGTAAGTTGTTGGTTTTTAAATTTACTATAAGTCTTTTGCTTGCTGATTTTCCTACTAATAATCTTAAAATTCTTAAAATTCTAATTCTGATTTTTTTTTTTTGTTGGCATTTTGATCTTGCAAATACATTTGCTCTATCATAGCACCCATTGTTGATGTCATTAGATATGTTGATACTGATGCTCCTAGTTTAGGAGAGATCTATGAGACTATTGACAGCATGTTGGGTAAGATGAAGAGAATTGTTGCGGCAAAGGATCCTACATTGGGCTTTTATGAGGAGCATATTAGGCCTATTGTGACGCGGAGGTGGAACATAATGAATACCCCGCTTCATATGGCAACATTTGCTCTAAATCCCAAATGGTATGCACAGTTGGGTGGAAGGGGCCTCCCATGTGATGATCCTGAGGTTTTGGATGGCTTCACAAAAGCAATTGATAAGATGTATTCAGCTCAAGATGCCTCTACTCTTTGTGCACAGTTCCTTGAGTTCACCAACCTTCGTGGCCCAAACTTGAGTAAGCCACAAGCAAAGTTGGATAGAGTTGTTTTGGCACAGAGGGATCCTATTGGATGGTGGACTGGGCATGGGAGAGATACACCTGAGTTAAAGATACTTGCCGGTCGCCTCCTTTCACAGGTTGCTAGTTCTTCAGTTGCAGAGAGGAACTGGTCCACATATTCATATATCCACTCTATCAAGAGGAATAGACTTACCTCTAAAAGAGCGGAGAAGCTAGTGACAGTGCATCATGCTCTTCGACTTGCCGATCGCCAGACTCCAGAGTATAGGCAAACACCAGCTTTGTGATGGGGTGTTGAGCCTGAGGATGTGGCCCAGATAGATGAGGATGACATAGCACCAAGACTAGTTGGGGTTCCATTCTATGAGACTACGCTTCCTGTGGAGGATGAAAGTGAGGAGGATTCTGATTTTGATGCCATGGATTAGTAGAGGCAGAATAGGAGCAGCAGTCTGCTTCATTTTCTATGTTTTGCTTTTTATGTTGAACATGAATATGATTATGATACATTGATTATATGATACTTATTACTTTATGGCAGCCTATAGCTTTGGGCATATTTTGATTTTGATTTTCAAATTTATGATTTATCATGCTTATCATTATGAGTCTTATGATATTGACAATGGTTAATAACTTAATGTTCATTGTTCAGTGTTCTCTGATATTGTATTGATATGCATTTTGAGAATTGGATACTAAAATACTAAATAGTAAAATACTAAAATCGGATATTATTTCATAGATGGCATTCAAATGTTGTATGTTATGGTTCTATAATGTTTAAATGACATGCTTTTTGCTTAATTTCATATGAATGACATGTATATTTACAAATTTCAATGTATATACTATATTTTAAAATTTTACTATATATATAGCCGTCCCTGTCCCCCACCGTCCCCAAAATCGCCAAAAAAATTTGCCGTCCCGAAAACCCGTCCCGCCGTCCCCCGCCGTCCCCGTACCGGAAACTTGGGGGAACATATAATATAACCTTTGTTTGGGAATGAATGACTCCACCTCTTAGTGAGCTGACATACCATCCACGTGGTTGTGCCTGAGATCTTTACCCTCTCCGTGTCCAATCTAGGAATTTGTTATGTATTAATTAGTATTTTGAGTGTCTTTTTTGCATCTCCCCCATAAACTTGTTCAATGCCTCATTTTATATATGGTTTGTGGCCCATTAATAAGGAGTGCAACCTTTCTATTGACTGAACCCTTAATACTAAGTTAGGTAAAGTGATTGAATTTTTAATTAATTTTATTTAATATGTAAATATTATTGATATTTAAATTTGTTTACATTTATATTGATTTATTAATTAAAGATATTATTGTTTGGAAAATATAATCAATATTAATATTCGTCAGTATTATTTATTTGAAATATTGGCAAATGAATTAAATAGATATTTATATTTAGAATAATATAGATATTTTGAAGATTTAAGTCATATGTCAATATGGGGTTATGGCAGGCTGTCCCTCTCAAATTTGCTTGTCCTTGAGCAATATTGATTCTTCTAATGTCAAATCAAATGACTCTTTTGCCTTAAAGTGTTCTCTTGATTCGAAAGGGATTATCCCCATTCTCTTGAGTAATGACCACTAACATCACATGTTCTTGTTCATTGAATCTTGCCTTTTTGTTGGGGTTTTCTCCGTCATATGTTATCTTATTCATTTGTCCTCTTTTACATCGATGACCATGCTTCCAAGATTCCTTACATCTAAAACATAAGCTTTTTGAACCAACTCCTCCATTTTTTGACATCTATGATCTGTGTCCCATGGTTCCTTGCACTAGTAGCACAACTTATCTTGATGATTCTTTTTCATCCCTTTATTTTGATATGATGTTATGGGTGTGGAGTTCTTTGGCCTCTCCTTGTGTGTATTAGACTCAACTTTCTTTGCCTTCCTTATTGCTTCCTCCAAGTTTTGGGTTCAAGGGGTTTTACTAGGGCTTTAATGTAATCTTTAAGTCCTATGAACATATAGGTGAGTTTCCGTTAGGATAGATTTGGGACCATTACCGGTAGGTCTTAAAATTGATTGGCAAATTCCTCTATTGTTCTTGTTTCTTTAAGGTGAGTTAGCTCATGGAAGTACCACTCAGGATCTTTTAGGTCAGACCTACTCATTAGTCTTTGAGTGAACTCATTATAAGTGGTGATTTTTTTGTGGCCTACGGAAGTGAGACCATGGTGCCACCATTTGTGGGCTGACCCTCTTAAGTGAAGTAAGGCATACTTAATGGTACCTTCTTTGGTCATTGGGCTAAGGGATATATATGTATCTAATTTTTGGACCCATGATTGAGCAGTTTTCTCCCCTGACCCATCAAAACATGGAAGTGATATTTTTAATTTTATTTACGTTCTTGTTAAGATCTCTGTCAACATGAATTTTCTTTCTGTTTTCCATGGTTTTGGTTTCATAATAATCTTTGAAGGAAATAAGTTGTCAAATGTTTGGACCCAAATTTTTAATTTGCATACATTGTGCAATTTCTTTCACACTATTTGTGGTCGTTTCTTCTTCTATAACAGGTTCCTCACTTGGAATGAACGAAGGAAAGGTACCTCTGAGCACTGAACATTGTGATAGGGCTCATTTTCCTCATAATTACAATGCAAATCCCTCTGCAGATTTGGGTTGGCTCTTTCATTATGATTGTTGTTGCTTAAATTTTGTATAGCTTCGAGGAATATTTTGTTGGAGCTGTCAATTCTTGTGTTGGTTCTTTCAAACCTCTCATTAGTTTGTCCTATGAAGCTTATCAACTCTTGGGCTAGTTGCTTTGCCATAGTTCTCTGGACGTGTTGACGTGTGGACTAATAAAATTCCACAGGATGGCAGGATCATGCTTTGATACCACTGTAATGTGCCCACTATTAGGTTAGCTTGGGACAAGCAATACCTGCAAAATAAATGTTAGAATTAAACAATAAAAGGTCTAACTATACTATTCTACACTCTATCCTACCCCAACCTTAAAGACATATCCAAATTGGGACTCCCAACCATTAGTTACTCCACCATCTTCTCTAAAGTGCACCCCATGAAGTTTTTTTGGATATGACATCCTCTATCCAAGGCCATTCACATATGCATTTGTTAACTCATCAGAATATTCTGGCTATTATGTTATTCTCATCTGACCATTTATAAAAGGGTTGTATTGACCTCTCACACTAGTACTATAAGTTATTTATACAAGGGTTGTACCAACCTCTTGCACTTGCACTATGAGTTATTGCTCTCATCTAGCCATTTATACAGGGATTGTATTCACCTCTTGCACTAGCATTATAAGTCATTTATATGAGGGAACAAACCTCACTCACTGGCACTATGAGAGTCCATCAATCTACACTTTAGCCATTATCTCAATCCCTACATTAGCACTTAGCCATTTATATAGAATTGAATATAATCCCTACACTAGCAAAATGGGAGTTTAATTTATTATTTCTTATATTTAACTAATAAAAAAGATATAAAAACTAAATAATCATTAACATCAACTTCCATGATATTTGTATATATTTATATAACCACTGTGTAGTTAGTGACTATTTATATTGTTATATAAAGAAATATTAAAACATATATAATATTGATAATGTGAAAGAAATCTGGTTACAAATCAGTTAATCCTTTACATTTAATGCTGTCAAATTATCAAATATCATTATTGAATTCCATATGATTTCCATTCCAGTTATACATATACGAGTGCATATATATATATATATATATATTCTTATTGTCAGATAATAATGTGAAAGAAAAGAGGACATATATAATATACCTCATTCGCTTACCTTTGATGGGGTTGGTGGGATCAGTGTATTTACCACCTTAGGCCTGCCTTGGGTCTCACACCCGCCAAGTGTAGGTTTGTAACTTGTGTGCATGATTCTTCCTAGTACTGCCTACATGATAATCTCACCCTGTTTGTTGTCTTGTCATCAAATGGTGATGTCTAAAATAGTCTAAGTTCCCTCATGTCAATGATGGCATTAAGTTTTGTTGATAGTTATAACCTTTGTTTTGGGAATGAAATGCTCTGCCTCTTAGTGGGCTAACATACCATCCATGTGGTGGTGCCCGAGATCTTTACGCTCTTTGTGTCTGCTTTAGAAATCTGTAATGCATTAATTGATATTTTGAGTGTCCTTTTCCCTCTCCCCCATAAACTTGTTCGATGCCTCTTTTTATATATGCTTTGTGGCCCACTAATAAGAAGTGTGACCTTTCTATTTACCAACCCCTTAATACTAAGTTAGGTACTGTTGAGTGATTGAGTTTTTAACTAATGTTATTTAATTTGTAAATATTATTGATATTTTAATTTGTTTACATTGATATTTATTTATTAATTAAAGATCTTATTATTTGAATAATATTTTCAATAGAATTATTGGTTAATATCATTTATTTGAGATATTGATAAATGAATTGAATACATATGTTTATATTTAGAATAATATATATATTTGAAGATATTAGTCATATGTCAATATGGGGTCATGACAAAAAAAACCTTCGAGGTTAGAAGGATGGATGCAAACCCAGTACTTCTGAGGTCAATCTATTCAAGGTTCATCATTGGACAGAATGGTATAAGTTTTTGCATGTTTGAAAATTTCCAGCTAGGGTTTGAAGTCATTTTCTGAGAACATTTTCAGGCTGCATGCTCTAGCAATTTTGGATAACTTTACTGCTACGGTGACAGGTTTCTAGGGCCATTGTAGAGCCCTTTTGAGGCAATTTCAGAATTTCTGAGAGGACTTTGATTTTATATGAATTTTCCAAGCTTGGGAAAGGTAGAGTTTGGGCGCATTTCCAGGTTGTGTTGTTCAGACCTCAAGAATTGCATATCACATTTCATATTCAGGTTTTTAGCATGAGTTGACATCCACTTTTTACTACATTTCAGCATTGAAGCTTCATATCCAACCTTCTGACCTAGACGGATACATTGTGGAATGCATTTTGGGTGTTATTAAGCATGACCAGGCAGGCACCTTTCTCATCAGTTGATGTCAGACTTCATAAGGATCTAGGAACTGGCTCTACCAGCTTTCATTGTCACCTATCAGTTTGCAATAACATGTGTATGGTGAAGATATTGTTTATACGATATAATGCCCTTGCCATTAATTTGTATGAGTCTGATTTATAACTGTTATCAGGACTGTAATAAATTGTTTCAGACCTAAATACCTGCAATACAATGGTCTTTTCTTAAGTTAGTTGGCTATTCATATTTATGCTGCATTGTACTTCCAGTTTTTTTGAGTTATATTGGCATTTGTTCTTCAAAACAAGCATCCAAAACATCAAACAAAACTCTGAAGCAAAAATCAGACCTTGCACACCAAATGCTTATCAAAATTTCCTTGCGACCAAACTGACAAATTCAGGGCAGATCCGGAAGGGGGCATTTGTTCTTTAAAACAAGCATCCAAAACATCAAACAAAACTCTGAAGCAAAAATCAGACCTTTCACAGCATGTGTTTATCAAAATTCCTTGAGACCAAACTGAAAAGTTCAGGGAAGATTTGGAAGGGTTTCTTATACAAATGAATTGACAAAACTTAATATTATTCTGCTAAAATGAGCTAAAGAAGTCCTTTTGCTGGTTGAAGACAAAACCCTCATCTAGTTAGTTTCAGTGGTGAGAGACCCACCCAAACTCATTGGTGGTCATGATTGTAGATTTACTATAATTTTGGCTTTATGGGTGATTATGGAATTGAGGAAGATGAATATTACACAATTTTCTGATATGAGCTTCATATTTTAAGGTGACTTGGTGAATTTTCTATGTGCTGGTGTGCTCTCAGAGATATTGAAATTCACTTTTTGTCACATGTCTCAATGGGAGTTTGTGAAATTTTTGTAAGCATTGTTTCCTTGCAATCGTCACAGCTGGGCATTATTTTTTGAGTGCTTATTTGCATTTTTCAGGGAAGCATTCGATTTGCAAGACAATTCATCCTACCTAAGGAGGCCAAACCTCTTCTGTTGCCATATGGTTTTCATAGGATTTGAGATCTGCAGTTTATGAAGGTCTGAATTCTTTCATTGGAGGTGCCATCGGTTGCCAATTGACTTTCCAAGGAGCTGGGGCAATTTTCGGGACTGTTGGAGGCTTTGTGAAAACTCCACAAGCTCTCCTTCTCTTTTGGATGCCTAGTTGGTCTTGTTCTGTGTTATGTTAACCTTTATGTTTGGAAGAAATTTGCAGGTCTGATATTTTATAATAAAAATCTGATTTCAGTTTGTTAATCAATCCCTTGATATTGTAATTGAGTTATCATATGCTTTGATGTGATGAAAAGTTATTTACTTGCAATGCTATGATAAATTCCATGCTATTGTATTGTTGAGTGGTGAAGATTTCAAGCCCCCTTCTGCATCTAGTTTAGTTGCAATTTACTTTCGCTATTTTGTGTCATTGTATTGTTGCCCCCAAACCCCCGCTACAAACAATGTTATGAAGTGTATCATGCAGATGTTAAATTATTAGCATGAATGCAATCTAAAGTAAAAGGAACAGAAAATTACTTCATTGGGAAACAAACTTGCAACAAACACTTACAAAACAATCATGTGGTGGTTATTACAAAACATTAAAATTGTTAATTATCATAAATATATGCATTTGTTTTACCATATGTACATTTGAGTTACAAGGATAAAAAGGTTTAAATATTTTAAATTGTCCAAATTTAAAAATCAATAATGTATTAATAATAGATTTTTTTATGCAATTGGTTAAGAAGGGAAAAAAATATTCAATTTATTTTATATTATTTTGAGTTGTATGACCTTGTTGTGACCTTTTCACACATCACGACCCCATTGCAAATGGGGACCCCCTACATTTTTGCCCCCTTGGTTGTTTGCTTTAGTGTTCCTAGTGTTTTAAATTGAGCATTGATGATTTACGCTAAGTCTGGAATGAAATGTCATCTGCCTTTGCCTCCCAAAAGAAAAGGAAATTGATCTTTCAAAGAGTGCCAATAAAATTTTGAGTGTTTTGATGAACTCGCCATTTTTGGAAATTTATATTTTCAGTGAGTCTATTTTAACAAGTTTCACCATGTCCACAATTCGCCAAATTTTGTATTTGGGAGAACTTACTAATTTTAGCACTGTCTATTTTTAGCAAGTCTGTTTTTGGCAGATCTATTTTTGATAACTGACAAGCACCGAAAGAGGAATAAGCAGAGGGTATCCAATTCTGAATCCAGAAGTATAAACAATTAAGGCAAGGACATAGAAATCATCAGCTTAGCTTCAAACCCTAATAAGCTGACTCAGCATAGACAATTAAGTGCTTATTCAATATGCTTCTCAGCTTCAAACCCATATACTTCAGCAAGGGCATAGAAATCATCAAACCCATAAAACTCTTCACAAGCAACCAAGAGAAATAGACAATCAAATGTTTTTTCCTTCATAATGAGCTCATATTTATAATCCCCCAAAGGCATTTGTTTCCCAAATGAAACTCCACTTAAGAAGCTTCACCAACACAACATCACTTTATAACATATTATAATAATAAAGCACCATTATAATATTATAAACTTTAATAATTAATTAATACGTATGAGCTCGTGCAATAAATAGCCTCATCCTTCTCCAAGAGTTTGTTATATGGTAATTTTATTTGTTTTCACTTGTTTTGGAGAGCTTTCTCTTGGATCACCTTCTAGGATGAAAACCCTTTGAGATATTGCATGACTTGGACAAAAAACCAAGATCACTTAGGTAGGGATTCATCACGGAATTCCAGTCGAGCTACATTGCATTTCAGGACAGGTTTGGTGCTACGTTGCACTGCAGTTTTCCAGATCAGTTTGGGGGCATTCATTGATAGCATTATGATTTGAAGACTTAAAGTTTCAAACCCTAACCTTGGCATTATTCATAGAGGAAGGGAGCAACTTGATCAAAGGAAGGTTTTATGCAAATGCAAACTGCTAGTGCTTGGTTAGCATTCTGGCTTTTAGAGCAGACCTTTGGAACAGTTCCATATTTGGATCAGCATTTTCATCCCTTTTGGGACAGCCTTGAATATCTCACTTCAGCAAATCCTAGCACTACCATTAGGAGGTATTTATGGAGCTGATTTATATGTCATTTGATTCTAATATGTCTTTCTTGTTTGGAGGGATGGGTTCGCCCAGAGCTATTCTGAGTTTGATGCAGCAAATAAGTTCAAATGCTCTAATTATTGATTTGTAATATGCACATATTATATCTGCAATCGCTGTTATTTCATTATGTTTATGTTCTCTCTTCAAATATTGTTAGGTCATTATGTTTATGTTCTCTATTAAAATATTATGAGGACAACAATGTTTCCATGGAATATGAAGGTTGTTGAGTGGACAGCATAATATTTATTTCCTATGCATTTCTAACTGAATTGGCTATAGTCATAAACCCAAAAAACATAAACTATAATCAGATATCAGATAACAGCTGGTTGTGTGCCTAGTGTTTGACAAAATGTCAAACATCAAATCCTGAGGAAAACATATCAGAATTAGCAGGGATTTTTACAATTGAATAAAATGATGATTTGGCTAAGTGTTAGGAAAAAAATCCACCCTCATATCAAATTTGCGCCCAATATTGAATGGCAAGGAAATAAATTTAAAACACGCAAACTGGTAACAATGGAGGAGTGACACATGCCATTCAACAAATGGGTGATTTTTAGCAACAAGTAAGATTCTCCCCTTAGAATAGAAACTGAAAATATATTTTGGAAAAGGAAAACATTAATGAAGTTGCCAAAATCAGCCCAGTGCCAACTTAGCAGCTAGTGGGCAAATTCCCAATATAATGGAGGGTTTGAAGAATTTAAGGAAAAAGCATGAGTTTTGAAGAAAAGAAACAATTTGTAGCGAATTTTAGAAATTCAAAAGGTTTTCTTATTCGAGGTTCACAATCATTTTCAGTCTGGAATGAGAAACATTTAAGTGTTTTATGATTAATTTTAAATTCTAGATGTCATTCTTATGTTAATTAATTTTGTATTGCAACAGTAGATGATGAAATCCATCAGGCTTGTCCAGGTAGACCCTCATCAATAATGAACTCAAAGGATTTCTTCCAGAATCAAGGATTGTATCAAAGTGGAAGGAAATTGGCATCACCAACTTGGGAGGTCTCAACTTGGATAAATTCCACTAAAGGATGTAGGTCCATGTAGGGCATTGTCCATCATAATTAGCCAAGAAGGTGACCAAAAGTGGAGTTGTAGCAATAGTTGGCTTCTTTCCTGCCATCCAGTACCCAGAATTGATTGTGGTATATGTGAATTTTTATAATATAGAGCAGAGGATAATTTTGACTCCAGATGGCAAGTTGTTGGCAAATTTTACTACAAAAGCAGTTGTTGAGGCTTTTAAAATTCCAACTTATTTTTCCATGGTGTACAAAACAAGGATAGGTTGTTCAGGTTTAATCATTTTAAAGATGATAGTGGTGCAAAAATCATTAACCCCAAGTGGTTGCAGAAGTCCAAGCCCCATCATTGAAAAATGAGCAAGTAGCATTTGTTGGAATAGACTTCAAACAGGACAATAGCAACTGTGTAATGTCACTAAGAAGAATCATGGGATGTCCTCAATCATGCCTCTTTCAGCCATGGTTGTTCTATTTCATTGAAGAGGTGAAAGATGGAGAAAAATTGTGGACTAGTTCAGACTGATCAGTTAAACCTAGATGAGCAGTTGAGGAATTTGGAGCAAACTAGGTCTTTCTATATGAGTTTCTATATTGTATACATGTTAGCACAGATAACCAAATATGAAGGCCAGAGATACAAGGAACTCGTAGGGTGTGGTTCAAACTAGTTACAATTATGCATGAATGTTATCCTCAGTTGCACCTGTATAATAAGGCTAATCACCTGAGAGTCAATGACTCCTTTATTATGCATATTATTAGATCTCTTTAGGGAAGCCCTCACATGAGGTTGTCCCGAGAAGCAATGAAGTTGGTGGAAAAATACAGTTTGTACTTCATCCATTTCCTAACATTCTCTTATATTTGACTTCAAGGTTTCTCTTCTCATCCTTACAAGCTTCCAAATATCCAACTGACAAGATGGTGTTGCTGGAGGTGACAAGGCAATTGACAGCATATGATAAAATCTAAGAGAAGAGGACACGTGGAATTAAATTTCCAATCATAATGGGAACCTTTGATAAACTGTGCCCATCACATTTAGCAGCAGAAAAGTCAGTGGAGGAATTTTAATCCTACCTATTAGCAATATCAATCCACACAACACAATGGAGAGGAGGGGGTGAATCAGTTGTGAGCTATATTTATAAACTTTATACTTTTTGACCAAATCACCGATAAAAGATATAGCAATGCAAAACAAGATATAAACCAACAGCATAAGACACAAGATTTTTGTTCTCAAGGAAAAACCTATTAAGGGAAAAACCTCAGTGGGGATGATATGCACAAGTCCATGCACTAGTATAGTGTTATTGTTGTGGAGCCTGATTAGTCTCCAAGTGGGAGATTGTTGTGATGTGGAGCCTAATTAGACTCAGAGGCTTATTTGGCGCGGTTTCCCTCTAGATTATTCCTATGGGGGTCAAGATGGGGTCAAGGGGCAACACCCCAAGTGTGCTCCCTATCACAGTACAAGGTTGGGTCAAGAGGCAACGCCCCCGTGAGGGTTTTTGGGAGCAGCGCTATAATAACCCCAATTGGTTGTAACTTCTTCAAACACCAAAAATCTTTATACCTCAATTGTTTGACATTTCGTCAAACACTTTGCAAGCAAGCTCTAATACCACTATAATGGTCCTGCTCAAATCTTACCTTAAAATGCTGATTGAAGGCTCAAAGAATTTTGTCAAACACTTTGCATACAAGGGGTCATATGACTGATATAACTTTTCAGATTGCTGCAATGACTCTTGTTTCGATTTGCATCAAAGAGAATGCTTACAAAAAGACTCCAGATTGTCTAAACAATGACCTAATATGAATGTGCAACTAATTTTGGCAATATTCAATACATATATGTGACTTAAACTACTTGCAAAATGCAGCTACAACAACTAGTAATTATGACAAATACTTTGGATGAAACCTAGGATGGCATTAATGCACTTACAACCAAGTGTCATTAATATAAACACTTAGTATGCAAAATTATAACATTATTTATGCCAAAAAGAGAACTTACAGCCAATTGATAATTTGTCAAACAATTGGAATGCAAACTAATAAGCTGATCATCAACTCTAGGGTTGCAATATAGATAGTCTAAAAATTACAACGCTCTTTCAATTGCAAAATCCTAGCCTTCCTTTGATACCAATAATGCCAAATGGCAAACAAAGACAATTACAATGTGAAATAATGAAGTGCTGAAGCTATATTTTGTACTCAGCTGAAAACCTACATTTCTCAGAAAATATGCCAAATGAGAAGTGAACAACCTGATTGTGGATGGCTGTAATAATTTTCTTCAATGCTGCCCCTTCTGCTTTGCTTTTTTCCGATCTGCTTTTTCCACTTGCTTTTTCCGGATTTGCTTTTTTCGTTTTGTTATTTCGAACTGCTTTTTTTAGATCTGCCTTTTTTTCGAACTGCTTTTTCGGATCCGCTTTTTCGAACTACTTTTTCGGATTGCTTTTTTTCGGAGCTGCTTTTTCGCCCTGCTTTTTTTCGGTTCTGCTTTTTCGGCCTGCTTTTTTCGGACTGCTTTAAAATGGCTTCCTATAATTTCGGCCCTACTAAAAATGCCTCCTAAAATGCTGAAATGCTGAAAATGGCCTTAGGCCCAATGATGCCCTAGCTGAAGTAACTGAATTATCACCTCCAAATGTGCAACCCTTCAGAAGATATTTCACTTCCTCAGTTATGCAAATCCAAGGGAGTTTTCGTTCCCAAAAGTCAACTGACTATCTGAAACCACTTGGCTCCACAATAGACTATGTGATTGAATCACAATTTGATGTCAAGAGAGAAATAAACAACTGGATGATCAGAATGAAGCCCAAGGTGCCTATTTATTCTTTTTTCTCCACTTTCTCCAGAAACTTCTAGAACATTATTCTATTACGTGACTTTATAAAATATTTTATAATTCAAGTCACTTTATTAAATTAATTAAATATAAAGTTACCTTTTAATATTTTTTTATTTGATAACTTTATAAATAATTAACTTAATACCACTTATTTATTTAATTAAAATAATTAATTAGTCATCCCCATAAAATATTCATTACTTTGGACAACCTAATTAATTAAATTAATTAAATCAAATTGCCTCCAAAATGGGGACATGACAAGCGCCCCTGAAGCCGAAAATGCCCTTATACTGTAAAAAGTGTCGGCTGCTATTTTTCCTATTGGACGGCTAATTCTACCCCCAATTTTGTAAGCGGAAAAAGCTTGTATCAAAAGGGGTTTAGGGTTGGGGATTTTTTATATAAGGTGTGATGCGAAATTGGTTCTTGTGGCAATATTGAGCTGTAAGGGATTACGAATTGTAATCAAGTTGTAATCACTAGATTATAATAATATTGGACTTGTTTTGTGGACGTAGCCCAGGGATTGGGTGAACCACGTTAAATCTTGGTGTCTTGTGATCTTTTCTGTGTGATCTATTATTTTCTGATATTGGTTATATTTGCATGTAACTGTTATTTCTGTCAGAGGTTAATCCTAACATATAGTAATGTCCTTGTTAAGAGACGTGACCCTGTTAGGAGTCGATATAATACATCTAGTACATCGATCCCTATTGAAGGACCAATCTATGTTAGAGGACATAGCCCATGTTAAAAGGTCCTTCAGCCCTGTTAGGAGTTGATGAGAACAAAAGGCTCACTGCCTGAGCACATTGCTTGAAGGGTGAAGGTTAAAGCCACCTTCAATGACTCATTGTTTGAAAGGAGAAGATTAAATCCACCTTACATGAACATACTGATCATAACTCAATTACCTTTACAATTCCATTGAAGCGCATAAGGAATAATCATAGATTCCACTCATACCTCTATCAAAGCATCTGACCAATCCTTCAGCACTTCTCTAATATCCAGCATCAAGGCTCGCATCTATATTATCCACATAGAAAACATTACGACAAAGAAATTACTTTCCTTTTTACAAGCTACAACAAGCAATTAGGCCAGCCTGTTAGGACTTCCCCAATGCACACAAATACATCACCAATGCTAAGGTACACATGGCACCTAATTCAAGTGTATAATAATTACAATCATTAAAACACATGCTATGATCCTTAATCAACACTGACCAATCCATATCACATGCTACACCACCTAGTTGGTTCTCATAAAGCAATTATGCAATTGTCACACACTAGCATTAGCCAAGATATGACCCAATCAAGTCGTAAATCCCATAGTATACTCTAATCCAAATTTTCGACCATGTATGATACTTGCATACCAAAACTCCATCTCGCAGCCACCTTACACTGAAAACACAGTAACCATCTCTGCATAATTGTCTATTACTGGCCTACAACCAGGCGTCACCAAAACAATTGTAACTCTCACAAATCAACACATTAGACAATGCTACCTTAGACATAAGGTCTACACTCCCTCACCATAAACTAACCAAGCTTGCATACCTAGGAGCATTGTAGGTTGATCGTACAACTCTGTCCAACTACCTGCAACATCCAGAACCATAGTCTGTCTGAAGCAAACAACACAAAACTAAAACACATGTTGACATCAATGAAAAAATTTGAATGTCAACATCCCAAATAGCAAGAAATCCAACTAATATCCAACAATCTTCCTCTTTGGCACTGACAACAACATATGTATGAAAAAACGTCAATCCAAAAGTAGCATCTGAATACAACTTTATGATATCCTCAACAATGCTCCCCCTTAGACATAGCTCTCCCCCATGAGAAATATCTCCTTCAGATGGAGGTTTTTCACATAATATGGAGGTTTTTCAAACTCTAAAAACAATTATATTCCTCTAATCCAAGAAGCATACCTACTATTAGGTGCTTCCACTGACCTTACCATAAGCAAATCAAGTGTCTCAATATTGTCTTCAACATACCAAGTGCTCTGCTCACCACATCTTCGATGAAACTAACCCGTGGAGCTCTTCAACTTAGCTCTGGTCGCTACAACTACTCCCCCTGAGGAGTAGCACCCAAGCATCACATCCAAATGTATGATAATGCTTTGATAACTACTAGACCGATGTATTCTTGCATCATTTAGTTATCGCAAGGTGGGGTCATCATCACCCCAAGCATACCTCCAAGATACTCAAAGGTTTCTTTAGGCAAAGGCTTTGTGAAAATAACTGCCATCTACTCTTTTGTACTTAGCATATTATAAGTTTACTTCCTTTTCAGTAACTTTCTCTTTCAAAAAATGATACTTAAATGATTGACGCTTTGTCTTTGACAACAAAACTAGATTCTTTGACATGTTTATTACTCATGTGTTATCACAGTGAAAAACAATAGGATCTTCATTAATATTGCAAATATCTTCAACATTTGTCTCATCCAAACAATCTGAGTACAAATAATTGCAGCAGCAACATATTCTGATTCAGCAATAGAGCAAGATATGCAATCTTGTTTCTTACTTAACCAAAAACCAAGTCTTCTTCCAAAAAATAAGTCCTCTACTTCTACATTTTTTTGTCATCCACACTACCTGCCCAATCAGCATCAGTAAAAGCATGCAAAGTAAAATCATCAAACCTATTGTACCATAAACCATAATCTAATGTTCCCCTCAAATTCTCTTCACAATTGTCAAATGAGTCTCTTTAGGTTCCGCTTGAAATCTTTGCAACAACTCCAATTGTGTTAGATATATCTAGTCTTGGATGAGTTAGATATTGCAATCCACCAATCATTGACCAATACCTTGTTTAAAAAGTATCTGATGAATCATTAGTAGAAGATAGCTTACAACCTATATAACCATAAGTGTTCCTACTAGCTTATGATTCTCCATTCCAAACTTATTCAAAAAACAATTAAGATACTTAGTCTAAGATATAAAAAATCCAACCTAACTCTAGGTGATTTGCAAACCTAGGAAAAAATTCATTTCCCCTATCATTGACATCTCAAATTCATCCTCCATCTCATAAGCAAACGTGTTACTCATTGCATCATTTTCACCAAATATAATATCATTAACAAATACTTCAATGATTAAGATGCAATCTAAATTAGTCCTTAGAGATAATGTCTACACCTTCTTTCTTGAAACCAAGATATAACACATACCTATCCAACCTAGCATACCATGCCCTCGGTGGGTTTTTTATTCCATATAATGTTTTGCATATCATATCTGCCTGATTAATAAATGAAAATCCATCAGTTACTCCTCTTACATTTCTACAAAATACTTGTTAAGGTACACAAATTTATCCTTATCACCTTGTAATGTCCCCATCCTTTTAGCCTCTTAATGGAGTTCTTAGCCTTTACATTCTCCGAAAGCTAAGTGAAGGAATAAGGAGAAATTGATTATATTAATTTCATATAAAGTCATTAAATAAATTAAAATTAAAAGGTGACTTTATATTTAATTAATTTAATTAAAAGTGACTAAAGTTAATTAAATAAATTAAAAGAATCTTCTAGAATGAGGAATTAAATATTATTTTATTTCTTCTAGAAGGAGGTTCATCTATTGGAGGAAAAGAATAAATAGGGAGGGCAGCCTCATTGTTGATCATCGAATGTGTTGCCATCTACTCTTTCGGATAGTTTGCGAAGCCAAGGGTTTATGCAGTTGCTACATTGATTGTTGGGAACGAACACTACCACTTATTTCTATAACTGAGGTGGTGAAATATCTTCCGAAGGGTTGTGGCTGTTGGAGAAGACAAATCAGTCTTTTCATTGTGTTAAATTTGTGGCCTAGGGCCAGATTGTGGAGTAAAGAATAAGTTGGATATTGCTACAGTGACTTGCTATAGTAAAATTCAAATTTTTTTAGCAATTTCAGTTTTTATCTACTACATTTTGCATTGTTTGAACGTGGTTATTTAGGGCATTAGTAGGGCTTTTTAAATTTGTTGTAATCTGATTTATATCAGAATTTGTTGCCCTAATGTCTTATTGATGTAGATGCATATTTTCCTATTTGTAATCAGTGTTATACAAAAACATTTGTATCTTCATTGTTAGATGTTTTGGAGTTCTTTGCAAGCATATTTATTAAAGTTTGGCATTTAGAAAACAATCAAAATTTAGATATTCCATATATCTCTTGCTTGCAAAGTGTTTGACGAAATGTCAAACAAATGAATTAGAGAAGAATTTGTGTTTGATGAAGTTATAACCGGTTGGGGTTATTACATTAGTATCAGAGCTAAATCCTTCCATTCTGAGGGTTTAGCAATCACATGCAACTACCTGAAGTTGGCTCTCACAGATTTTACACTCGCAGACAAGCTTTGTTTAACAGGGAACAAGAATTTGATAGGCAATCAGACACCATGGGTGACAGGCAAGAGGGTAGCCCACCAAGAGACAATAGGAATGAGGATCAAGAAACAAAGGAATTTTTCAAAGTAATGGTTACAGGACAAGAGAGGATGGCTCAAGCTTTACAGGCACTCACCACCATGGTTGAGCGCATGAACCCATAGGACAGATGGAATCAAAAACAAGGGGATAACAAGAGTGCAGTGGGATCACCTAGAGCTCATCGAACTCTTTCCAGAACAGCAAAGAGGCCCACGCGTTCTACCTTTCTTAGAAAGGAACCAGTACAAGAGCCAACAAAGGAAGCTAAGGATGCGACATTTGCAGATATCCTTATGGCTGCTAATGATGAATGGGAATTATTGGCACCGCAGGTACGGGAGAGAATGAATTTTGAAAGGTTTGTGAACCAAACAAAAGAACACTACTATGCAGTCAGACAGAACAGGAGACCTTGTAGCGAGGATAATGAATTAAAGCATGCTATAGGGAAGCTTTCCTTGACTACATTTGATGGGAGTAGTAGAATGACAGTGCAAGCATGGATTCACAAGCTTGATACCTTCTTAGCACTAAGACCTATGACAGAAGTGGAGGCAATAAAATATGCCATGATACATTTAGAGGGAGCTATACATGATTGGTGGTACCATGGATTGGTTACCCTTCAGCATAACCAAGTGACTTCATATTAGGACTTCATGGACAAGTTGCTACAGAGGTTTGATGAGAAGGATCCAGAAGTCTACTCCAAGGAGTTCGTACAGTTGAGACAGACAGGCGGATTGGAGTATTTCATTAGTGACTTTCAGAGGCTATTGGTTATGGTGCCAAATTTATCAGATAGGAGATTGGTTGTTTGTTCATTGAGGGATTTTCCGAACCACTAAAGGGTTGGGTAAAAGCCTTTGATCTATTCAATTTGCAAGTAGTGATTAAGAAGGCTAGAAGTATAGAACAAGCAACCCTAGTAAATAAATTTCAGTCAAAGGATGCATCATCTAGCAAAGACAAACCATTCTTCAAGAAACCTGAGAGGAATGAAACAAAAGCTAAAAATAAAGATAAATCATTTGCTCCTTGGATAGAGAGGCATTGAATGATTTAAGGAAGAAAAAACTCTGATTTTATTGCAAAGGACCGTATGACATGAACCATGACTACCCTTTGAGGCCAAAAGGGAAAGCAAACATGGTTATGTGGGCTTATTATGAGGATTTTGATTCTGAAAATTCAGACCAACAATCCAAAAATGAGGAATCAATTGAAGAAAAGAAAAGCACAGATGATATAGGTGATGACAAGACTGAGAGTAGACTTAAGGAGGCATGTCTCACTAGTGTACAACAAGAGGGATCATTCAGGATGAGAGGGGTATTGGCTGGTCAGCGAGTTATTACTTTGCTTGATAGAGGTGCTACTCACAATTTTATTGATTCCAAATTGATTGAGAGGCATGGGATACAAATAGAGCAGTTTGAGGGTATGAGAGTGAGGGTAGCTGATGACTACATCCTCAAATGTGACAGGAAGATTACAAGTCTGCCCCTAAAGATCAACAACTTTGATTTCAAAGGAGATTTTTATGTTGTTAACATGGGTGATACAGATTTAATTCTTGGCATGACTTGGTTACATGATATAGGGGAGTTCAATCTCAATTTCAGAGATATGGAAATGAAGTTTCAGTCAGAAGGGAAGACCCATATACTTAAAGTCATTCGTGACAGTGGGTTTAGGATGATATCTTACAGACACATGGAGAGTTTGTTGAGACATGACCAGGTTGAGTGGGCAGCACATTGCACTTTAATGCCATCACAGAGGCAGCAAAAATCAGAATATCACCCACAAGTACAGGAATTGACAATCAGGCACTACAAGGTTTTCAGTGAAATACCACCAAGTAGACCTCCAAATAGAGGTATTGAGCATATTATTGAGTTAGAGGAGGGTCTTAAAACTTAAACCCATCATGATCACACCCTACAAGCATCCAAAGAGATTAAGGACGAGATTGAGAAAACCATCAAGGAACTACTTTCTATGGGGCACATTAGACCAAGTAAGTCTCTTTTCGCTTCTTCTGTGGTTTTGGTGAAGAAGGAGGATGGTACTCTTAGGATGTGCATAGATTATAGGGTCCTGAACAAGAAGACTATCAAAACAAGTATCCTATCCCATGGATTGATGAGTTATTAGATGAGCTACATGGAGCATGTTTCTTCTCCAAAATTGATTTGAGATCAGGCTATCATCAGATCCGAGTCTGAGAGCAGGATATAGAGAAGACAGCATTCAGGTGTCATTGTGGCCATTTTGAGTTTGTAGTTATGCCATTTGGGCTAACTAATGCTCCAGCTACTTTTCAGTTCACAATGAATAGGGTCTTTTAATATTAGTTGAGGTAATTTGTATTAGTCTTCTTTGATGACATCCTAAGGTATAGTAGGACATGGGATGAGCATGTGCGACACTTGGACACTGTGTTGAGCATTCTGAGCAGGGAGTCCTTGTATGTAAAAGAATCAAAGTATGATTTGGGATTATCAAAGTTATCGTAATGTCTCCGTCTGGAGGCTTTAAAAATAAAGAAAATAACTTTGACATCTCTTATACACTTTGTAACATTATATATGCATTGAAACATAGAGATTTGCCCATGTCTTTACTAAGTTTTCACTTAGTTTAAGGTTGCCCTTAAAGCAATATATTTTCCATGAGTATGTGTACGCATCCTATACCATATTCATGCATATGATTTAGTGCTATTATATCTCAAAATCCTTAACACAATGTAGATGCTTTCCTTCACCTACTTCATTCTTACTTCATTCATTACTTCTCTATTCGTAAAATCATCTTATATTACAATATTTTTCCCTATCTTGCTCTTTAGATTGAATGGGCATAGCTCTAAATAGGAATGATTTCATCATATATTTTGTCTCTATTATCGTTCACTGTGCCTAGACTGCACAAACTACTATTTATTTGCAGATTGTTTCCCTCTTTCTGATTCGGTATCTGTTATAGGATGTGAACTTTTCCTTAATGCTACAACCTATTTCACCTTTGTTTCTATTCCTTCCGGTGTAGGATTGAGATTATCCTGTTCACTGACTATCAATATTCCTTCCTGAATTGCAATTAGCTTTGTTCTTAAAAGGTCTTTAGAAAGATCAAAATTATATCCCCTGCAATATCTTCTTTGTCTAGTACTTTTGTCCTTTTCCTTAAATGTCTAATGCCTATCCACCTGTTCACGTTCTGATCATTAACCTCTTTCCACTAATTGACTCTGATTGTTGATGTTGCCTTATGAATTCTTAACAACGTTCTCTTCTTCTTCATGTGTTAGTAATATCTCTTGTGCGATGACTAGTACTCTTCCTACACAAATTGTAAGTGCTACATTGGCAGACTGGTTACAATGAGTTTATACTTCTATCTCTTCATGCATTATATGTGGCTTTGGGGCCTCGTTTCTTCTTCCTATTCCGTTTGAGACTTCTTTCCTCTATGACTTTAGCAACTATGTTTTTGGTCTGCTAAAGTTTTACTTTTGTCTGCCTTCTCTTATACTTGTTCATCTACCTTCTATTACTTGTCCACATTGGCAAACAAGTGATTTTGTCTTCTTTTGTTTTCCTCCTTTGAATATAATCACCACCGGTTATCAT
The DNA here is from genome assembly GCA_028749045.1 of Cupressus sempervirens. Taxonomy (NCBI): domain Eukaryota; kingdom Viridiplantae; phylum Streptophyta; class Pinopsida; order Cupressales; family Cupressaceae; genus Cupressus; species Cupressus sempervirens. The sequence continues at coordinate 134,280,358 of CM053791.1, read as the reverse complement.
TGGATTCATGTTCCACAACATAGATAACGTTGATTTGCCATACCCATCTAATCCCATTCATTGTTCCTCAGATTCCAATAGTCCTCTCGTGTCCTCCTCCCCCCTACTTTGTTTGGCTATCTATCCTATATATACTTCTATGATAGAATGGACGTGACCTTTTAGACATATGATTGTATTTTGATATTTGAATATAATTACGTTTAGTATATATTTTAATCCCTTATATACAACATATTCTTATAATTAATATTTTGTATTAAATGTTCATATTTAATATTTGTTGTACATTGGAAGATACACTTTTGATGGTATATATTATAATATATATCATAATTATATTATCATTATCCTTAATTAAAATATAATTCAGGTTATAATAAATAAATGGTAATATTGGTTTAACTTATTAAAATTTATATCTTTCATTATAAATAATTTTAATTTGGTTAATAATACTCTATAAGGTATTATTATTATTTCTTTAACTTCATCAATATAATTATTATAATTATAATTATTATTTATTTATTTAATTTTATATTGACTCTATAAAAATCAATCTCAGAAATGGGGACATTACAGTTATCATATCTGGGTCACATTATCAATGCTCAGGGAGTACACATAGATCCTAAAAAGATTTGTGCTATTATTGAGTGGCCTACTCCAATGAACCTGACACAGTTGAGAGAATTTTTAGGGTTGTGTTGGTTCTACAAGAGGTTTATTAGTGGATATTCTAGGCATGCAGCACCCTTGACAGATTTGATGAGAAAGGGGGTTTTCTTATGGACTCTTGCGGCACAGAAGTGTTTTGATAAATTCAAGGAGTTGATGACTTGTTGTCCAATGCTAGCATTACCAAATTTTAGCAAACCTTTTGAGTTGCATTGTGATACATCAGGCGAAGGTGTTCGAGTGGTGCTTATGCGAGACAAGCACCCGATTGCTTATGAGAGTAGGAAGCTCAGGGGGGCCAAGAGGAGATTCAGCATTTATAATAAGGAAATGTTGGCCATAAAGCATGCTTTGGCCAAATTTAGGCAGTATTTAGTAGGTAGCAAATTTAGCATAAAAACTGACCACAATAGCCTGAAACATTTCTTGAGGCAGCGAGATCTTTATGACAGGCAACAAAAATGGGTAAGTAAATTATAGGCATATGACTTTGATATTACCTATTTCAAGGGGGCACAAAATGTAGTAGCAAATGCCTTGTCAGAAAGACCCCACTTGAGCTTGATGACAGATATATCAAAGAATTGGAGACATTTGACCCTTGTAGAGTATGCAAAGAATACATGGGCATCGAGATTCATAGATGGATCGATCCAGAATAGTGATTTCACCCTTGTGAATGAACTCATCATTTACAAAGTGCGCATTTATTTGGTGCCAAGGTTAGAGGTGAGGAGGATGGTGTTGAGAGTTTATCATGACTCACCTATAGCAAGACATCTAGGTTTTTACAAAACCTATCGATAGATTTGTGAATGTTTTTCTTGGAAAGGGCTTGAAGCTGAGGTGTTGCAATATGTTAGAGAGTGTCCTAATTGCGAGTAGAATAAACAAGAGCACTCTTACCCAACCTGTAACATACAGAATTCTCAGGTCATAACTAACAACTTGTGATTTCTTGGCTCCTGCCCGATTAAAGAACTATTGTCGAGACTAATAAGAGGAAGTCAAGTTCTTTAAAAAAAAATGAATACTCTCAACTCCCATCCTCGATTCCTTATAATATAATAAGGTGGCAAGGATAGTAAGAATCATGGCCGAGTGTCGAATGAATGAATCCGACTCCTTTTTCGGTTCACATAGAAGGAACGAGCCGTGACTTCTTGGCTCCCATCGGTTAAAAGAAAGATTACATGCCATTTGAATTTCCAAGTAATAAATCGATTTATCATGCCAAGTGTTAATCAGTTAAAAGCAAAGAATATTAAAATGGAAAAATAAAGTTGGAAGATTATAGTTCGAATATTATTATAATTCAAATGTCATTATATCTTGAATATTATTATTATAATATATACTTGCATATGTTCATGTAAATATATCAATGGGGTGACATCATTATATTAAGCTATTATAATATAATGGTGTCATTTCATTTTTATATTTATATGCACATATATAAATATTTATTATAATAATATGATGAAAGATCAATTAAAATCCTTTGAGGTACGTTTTATATTTTAACTCAATTATTTATGTTTCTCAAATTTATTTATTTAAATAGCTCATGTCCCACAAATGTATCTTGTTACAACTCACTAGGTTCTCAACCCATCTACCCAGTGATGGTGATGCTGTTGTGCCTAATTCTTTTCTAACAATGCTTCCACCCCTTCAACGTGTTTCTTGCAAGGAAATTCTCCACAATTAAATCATATTATCATAACAAGATATAAATAATCATAACAGCTAGCTACCTTTTCAATTCCATGAATTCATGATAAATAATCAACTAGCATGTTATCTTCACTTGAAATTATAATGATTAACCATCTTATCATTTCACAAGATTATAACCAATTTAACTGTCAACTAACTTCATGTGAACCTCAACGGCTATATTTTAAACTAGGTCAAAAATTGGGATGTCACATACCATTCCCCTTGTGTTTCATCGTCCTTGATGAAATTGAAATTGTAACGAACATTATAAAGGAGTATTTAAAATTGGAATGTAACACAACCAACTTACTTCAGCCACTTCCAATTCCTAGGAGGAAGTGGGAGTGTTTATCCATGAAGTTCATCACAAGACTGTCGAGAGCCCAGGGTAGAGACTGTATATATGTTGTTGTTGATCAGCTTAAAAAGTTTGCCCACTTCCTCCCGATCAACACTACATACATTGCTACACAGGTGGTAGATTTATTCTTCAGAGAGGTATTTAGGTTGCATGGTTTACCTCGAAGCATCATCAGCGACAAGGATAGCAGGTTTAGAGTCACTTGGAAAGAGTTGTTCAAATTGTGCGAAACGGAGCTCACTCCAAGTACTAGCTAACACCCCCAAACAGATGGTCAGACAAAAAGAGTGAGCAAATGGGTGGAGATATACCTCAAAAATTACATAATAGGGCAGCAAAAGGCTTGGGTTAAGTAGATATATCTATGTGAGTATTGTTACAATTCCACTTATCACATGTCTATCCAGATGTCACCATTCATGGCATTATATGGATATGAGGCCACCCAGTTTCATGGATTTTTTGCTATCAAATAGTAGAGTGCCCAGTGCTGGAGACTTGTTACAGGAGAGCCAAGACATTGTAAAGGCTCTTGAGGATAATATCACTAAGGCACATAATCAACAGAAGCAATATGCTAATTAGAAGAATACTGAGCGGACTTTTGAGGTAGGAGATATGGTATATTTGATCCTACAGCCTTACTGCCAATCCACTCTCAAAAAGAGTGGTGCCGAAAAACTTAAGCCACATATTATGGGCCTTTTAAGGTGATTAGGAGAGTTGGAGATGTGGCTTACGAGTTTGATTTGCCGGCAAAGAGAAAAGTCCATAATGTTTTTCATGTGTCACATCTCAAAAAGGCATTAGGACACCAGATTGTTCCTTCTACAGTGTTTCCAACCTTGGAGGATGAGGGGAAATTGATTTTGGTACCAGAGGCTATCATTGAGTTCAGGGAGAGGAATTTGAGGAGACGCACTATTAGGGAGTACTTGGTGAAGTGGAAGGACCTACTTGTAGAGGATGCCACTTGGGAGAGTGAAGAAATTTTGCAACATCCAGAGTTGAAATTGCTTGGGGACAAGCAACTTCCAAAGGGGCGGACTGTAATGTCCCCATATTTTTAGCCTCTTAATGGAGTTCTTAGCCTTTACATTCTCTGAAGACTAAGTGAAGGAATAAGGAGAAATTGATTAAATTAATTTCATATAAAGTCATTAAATAAATTAAAATTAAAAGGTGACTTTATATTTAATCAATTCAATTAAAAGTGACTAAAGTTAATTAAATAAATTAAAAGAATCTTCTAGAAGGATGAATTAAATATTATTTTATTTCTTCTAGAAGGAGGTCAATCTATTGGAGGAAAAGAATAAGTAGGGAGGGCAGCCTCATTGTTGATCATCGAATGTGTTGCCATCTACTATTTCGGATAGCTTGTGGAGCCAAGGATTTCTGCAGTTGCTACATTGATCGTTGGGAACAAACACTCTCATTGATTTCCATAACTGAGGTGGTGAAATATCTTTCGAAGGGTTGCGCTTGTTGGAGAAGACAAATCAGCCTTTTAATTGTGCCAAATTTGTGGCCTAGGACCAGATTTGTGGAGTAAAGAATAAGTTGGATATTGCCATAGTGATTTGCTACAGTAAAATTCAGATTTTTGGAGCAATTCCAGGTTTTTATCTACTACATTTTGCATTGTTTGAGAGTAGATATTTAGGGCATTGGTGGGATTTTTTTAATCTGCTGTAATCTGATTTATATCAGAAATTTTATATCAGAATTTGTTGCCCTAATGTCTTATTGATGTAGATGCATATTTTCCTTTTTGTAATTAGTGTTATACAAAAACATTTGCATCTTCATTGTTAGAATGTTTTGGAGTTCTTTGTAAGCATATTTATTAAAGTTTGGCATTTAGAAAGCAATCAGAATTTAGATATGCAATATATCTCTTGCTTGCAAAGTGTTTGACAAAATGTCAAACAAGTGAATTAGAGAAGAATTTGTGTTTGACAAAGTTATAACCGGTTGTGGTTATTACACACCTATCATATGATGTGAACATCCACTGTCTATAATTCACTCTGATTTCTTTTCCGAATGTAATACCAAAGCTCTTTCTTTATTAATAGAATTCTCATCTTTGATAGAAACCAAACTAGTCTCATCCTCACTCTTCTCAAACTCATTATCAAAACCATCATCACTAACATAAAAACATTCTTTAGAATACTTGGACTTATATGGCTTAGACTTATACTTTGGAAATCTGGTAGGACATCTAAAAGCAAAATGACCTATCTTATTGCATGAAAAAATATCAAAGTTAAACAAACCTTCATATTTTCTTTTACCTCTAGATTCTCTTTTGCAACCAGTGCTTCAAGTTCCTCCAATTTCCTTTCTTCTTCCTCTATATCTGCCTATTCTTTAGTATATTCTCCTAGATGTCTATGTTTACTACTTCTACTAGTAGTTGCATTATTCATTAGCATCTTCTTAGCCTTAAATGCAAATTCAACTTTAGGTAAAGCATCTTGTATTCAAAAGTTTCAAATGAGTATAACTTACCAATCAAAGTCTCCCTTATGAATCCCTTTGTAAGCGGTAGAATCTCCTCTATTGCCAACACATTGTTATCATATGTTGGTGTCAAGGCTCTCAAGATCTTTGCAGGGATTTCATCTTCTGTGATAACTCCTAAATTCTTGATGCCAGTAACAACCTTTATTATTCTACGAACATATGGTCTAATAGTTTCATCTTCTTGCATCTTCATGCTTTCCAACTTTGCTTTCAGACTTTGTAACTTGGCTTGCTTGGTATATTTGTCTCCATATAGTGCTTCCAACTTTTCCCAGGTCTCATATGCAAAATCAAGCTCCTTAACCTTTGTAAACTTTGCCTCTAAAAGTGCACTAATTGAAGCTTCTCTAGCAATGATATTGCAAGAAAATTTCTTTTTTTCAACTCCTCACTGGATTCCAATTCATCTCATGTCTTGATATCCTTTGTATTTCTTGTGATCAACCAGTATCCAATCCCTAAGCAGATCAAATGATTTCTCATCTTGTTCTTCCAATCATCATAGTTCACACTATCAAACTTAAGATTGTCTTTCCTGTAACTTCTCATTCTAGATCTCCTCAGACAGTTAAACTATCTTCTCCAAGAGGACCACAAGCTCCAATACCAATTGTTAGGAATAACAATACACAACACAACTAAGAGGGAGGTGAATCAGTTTTGAGTTATATTTATAAACTTTATACTTTCAACCAAATCGACAATAAAAGATATTGCAGTGAAAAACAAGATGAACAAGATATAAACCAACACCATAAGACACGATTTTTGTTTTTGAGGAAAACCTTGCTAAGGGAAAAACCCCGATGGGTATGATACCCACAAGACCATGCACTAGTATAATAATGCCCTTGTTAGAAGACTTGACCCTATTAGAAGTCAATACAATACATCCAGTACATCAGTCCATGTTAAAGGACAAGTCCCTATTAAAGGATAGGACCCTTGTTAAAAGGTCCTTCAACCCTATTAGGAGTTGATGAGAACAAAAAACTCACTGCCTAAGCACACTACTCAAAGGGCGAAGGTTAAAGTCACCTTCCAGGACTCAATATCTGAAAGGAGAAGGTTAAATCCACCTTACATGAACTAGTTAATGAGGAAATAAGAAATCCCCTCAAAATGCAGGTTACCCATACATTTCCTGGCAGAGCACAATTGCTCTCTAGAAAATGTATGGGCAAATATTTTGTCTTCAAAAAGTGTAACCACAGAATACTCCCTAAGATATTCCCTCCTAACAAAATATAATATATTAGAAAAGTGAATAAAATAAACTTGGGTTAACAAAAGTTATTAGGCACTCATTGACTGGCATACCTTTATATTGTTTAAAAAGATGAGTTGGCAAGGAAGTACAGATGGGACAGCATGTGGTCCCCTCTCCCCTCCACACTCCAAGCACATCTCCAAAAGTTGGCGCAGGTCTGCTCATAAAGCAAGTCAACATAAAAATAAATTAAAAAAATTAAATGGCAATGCATACCTTCCAAATATCACCCATCTCCTTTGCCATTAATACTTGACATCAAACAGCCCTCCCTTGTCTTGTGCACTCCCTCCCAAGCATACCAACCAAGCAAGGACATGGACAGTCCCCTTGAGCAATGCCCACATTTGGTAAAGCGCGCCAAGAGTATGGGGAAGTGGGAAAGGGGGGTAGGTAGGATAGAAAGGTGTGGAAGGGGTTAGAAAGAGTGTTAGACTTTAGTGGTAATTGCTTAGGGTTAGGATAGGATTAGGACATGTTTGTTAGTTTTAGATTTAATTTTTTATTATTATTCTAGTTTATTTTTAAAATTGTCAATAGGTATTTATGTCATGTTTTATTTAAAGGATATTTATTAGGTGTGCTTTCATAAAGGAGAAGGGATAGATTATATGGGAATGGATTAGAAGTTAAATGTTTAAAGTTAGTTTTATTTTATTTTTTGATTAAATATTTTTAATATTTTCGAAATTGAATTTTCATTCTTAATTATAATAGATTTAATTAGATTGATTAAGGGATTACGAACATAAGTCCTTAGGGTTAATGTTAGAACTAAATCGAGATAGTGCTATAATTCGAAAGAAATGCTAGGTGTTTAGGTTTAAAGTTTGATTTGATATTAAATGTAGTATTAACATATGAAATGATATTATATTATTTGAAAACTAATTAAATATTTTATTTTAATGTTTTTATACTTTTAATCAAAAGTTCATTCAAATCAAATTGCTAGGGCTACTGTAAGAATCATAGGATGATTTCCTGACAAAGATGAGGAACATGATTTAGAGGTGAAATGAACATTGTGAATAATTCAATAATAAATATTTAATGATTTCAATAAGTATAATAGTTCATTTTAATAATGGGAGTTAAAGTGTTAAGGTAATTGATGAACTTATTGAAGATCTGAAAACCAATTCACCAAGTAGATTGAACCGACAAACCAAATGAATATGAAATAACTTGATAACCTAATAGAGCTTATAAAACTTTATGAATTGAATAATGTGCCTTACAAAATAGTCAAAGTAAGATTGACTTAGTCAATAATTAGGGTTTGAACCCGAATGTACCCTGTAAGGGTAAACTTTCAAGATGTCAGAACATGAATTACACAGACTTAACCTAACCAAATTTACTCCAAATTCAACGGAAAAACTAAGGAAATTTAAACACCCTCAAAAACATGATGTCAACACTCAATTTGGTTTAGTCAACCCACCTGGTTGACCCGAACAAGATGTTCCCATAGAATCTTAAGTGTTTCGAACCCGTGCAGTATGGTTGAAATGACAACTCTACATCTCAATGAAATGTAACCAAAACCCACTTTTAATCCTTTGTCAACTTTCCATAACCTATTAAATGTAGGATGTATTAACATAGTGAATTATTTAACTTTAAAAAAATTGTTGTTGTTTTTTTGCCCTAATATTTTGGGCATGACAATGACAACTCAATTGTCTTAACAATTCAATTGAAGTGCATAAGGAATAATCATAGATTCTAAAAATTGTTGTTGTGTTTTTACCCTAATATTTTGGGCATGACAATGACAACTCAATTGTCTTAACAGTTCAATTGAAGTGCATAAGGAATAATCATATATTCTACTCATACCTCTATCAAAGCATCTAATCAACCCTTCGTCTTTGCTCTAATATCAAGCATCAAGGCTCGTATCTATATTATCCATATATTGTACATTACAACAAAGGAGTTGCTTTCTATTATACAAGCTACAACAAGCAATTAGGTTGACTTATTAGGACTTCCCCAATGCACAAATATTTACATCAACCAATGCAAAGGTACACGCGGTACCTAATACAAATGTATAACAGTTACAATCATTAAAACACACACCATGATCCTTAATCAATGCTCACTAAATCATATCACGTGCTACACCACCTAGTCGACTCCCAAAAAGCAATTATGCAATTGTAATAGGCTAGCATTAGCCATTGTAGGACCCAATCAAGTCATAGATCCCATAGTATAGTCTAAGCCAAGTCTTCTACCATGCATAATGCTTGCATACCAAGAGTCCAGCTCATAACCAACTTATATTGAAAACACAGTAACCACCACTAGCATACTTCCATGTCACTAGCCTACAAGCAAATGTCACCAAAACCATTGTAACTCTCACAAATCAACACATTGGATGGTGAGACCTTAGACATAAGGTCTACACTCCCTCAACATGATTTAACCTAGCTCGCATACTTAGCTATGTCCTATGTTGACTGTACAACTCTGCCCAACTACCTGTAACATCCTAAATCATAGTTTTTCTGAAGCAACCAATACATAATTGAAACATATGTTGACGTCAACGAAAAATCTTGAATGTCAACATCCCAAACAACAACAATTTCAACACTACCATCTATCATTTCATATAGCTAAGTCAGGCTTTGATCCCTATTATAAAATAAGAAAGGCAACTAGCAGAATGCACAACCATAAGATGAAGCTTAAAGATTGTTAGGCCAGTGCCAAAGAGGATCACAAAGTCAAGATGATTATGTATTCTAGGTTACCACTCAAAATGATCAAATCTTGCAAGGTCAACCAATACTAGATCAAGTAGAAGAAGATTTGAATGTGATCTAACCTACGTTTGAGAAAGAAAAAATAAGTCCATCCAACCACCCAATTAGACAATCCCAGAAGAAATAGGCCTTTAATATGTTATCCAAGCCAATCACAAAATTCAAAAGGTGGTGGATCGATTGCCAAGTTAGCAGATTATAAAGAAAGAATGTCCTCCTGACTTATGAACTAATGGGAGATCAAGAGCTGCATGATGTCTAAGTTGGAAAATGATCAAAAGTTTGACTCGGAGAAGAAGAAAATCCACCAAAAAAGGACGAACCTAGAAAAGGGAATAATGTTCAGGATGTGCAACCAAGGAAAAGGCCACATGCCCCAAGCAAGAAGCCTCCATGGTGATACAGGAGCATCCAGCAGTGTAACGGCAAACCTGTATCACCCAAAAATATGTAAAGTAATAGTTTTTGATTTATGTGTTTGCACTTTTTAGATTCCCAATTGGGCAAATTAAAGATTCCAACTCCCATATTTTCATTACTTTTTTTGTAGGCAAAAGTGGTATATATAATGAAAATGGGGCGTTGCGAGAATCCATATTTTCATTGTTACTTTTTTGGGTCAGCAATTCGGCACATGTGAAGATTTTCCAGCAAACATGAAATGCAAGAAAATGAGCTATTTTGTTATAGGGTCATAATTATAAAGAATTAGAGGGTGAGTCCAAGGGAAGGTTGTAATTAAAATTTTAAGCATTTTGGAAAAAGAATCAAGTCAAAATGTTTCACTGTTTGAAAGTTGTTGCAGTTTTAATTTGCCCAAAGACCTCCTAGAAACCCTTCAAAGTCAAAGTTGAGGTACTAAACAGCCTCAAAAACTAGGGGACGGTCATAGGTCATCCATAGGGCTATAAAGCATTCAAAGTACTTTTCGACAATGTAAACAATTCATCACTCAGAGTCTCAGATCAAAAGCTTGATTTGTTTAAGAAGATGCATGGGTTAAAGCAAGCAGGAAAATCAGTCCAGGAATATACGGAGGAGTTTTACCGACTTTTGATTAGAGCAGGGCATGCAGAAGCAAATAAGGAGAAGGTTGCTCGTTATATCAATGGATTACGACCTAGCATCCAGAGGTATAAGGGCAATCCTGTGTCACCCAAAAAAATGTACCTAGACATAGTTTCTGTTTCATGTGTTTTCATTTCTGGATACCCATTTGGGCCAAATAAAGGTTCCAACTCTCACAGTTCCACTATTAGTGTTCTGGGTTAGAGTATTTAAGCACCTTGTGATACGTGTAAATGTCGAAAAAATAGGACTATGTAATTGAGCCATAATTATGGTGAATCAAAAGGTGTTATTCTTCCCAAAAGTTGGACCACTTTTTCAGAACCTTCTATTTTCTCACCTACTTCTAATTTGAATTCTAGATCTTACATTTTGTTGCCCAAGTGCCAAATGTCATAATGTAAATTTCTCTCGAACCTTCTATTTTGTAACTACTTCTAATTTGAACTCTAGATCTTATATTTTGGTGCCTGGCCGACAAATGTCATAATGTAAATTTCATTCTTGCCCCTAACCCGAAAATAGCTATTTAAAACCCATCCTTGTAATGAAAAGGGACATTTTGAGGGAGTTTGGGAGAAGGTACTGTGAGAAGAGTTTTTTTCTCCAAGATCTAATATATTGTAGTCCACAAGGCATGTAGTTGTCTGTAATGCATGTAATAACTTCTTAGTTTAGATAATAGCAATTTCCTTTTCTGTTGTGTTCATTTTTGTCTTGAGTTGTGCCTTGGTCACGTAGAAAAAACCGAGACTAGAGGTAACTCAATCATCTCATATTAGTTCCTCAAGCATGCATGATGTTGACCTCTTCACAAATGAAAGGATTGAATCCAACTCAAGAAGAAGGTCAAGCAGATGATCAAATAACTCTAAGAGTATAAACTATCAATGCCTCTAAGAATTTGTCCAATAGAGGAATGAAGAGAGAGAGCCTTCTTAAAAAATGAAACTTTGAATCCAAGAGTGCCTCAATATAATGTTAGGTGAAGATTTATTAAATCTTGAAATTCTCATTCCAAGTTAAGAAGTCCACAAGACATAATGCAGAAACAAGAACGATTACAAGTTTATGAGCAATAATCAACCACTCCAAAATAGTTGAAGGAAAGAATGCACAAGGATCCGGTGAAAGATATTGACTCTGCATTGGAGTTACAAGAATTATTAAACCAAATAAACATGTAAACAGAGAATGCTAAGGCAAAGAAATTCTCCAAAATCACAAGGGAGGAATTAGGTTCCGAAGTGTGTTGCATGTAGTAGTGCCTAGGACAAACAAGCCTAAATTATAAATTACTCTAAAGAAATATAATGTGACAACAGTTGATCTAGGAAAAGCAACCAAGGCACATGTGATAAAAGAAAACAATGATTCTGTAAGAATTTGCCTTAGGGTAAATTGATACCTAGATCAAGAAGCTCAAGCACTAGCACAAGAGAGACTAATGATGATCAAATGAGAATCTCAATAATGATCAAGATGTTAATGGATATACGATGAATATACACTAGAAGTGTCTATATATAAAGGCAACTAGAATGACTAGGAGTCAACAAAGAGATAAGGATTACAACTCAACACATGTCCACCAAAGTTGGATTATCCTCCATTGAGCACAGAGTTTGTGCGATTATGAGAAGATAAGTTTACATAGGTGTATCTCATAAAGAGATGTTGTAGACACCATGTGCTCTAATAAGTTGCTAACTCTAGTGTTGTCAACAAGACAACTCATATGATTATGCATATTCCTAAGTGTCTACATGACAACTAATATAAAAATGCATCATCCTAAGTAAACTTAAGTAAAGTGTAATGATATTTAATTATTTACACTAACACTCCCCCTTAAGTGCAACTTAGGGAATACACTTAAGCTCACAAAGATAAATGCAAGATGCAATGTGGGTCCCCACTACTAGGCCATGTTAGGTACCCATGTACAAATGCAATGCTCTACATACAATGCGATGCAATGCAATCTCTCTGAAAACGGATAAAGAGGGAAAACCTCATGGGAAAAACCTCCTCCAAAAAGAGAGATAAGTACAATAAAGAAGAGAAGAGTCAGGTGACCCCCCTTGGTGAAAAATCCCACACCCCCAAGAGATCTCGCAAAAGCACTTCAAGATACATGTTTTATCTTGGTTTCGGCCCCATTTGTTGGCAAAGTAAAAAGCAAAACACTATTGCTCTTTCGTCTACTAAGGCTGAGTATCGAGGAGCTGTCATTGCAGCTACAAAAGCTATTTGGTCATAGCATATTCTGAAGGAGTTTGGTTTTGACATACCTAGACCCACACTCATACATTGTGATAATCAGAGTGCCATTGAAGTCTTAAAACATCCAGTGCAACATCGACGCACAAAACACATTAAGGTTCATATGCACTACATCAGAGAGCTAATTCATGAGCAGGTCATTGCATTGCAGTATTGTCCTACAAAACAGCAGATTGCAGATATCTTCACCAAGCCCTTCACTGAGGTCAAGTATATCCATTTGCGAGATCTCTTGGGGGTGCTCTAATACCATGTCAGAATTTGCCTTAGGGCAAAATGACACCAAGATCAAGAAACTCGGGCAATAGCACAAGAGAGACAAATGATGATCAAATGAGAATCTCAATAATGATCAAGATGATAATGGATATACGATGAATAGACACTAGAAGTGCCTGTATATAAAGGCAACTAGAATGACTAGGAGTCAGCAAAGAGATAAGGATTACAACTCAACATATGTCTACCAAAGGTGGATTATCCTCCATTGAGCACAGGAGTTTGTGCAATGATGAGAGGACAAGTTTACATAGGTGTATCTCATAAAGAGATGTTGTAGACACCATGTGCTCTAATAAGTTGCTAACTCCTGTGTTGTCAACAAGATAACTCATATGACTATGCATATTCCTAAGTGTCTACATGACAACTAATATAAAAATGCATTATCCTAAGTAAACTTAAGTAAAGTGTAATAATAATTAATTATTTACACTAACAAATTCTGCCTAGACACTAAAAAAAGATGATGGAAGAGAAATATCAAAAGTTGAAAAGTGAGAACAAGGCTTTGTGTGAATACCTATAGGACCTAACCAATCTAGTTAGGCAAGAAGATCAGTTGTTCGTTTCCCCTACTACTCTTTCAAAAGAATTAATAAATGGCACTCAAAGAATGAGGAAAGACACCCAAGATACTAAAAAGTGAGTGGAGAATGTTCACAATGTTGCATGTAAGTTTGTTGAAGATTTCGCTCAAATTTATAAAACTTTAACTATCCTTTTCCAAACTATAGTGCATAGATCAAGCGTGTGAGGGCACATGTATCAACCAGAACAAGATTGTTCCACACTTGAAGACATTGATAGAGATACTTAGGCAAGCATTGATGGATGATGGAGTGATAAGAGTAAATGAGGCATATGATTTTTCGCAACAGTAGAGTGCAGTAGTCGTAAGGAAAGAATTGTTAAATCAAGAGTTAGCTAAACCGAGGAAGATGATTAGAACATCTAGGAAGGAATTCTTAACACGGTTGAGCCAATGTTTGCAAAGAGGTTAACTAATGATGAAATGACAGTATTAGAGAAGAAATTGGAAGAATTCTTTTGCATGAACTCTTTCACAAGAGAGGACTTGGAGAATATTTCCATATTCTCAAACATAATGCACAAGATTCAAGAATCAGTGCCAAAATGAGAGAACTTCAGCATATGTGAAAAAGACATAGCCATTATGGATTCAAATACAAGATTGTGCCAACTGTCATTGTGAACAAGCTAGAAATAGTAATGTCCAAATTCTCAACATTTAAAGAAAGGAATCAAGAATAGACTATTCTGGATGATGGGCCATTAAGGGCCCGTTTGGCTACAAGAATTGCCGAATGCGGCATTCATCTATGCTGGAATAAGCTCTCTTCTGATATTCATGCATTCTTAAAATAAGTTCTGAAATATCATTTGGACCTATTTGGTTGACCTAGAAGAGGAGTCGAAAGATGCATATTCTATGTTTGGTTGCAACAATTGAAATAGGAATTGGAATAAGTTTTGTTTTAAATTTTAATAACTAAACACCGATCAAAAAAAAATTTAATAATTAAATTAGTATTTTTAGTCTGCTAATATTTTAAATAAACAAGATTTTTTATTTATGAAAACTAACTTTTTTATTAAACTTTTAAAAGCCAAATTATTTTAATTAGCCTTTATTTTAATTTTTAAATTGACTTTATAAGTGAAATATATACAACAACATTTGAAATTCATTGAAATTCAAAGGACATATTCTCTTGTATATTATAAATTTAATTCTAAATTAAATCAAATTATGTTAACGAGTATAAGATCAAAAATAAAACCATTTTATATTTTAAATATATTAAAGAAAATAAAAAATACAAATAAGTCGAGATCATTAATATGATATTTACATGATCTTTCAACATAGTTTTAATTATAAGACATAAGATTTATTTGTAAAGATAATTTTATGAAAGTTTCAAAAAGATATCAAATTTGATATTAGTCTTTTTTGTCATTTAAAAAAAACACATATTAAATGTTAAATAATGTTGACCTAGTTTATATCTAATGATGAACGAAGAAAATAATCCAAAAATGTATTTAAGTGGCAAAATACAATCAAACGGCAAAGTCATGGACCCAACAACCCATCAAATTGGGTTTATTAAAAATTGGAATAAGAATAAGCTATTCTTATTCCACCTTTTTAAAGGAATTCTACTATGCTCATTTTGGGGTCAAATTAGGATAGGCGAATTCTAATTCCAATTTTTTATTTTGCAAACAAACGTCAAATTGGCGAATGTGGGTATTTAGATTTTCCTATTCCGGCCCAATTCCTGCAACCAAACGGAGCCTAAATGCTTAGTGGGAGTCTTGTCTAATTAGTGGTCAGCATGACCGGCTAGTGGAAGACCCATATTCTGATGACATGGAATATCTCAATGGTCGATAACCAGTTAGGGCTGATGCGGCGAAATCTTGGCCATTGGTTTTGTTTTTCTTATGGCTGCCTATAGTAATTTGAAGGCCATAAAAACAGATCGTCACTC
The DNA here is from genome assembly GCA_028749045.1 of Cupressus sempervirens. Classification (NCBI taxonomy): domain Eukaryota; kingdom Viridiplantae; phylum Streptophyta; class Pinopsida; order Cupressales; family Cupressaceae; genus Cupressus; species Cupressus sempervirens. Next base: position 134,264,845 of record CM053791.1, on the reverse strand, counting down.
TGCATTTGTAACAAGAGTGAACTTTGGCAAATTGTTGCTATAAACCACAAGAATGAAAGAGTGACTCATTGATGTTTCGTAATTATTTGCATTGTTTTGGGAGTTGCATGGCTTCTTATTCCTCAATAGATTAGAATTGCTTTCAGGTTGTTAGATGAACAAGATTGATAATATTGTTATGGTGAAATTGTTTGCTCGTATCTTTTGCATTTTGATAATTTATGTGTTAAGTGTAAGGTTGGTTTGAGCCTTCTATGTGGGTGCTTAACTTCGATCATTGAATGTGCATTGTTCTTTTGATGGCGTTCATTGATGGAATAAAAATTATTAGCACAAACTTCAAAGAGTGGACCTCCTTTGTGTAGTAGATTTGGCAAAGCAAAGTGTGGTAGATTTCACCTAAGCAACTGTTGTCTTTCAAGTTCTTAAGATTAGAATAGAATCTCTCAACCCTCATCCATTTCACTTTCAGCATTTTTCATTGGAAATTTTTTTAATACTTTCATTGCCAAATCTTTTGAATGATTTTTTAAGTTAAAATTGTCTAAGTATTCTTAGAAAATCACAAAAGTACCCCTTGGTTTACCAACATACATCAAGCGAAACGAACTGATATCCATCATAAAGTCACATGTCCACGGTAGGAACCTGGGAGTCACTTCTATGAACTTCAAAATCTTACCTTACAAGGGGTCTTTGTTCAAGAGAGGATAGAGGGTCCATTGACACTTTATTCTGTCTTGGTGTGGTCATAAAACACCCATCAACAAACCTTGACCTCCCACAATTCAAGATATGCTCAGTCCTATTTATTTTACACTGAAAATATTTTTTTTTAAATAAATCTAATAATTCCACTCTGAGACTGAATCTAAGCCATTTTTTTAATAGTTGTATTACCACTAAACACGTCATCTGCTATGGAATCAGTACTATCGGAAATATGAAAGGTGTTGAAGAACTGTATCCCATAGTTCCAATCTATAATTCAATATCAGCCAATGATTCATTATATTTTCTAACATTTTTGTTTGTTAATTCTGGAGCCAGCTAATATTAGGAACAGAGTCATAACTCCTGACGGTCCTTTTCATTTGTTTGTCAAGATTCACCGAAACATTCTTTTATTGGATTTTATATTTGTATAATACCAAACCATTATCTATGTAACATCCAAAGGGTTCTTATTTTAAATGACATTTTGAAGTGAAGGTTAATTGCGCCACAAAGTCCCAGGTTCGACCTCCGCAATTTAAAAATTTAAAATGAAATCATTTATTTTCGTCCGTTCTGCCTTAAAATTAAATAGCAAGAGACAATTTACGAAATGAAATGTAAATTAAAATTGTTTTTATGCAATCCAATTGTTTCTATTTAAAGAATATTTTGAAACAAGGTGATTGTGCCACAAGGTCTCAGGTTCGACCCCCAGAATTAAACTAAAAACGAAAAACAGAGATACTTCCACTCGATCTTTCTATAGAAGACAATTTATCAAACGAACTGAAAATTACAATTCTCAGAACACAAAAACAAGAAAAAACGAAAAAAAGGAAAAGACCTGGGGATGGAAGGGGCTGCAAGCGTTAAGAAGGCGCCTCTGAAGATTGGTAACAAACGGAGCAACGGCAGGATCTGTCGAATTTAAGAGCAGAACTTCTTGCGCAGTAATAATGGCCTTTATGTGCTCTAAATTGATGACAATAGCACTCTCTCGGCCAAGAATGGTGGAGGGGTAAGAAAGCAGAGGGTCCAGAATGCGGAGGTCCCGTGCAGGCAGGGCAGTTCGTTTCATGATGGCGTGTTTCCCTGCTTCCACCACCTGTGTTCCGCCATGCCCATCCACAAGCAGCCATGCTCGCACGCCAAATCCCTGCTTTCTCGCCACTCCGCCGCCTCTCTCACTTACCAGCGGTGCCCCTGTCGATGGCGAGAATGATGATGAATCTGCGCTGCGCATTTTTCCCCCTCTCCCTCACTAAAACAAATTGCGCTTCGCACTGATGATTTTATCAATAACTTACCGTTCCGCCATCATCATCATTTGGCCGGGGGGCTCCACCTACGCACGTACTGTTCTGGATTATCTTGTGTCTCTGCCATTTCACATCACTTCATCCACAGGATCCGCAAGAAGCCCGCCATTTCCAAATTCTTCAAACAAAATTAAAAGCTTTTTTTGATCGTAACATTGCTTAGTGTGGGTGTTAGGTTTATTTGATGCGTGTCAGTCAGAATTTGGTGGAAAGTTACGACATAACGTTATGGAAAAAAATTATAAAATATAAGTTATTATATTTGCCCGCTGTTCTTAAGTAGTGATTAATATTTTATATTTCAACCAATTAATTTATCATTTTTTTTATTGCTTCATATATAAATAATATTAATCATATTTGATAGTTTTCAATTTGCCCGCTGTTCTTAAATAGTGATTAGTATTTTATATTTCAACCAATTAATTTATCATTTTTTTTATTGCTTCATATATAAATAATATTAATCATATTTGATAGTTTTCAATTCAAACAAAAGTTTAATATAGAAATTATGTTGAATTATAAATATTTTTTAAATTAAATTTAAAAATATTAATCTTCAAATATATATATATATATATATATATATATATATATATATATATATATTTTCAAATATTAATAATTTTTTAATTTTTTTTAAATGTGAAGTCTCCATCTTAAAATATTAATATTAGAATATCAATGAAATATTAATTAAATGATGTTAAATATATTTATTATAATTGTATGTTCAGTATTCTAATATTTTACTGCATTTGATTTCTAATTACATTTATCAATCATATCCAAGTTTTAAAACAAGTGCCACGTAGTGGCATGTACTTGCTATTAGAATTATTGTAATAGAAACAATATTCGATATTATAATAATGAATATGTATAGGAAATTGAAGTTTAAAAAGATAGATATATAATACAATTATTAATTTTTAATTATGTACTATATAATATTTTAGTATTGTAATATGTATTATAAAATAATATAATAGAAATTAACTTTGTATGTTGAACATTATTTTTACCATGCATTATGTATAGTAAAATATTAAAGAAAATGTAATATATAACTTGCTAATTATTATTTTTCATCAACAATTAATTTTTTTTAAAAATTAATGGTAATATTTTAAATTTTAAATAGTAATTTAAATTTTAAATTAGGGGTGCTTGTATTTCAATTTTACTATTATATTTTTTAAATATGAATACAAAATTAAAAATTAAAAAAAACTATGAAATAAACATTAAAAAAATTTACATTGTGTTTTAAAGAAAATTTATATACATTAGAACAATAACTTACTTCACGATCTTGATGTTTATAGGGGAATAATAGAAGATATATTTTCATCTATTAGTTTCTTAATAATAGTTTGTGACTGTAATAATTGTGTATATATCTATATTGATTTGAGAAATTTATGCCGTTAAAAAAGCAATATGGTGGGAGCTCCGAGAAAAGGGGTCTTATAAGACAAAATGAATTCAACCAATTAGAATGGAGATAAATATTTTTTCATAATATATTATATTGATTAAAAATATGAAAACTTTATAAAAATTGAAACGAGGTAAAAATGTTTTTATATAATTGGTTGATACATTCAAAACTAATTCACTAATCAGACATAGTGTATGCAATAGTACTAGCCTACAGCAAGTACAACAAGGGGCGCAAGCGCCAAAGTTCCTGCCTTCATGATTTTATGGTTGATTGAAGTAGGTTTTGGTTAAAATATAATGTATTTAGTTTAATAAAATAACAAATAAATAGTAATGACAAATAGAATATTATATTGGTAAGCTAAATTAAATTACAGAGTATAGTCAGTATGTTATTAAATTATATAACTACAATGATATATATTAATTAAAATAGTAAAAGAATATATAAATAAATATTATAGTATCATGGTAAATTAAAATTAGATGACATCGTAAAGAACATTTATGAGACCAAAGATATTTATGAACTAATTATATATAAGATATAGATAAAATTATATAATTTTTTTTAAAAAGAGTTAAATTGATTAATTTTAATGATGAAATTGTTTGATATATCTTGTTTAAGCGATAAATTCATCTAATTGAAGAAGGTGGACAATATTCTTAAGCTTAAATCTAATGCATAAAAATAAATAAACATAAATTAATTTAAAAATAACATTTATGCTTTAAAAAAACCAAACACACTTATCATAAATAAAGTTGATAATATACAAAGCTAAACAATTTGAACTTTATGAAAATTGATACAAAATTAGTATTATGTATTTTAAAGTATACATTAAAAATATTAATATAATAAAAATTATATATAAAAATAAAAAATAAACAATAAATCTATTAAAAGCATTGGTTTAGATATGTCAAAATAAAAGAAACTAAATTCTAATTCAAACTTATATATAAATTAAAATTAAAATAAATATGAAATTAAGCTATATAAAAAATAATTTTTGGAAATTGACAATTTAAAAGAGTTAAAATGTCTATATTTGATTAAAATACCTATACTTGATTAAAATATCTATATTTAATAGCATTTTACAAATTACAAAAATAAACATCAATTAAAAGTGATTGTCTTTTTTTTTTAAAGTTTGTCCACTGGTCACAAATGTGAAAAAGGTAAAATTGAAATTAATGCATTCATGAGGTGTTAGGAAAATGATTGTTTTTTAATAAAATTTATCCACTTGTCACAAGAAAAGAAAAGATAAAGTTGCAATTAATGCTTGCATTAATAGAGGTGTTGGAAAAAATAGTTGTATTTTTGTTGAAGAAAATTAAATTTTTTCATTGCCTTTTTCCTCATGAGCCAATAAGGTTTTCAAAAAATTGTATTTTTCAATTTCAAAAAATCATACAAATTACAAAACTTTTTGCAAACATTACTATATGAATGAAATATAAAATTGATTGATGCAGCTATTAATACAATCGACTAAGCGAAAGCATAAGTTACCTGCCATAGGCAAGAACTAATAACTCGTGAAGTCTATATATAGCTATATACAGAGAATTCATTAGACTCCCACCTATTAATTTTTTTAATCTATCATTCTAAACTTTAAAATTAGTTTATTTTTTGATTCAATGCAACAATTTGTGCTAATTTTATTGGAGTTTAATAGATTTTTGTTTACACTAAAAACAAGGAAAAAATGAATAGAACAAAGTCAATATGAATTTATTGTTCCCTCTCAAATTGCCTTTCAAATGCGTTTACGGGACGGTGTACATTCACTCCAAGATCTACGGTGTGAGTTTTTCTAGAAAAATGACCCTCGAAGATTTTTAGAAATTGAAAAGTTCGCATCCACAATTTTATAAAGAAAAAAATTTTATTTCAGCAATCAATAGATATTTTATAAATGTTTTGAAACAATATCATTCATATATTTATATTAGTATTGATTTAAATTTATCTTTATAATTATTAATAATTATTATATAGTACTCATGATACATGAGTCAATAAATTTGATTGTACAGTTAAATTCTTATAGAAATATCACAATTTGACTTGCTGTGGAAAATATTTCGAGCTTTAGGGGAATGATTCGTAAGGCACAACACTTGGTGAAGGTTTTAAAAATGGGGTTGCAAGAAGAGTGGGTTTAACCATGGAGGAAACTCGGATGGGTGAAGGTTTTAAAAACAGGATTGCAAGAAGAGTGGGTTTAACCATGGAGGAAACTCGGATGGTGACCTCCCAGTGCTTCACCTCTGTGAGCATCACCTAGATCCAATGAGTGATAAGTGTTCCATTTATTCTCATGAGAGATGGATTCATGTGTGAATCACTACTCATGATACATGGGTCAATGAGTTTGAGTTCAAAACTACACAGCTAAATCCTAATAGAAATATTACAATTTGACTTGTTGTAGAAAATATATCCTATTTATCAATTATTATATATATTAAATTTAGTAGTTATCTATGAAGTGTTTAAACTGATGTCAAATATATTATTGGTATATTGTTAAAAAAGCTTAAACTAATATAAGTATTCATATAATTTAATATACTAAATAAATATAATTTTAGTTACAAAATAAAATATATATTTCTATTTGTTTTTTTAATTTTTCATACAAATAATATGAGATTTTATAATAAAAAATAAACTACATTTAATTTTAGAGTAAATTTAAACTCAAATTTTAGATATTAAAAGTAAAATCTAGATATGATGTAATCTTCACTTTTTAATCTATAAATTTAATCTTTCTATTAAGTTTTCTATATAAATCATTATAAATAAATCTTAAAATTATCAATTAGTATTAAACTTTTACAAATGAACTAAATGCACAAATTACAAATTGTGGCTTGCAATCTACCTGAATGCATTTCTCTAATTAGAATGTGAATAATCCTCCTAATAATACATTCTCAATTTCTCATACAAATATTATATAGCTCCCCATTGCATTGGCTTACAATTAACACTAATTGCAAAATACATTTGAAAAAAATAAAGTATTTTTTCCTTCTAAGCTATCCTATGTGAACCTATGTTCGCCCCCAATAGCCGCTCACGA